>CM044057.1:21818785-22418785 GCA_024086825.1 Abrus pulchellus subsp. cantoniensis
AATCCAGAATTCTTAGTTATATCAACTTATAAGCTTGGACCTTGGTTATCTTACGATGCAAAGCAAGCATGCGAGTTATGTCCTAAAGTTGTAATAGATAATTATGCTCTTCTACAAATTTGTATATGACAAACTTTTTATTGTTTTCCAAAGATACTCTAATTCTTACATAACAATCAATTCTAGAATCAGGTCTATGCTTGGCAATTTGGGAATATCTTTTATCCTCCTTCAAAGGCTCTCTTTACAACAAACATATATACATAAAGTATTACTTATTGAAGTATTACTTTCTAACTCTAAAACATGTCTTCCTACCATATTCACCTCAAAATACACATGCTTCATCTACACTTCTAACTCAACTCTTGACTTTCATTTCATAGCTGTAGCCGTCATATTTTCTAACAAAATAAAGAAAAGAATTTTTCAAAGTTTATTTAATATTCCACAATCTGTTATAAACTTAAAAAACATGGAGATTTTTTCTAAAAGTAATACTGGACCAAACATCATGTAGTTGTTTGACAAATGGAGAAACAAAAATCAAGTTTTGCTTTTGTATGGCGCTAGACTTCCAAGATTATGTTTTAAAATGGTGTTCTCTTCCCTTTAACTCTAACTTGTACCATTGAAGTGTTTTCTTATAGAGAAAGAGGTTTAGGCAAATATTTCTTGAAGCACACGTCACACCATTGAAGTTTGCATGCCAAATCCTTGATAAAATTGCTTAAGCAACCAATTCTCGCTTAGGCAAGTCATAATATCTTAAGTGACATTTGTTCGCTTAAGCACTTTTCATTAAATGAGAGGACTTATATCACTTAAGTGACCATTTTTCACTTAAGCGAATAATGTGGCTTAAATGATTATGCCCATATTAAGCGATTTTGTGTGACCTTTTAGCCCATTATCGTTTATGTGACTTAATATTCACTTAAATAATCTATTATTAGCTTAAGTGAGGAAATTTCACTTAAGGGAAAGTATCGACTTAGGCCAACAACAAAGAAGAAAAAAAATACCAAAACTAAGTTGTTAGTCTTAAAAATTGCCTAAATTGAAAATCATTGTTCGTAGGACAAGTATACCCATCGAGAAGTAATAAAAGTTTCTAAAATAAGTTCCTGAGATATCGTCCCACAAAGATTGATTTTCAATTATTAAGAATTTCTTAATTTAATTGTTTGAGCCTAAAAAAATGTGAAATTAAGTAAGAACCAAAATTTAATTATAAAATTAATTATGAATAAAAGCAAATAACATAACACACGTCTTGGTTGAACTTATAGGGGAGGAACCTATAGCATATGTATTTTCTCATTCAATCTTTTATGTTAATTTTCTGTTTAACTCTAAATTAGATTTCCTTGTGATTACCAATCATTCATGCAAATACTATTAATACTCAATGATCATGTAATATTAATATTCTTTTCTCTAAATTAATATCCTCAATGATCATGCAAGACATCAATTAAAAAAAGTATAAAACACCTATAAACTTGTTAATTTAATAATGATTGGAAGAGAAAGATTGGTTTGGTCCACCAATCTTTTGTCTCACTTTTTCCTATATATCTATTAACTAATTGAAATATGATTGCCTGATGATATAATTAATTAGGATTACAATCATGCGCAATATGTCAGGCTTCTAATTTATTATTGAGTAATCTATAATATTTTATACTTGTTCAATGTTAATTGAAGGATTATTTGGTATTGGAATATATTTAGATGGAGTTTGAAATTATTTAAAAAAAAAAAAAAATGAACAATGCAATGAACAGTGTAACCGCGTATGTACAGTACAAACCGTGTATGAACAGTGCAATGAACAGTGCAAACCGCGTACAAACCGTGTATGAACAGTACAAACCGCGTATGTACAGTGACAGCTGACGTCATCGGTGACGTCACAGTGTACAGTACAAACCGCGTATGAACAGTGACAACCGCGTATGTACAGTGCGTGTACAGTGTTTTCCAGCGTGAACAGTAAATTTCGAAAATTTTCTATAAAAAGGGGGCTTCACACGAAATTTTCATTTCTTCACCTCTATCCAAGGTTCTCAAAGGTTCTAAGGCCGTAAACCACCATTTCTCTCATACTAAACCTTTCTAAACTTAGATTTCCCGCCAGATCTGAGATTCTACATCTATTCTGAAGGATTGGAAGTAAGTTTCTTTAAGTTTGAAGCTAGATTTACCGTTCGTTTCTCTTCTCCTTCTCTTTCTTATAGAAATTCATGGTGTTCTTAGGAGAAACTCCGTTCTAAAGCTGAATCTTCGGTGAATTTTTGTTATAATCAAGTAATATTCGGTAGATCTAGTGTGAATCATCTTTCTGAGGTAAGGGGAGTTTACTTTAACCTATGAACTATGTTTTGAACGGTTTAATATGTTATTTCAAGATATTTTGATATGATTTTGTTAGATCTATTGAATAAAAGCTATTTTCTAAGTCAGAATCGTTGTTAATTAGTTTAAAATGCTGAGATTTTGGGTGATCTATGATAAACTTGCCGTAGTTGAAATGTTAAAATAATTTTGGTGGCGTGCATCATCTTTGAGATATATGTTTTGCATCATTATAGAGCCGAGTTACATGTTTAGGTGGGTAGACATGTAACGGTAAGTTCATCTTTGAAATTTCTTGTCTTTGTCTTGTCTGGATCCGTATACTGGAATGGGTCGCTCCCGGACCGGCTCGGTTCCTTCGGATTAATTAATTTGTGAAACTAGTTGGAAACCGTTTTCATGCTGTGCATTAGATGGGCTGGAAATGCATGGGGTTATTCTTTGTGAGAAATATTTTGCTCTATATATATATAATTTTATTTTATGTTTGGTAAGCTCACCCTTGCATTTCTTTCTATGTCGTTGTGTGCGTGTGTACTGCGATGATCGTACGGTGGTACGTGAGCAGATGTAGCAGGTGTTGCATCTACTTCACAGGCTGAGGGGCCAGTGAAGAAAAGTTAGAAGTTGGAGTTGAGTAATAATGCATCAAAGTCCTTTTTCTTTATATATGAGACCTCACGTCGAGGGAGTCACGTATTATAATTTTTTTGGTATTTTGAATATTATAAACTAAATGTAATATTATGTTGATCTGTTGGATATTTGTTGTAAGGAACTTCATTTTTACTTTGAATGAGAAATGAATTTTTATACTTATATTCTCTATTATTTACCTATTTTTAAATAAGTATGTGGTGTAGAAATAATGTTCTCGGTCCTTTATAAAAAGGGGTCGGACATTTTTAGTGGTATCAGAGCATGGTCTAGGTAAACCTACGGGGTGAGGTTGTTAGGCGTCAGTTGTGCATATTAAACATGTGAGTTTTAGCTGTGAATCATATATCATTATTTCTATTCATCAAGTTGTGAGGGAACGAGCTTGATCACCTCGATTCTCAGACATGATTGATGTAGGAAACTTGGTATATGATACTTGGGTGAGCTATAGGTGAGTTGTACTGTGTGAATAAGAGACTGCTAAGCTAAGCTGTAAATGATTGCTGAAATGAATGTGTTTGCTATGCTATGTGAATGTTGATATGTTGTTATGCTGAGTACTAAATTGATTAAATTTTTATGATATACTAAATATGAATATATCACCGTAGTTGAATCTGTGAATATAGCTATGTGGTGATATTCTTGAATATGTTAAACGTTAGTAATTTAAGCTAGTCTATATATTAGGATGGCTAGACCAAGAAGATCTGCTGCAAATCCTCCTCCCGCTGATGTGAACCAAATGGCTCATGCCATGGAGGCCATGGCGCCCACCGTTAGGCGAGTCTAGATATGATTCGAAGAAGAAGTCGCAAATCAAGCCGCCGCCGCAAAGACAGCAAGCAGCAGCCTATTGCCTCAGTGCACCTCTTCCCGAATACCATGGGTTGTCGAGTTCGTAAAGAATGATCCTCCTCAATTCACAGGAGTGGATGGACCGGATGTCGCCGAACTCGGATCGGGGAGATTGAGAAGATCTTCCTAACCATGGGTTGCGCCGAGGAGAGAAAGGTGATATATGCTACGTATATGCCGATAGGGGATGCGAGAGATGTGGTGGCACGGAGCTCGTACTATGCTAGAGGCCCGAGGTGAAGTCATTACTTGGGCTGTATTTAGAAGTAGTTTCTGGGAAAGTTTTTCCCTTCTCATGTTCGTGCCGCCAAAGAACGAGAGTTTCTAAACTTGGTGCAAGGAAACTCATCGCCTATGAGTATGCAATACGGTTTGAGCGGCTCTACCGATTTTATTCTCACCCGACTTCAGAGGAGTGGAGATGTCGAGGTTTTCGACGGCCGAGAACTGACATAAAGAGGATTTTGATCCCACTCAGGATCACAGAGTTTGCTGACTTGGTGGATCAAGCCACCATTATAGAGAGTCTCAATGCGGAGGATGTTGGTGGAGTTGGGAAGGCTCCATCTAGTAGAGCTGCTAGCAGTTATGGTAATGGAAGTAAGGGCGCTAAGAAGGGCCCCTACAGTCGGTCGCTACGCCAACAGCAGTCTCGATCATATCAGTCAAGAGGATCGGCAGCACCAGCCCCGGTGCCAGTAGGGACTGCTACTTCTACATTTCAACCTAGGGGAGCAATTTCTTCTTCTCCTATAGTCTCAGTGCCGCAGATTGTCAGATGTTTTAGGTGTGGTGGACCACACTATCTGAGCCAGTGCCCACAGACTGATGTAAGAGTTTGCTTCTCGTGCCAGCAGCCAGGGCACCTTGCAAGGGACTGTCCTACGCCTAGTAGGGCAGTTTCGTCTTCTGCTAGCGCCTTGCACGCTATTAGGCCTAAAGCAACTAGGGCTCCAACAACAACCAGATCGAGAGCGGAGGGACGTGTATTCACTACTTCTGCATCAGAAGCAGCCCAGGCGACAGATCTTGTTCAAGGAACAGCGGTAGTGGCAGGTACTTTTCTTTCTGTATTATTTGATTCTGGAGCCACACACTCTTTTATTGCGGACAATTGTGTGAGAAACTTAGGATTACCGGTGGGCGATCTAGGATGTGATTTAGTAGTATCGACACCTACTTTAAGTTCAATTAAGACTTCGACGGTTTGTGTTAGGTGTCCCATAGCAATTGAGGGACGAAGATACAAAGTAAATCTTATTTGTATCCCGATGTCGGGGTTAGATGTAATCCTGGGTATGGATTGGCTAACTGCCAATCGTGTGCTAATTGATTGTGGCCGGAGGTGTTTAATCTTTCTGAGCAAGAAGATTGTGTAGAATTGATTTCTACTAGCCAAGTAGAAACATCCTTAGGCGAGGGAGTATCTTGTTTTGTTTTGTTGGGAGTTATGAATGCGAAGTGGAGCAAAGCCTTGAGTCAATACCAGTAGTACGAGATTTCCCGAGATTTTTCCAGAGGATATTCTGGAATACCTCCACGTAGAGAGGTAGAGTTTGCTATAGATTTGATTCCTGGAGCCGAGTGTTGTCCGTAATACCGTATAGAATGGCGCCAAAAGAGTTAATTGGCTTAAGGAGCAGATCGAGGATCTAATGCGTAAACAGATGATTAGACCAAGTGTATCACCTTGGGGAGCCCCGATTCTCTTGGTGAAAAAGAAAGACGGAAGTTCTAGATTATGTGTGGATTATCGTAAGTTGACTAAGTTGACACTTAAGAACCAGTACCCAGTGCCGCGACTCGATGATTTGATGGACCAGCGGAGAGGTGCTAAGGTATTCTCGCAGATTGATTGGCAGTCTGGGTACCCTCAGAGCCGAGTGAAGGATGAAGATATTCCTAAGACTGCTTTTCGCACTAGATATGGTCATTATGAGTATATAGTGATGCCTTTTGGAGTTACAAATGCTCCAATTTGTGTTTATGGACTACATGAATCGGATCTTTAGACCTTTCCTGGATCGATTTGTGGTAGTCTTTATTGATGATATTTTAATTTATTCTAATTCGTCAGAAGAACATGAAGAGCATTTGAGGACTGTACTTAATGTTTTAAGGGAAAAACAGCTTGTATGCTAAACTGTCTAAGTGTGAGTTTTGGCTAGAGGAAGTGAAGTTCCTTGGTCATGTTATTTCAGCTAAAGGAATTGCAGTTGATCCTTCCAAAGTTGAAGCGGTGTTGCAGTGGGAAAGGCCGAAGACAGCCTCAGAGATTCGTAGTTTTGTGGGTCTAGCAGGTTACTAGGAGATTTATAGAGAGATTCGCGAAGATAGCTGCACCATTAACACGGTTAACTCGCCGTGATCAACCCTTTGTGTGGATCGAGGAATGTGAGCAAAGCTTTAATGAGTTAAAACAGAGACTAACTTCTTCGCCGGTGTTGATTCTCCCTGATACTAGTCGACCGTTTGAGGTGTACTGTGATGCTTCTCATCAGGGATTGGGATGTGTGTTGATGCAAGATAAGAGAGTGGTAGCTTATGCATCTCGTCAATTGCGAACTCATGAGCGAAATTACCCGATTCATGACCTTGAGTTAGCTGCTGTAGTCTTTGCTCTGAAGGTGTGGCGACACTATCTTTATGGAGCTCAGTTCGATGTATATAGTGATCATAAGAGTCTGAAGTATTTATTTGATCAGCGAGAGTTAAATATGAGGCAGAGACGTTGGGTGGAATTCCTTAAGGATTATGATTTTCAGCTCCAATACCATCCAGGAAAAGCTAACGTGGTGGCCGATGCATTAAGTAGGAATGTGGTTCAGGCATTCTCCCTAAGAGTCAGTGAAACCCTTTTGGTAGAACAATTTCGAGACCTGAACATACATGTGGACTTATCACCCGAAAAGATTAGTTGTAGCCGAATTGTGGTGACTAATAATTTCTTACAGGAAATTAAAGATAAACAATTGTGGGATCCAATGTTATGTTGGATTGTATTTCTCTTAGGGACAGATAAGACAAAGGGTTTCAGTAAAGGTGTTGATGGTATTCTCAGATGTCAAGGTCGAGTTTGTGTCCCTAGAGATACTGAATTAAAGAGAGCAATTCTAGAAGAAGGACATAAGGGTAGTCTCAACATTCATCCTGGTGTTACCAAGATGTATCAAGATTTAAAGCAGATGTTTTGGTGGCCAGGCATGAAGCGAGAGATAGCTGAGTTTGTTAAAGCCTGCTTGACTTGTCAAAAGGCAAAAGCGGAGCATCAAAGCCCTCCAGGAGAGTTACAAACGATGGAAATTCCAGAGTAGAAGTGGGACCATGTGACTATGGACTTTGTGTCCCATCTACCTAGAACAGTTAGGAATCATGATGCAGTATGGGTCATAGTTGATAGGCTAACCAAGAGTGCACATTTCTTGCCAATTAACATGACCTTTAGCTTGGAGAAATTAGCAGAATTGTACATTAGAGAGATTGTCAGGTTGCATGGAGTACCTTCCAAAGATTATCTCCGATAGGGATCCTCGATTCACTTCCCGCTTTGGCGAGTTTCCAAGAATCTATGGGCACACAGTTGAGGTTGAGTTCTGCATACCATCCGCAAACAGATGGTCAATCTGAGCGTACTATTCAGACCTTAGAAGACTTATTGCGGACTTGCATTGTAGAACAGAGGAGTAATTGGGAGGATATGCTTCCTTTGGTAGAATTCACTTATAACAATAGCTATCATTCGAGTATAGATATGGCACCATTTGAAGCTCGTATGGTAGAAGGTGTAGAACCCCTATCTCGTTGGTTCCAAGATGGAGTACATTTGATGGTTGGACTGAAATGCTGCAAGAAACTAAGGAGAAAGTTGAACTTATTAGAGAAAAGCTAAGAGCTACCCAAAGTCGACGTAAATCTTATGCCGACCGACGCAGAAGATCCCTAGAATTTGAGGTTGGTGATCATGTATTCTTAAGAGTATCACGCACTACGGTGTGGGGCGAGCCTTAAGAGCCAAGAAGTTAACACCTAAGTTCATAGGACCGTATCAGATATTACATCGTCGAGGACCAGTAGCCTATGAATTAGCGTTACCACCTCAGTTGTCTGGAATACATAATGTTTTCCATGTGTCGCAGTTAAAGAAGTATGTTCCAGATTTGTCTCATGTAATTGAGCACGATGTTGTGGAGTTACGAGATGACTTGTCTGTGGAGGTCCCAAATTTGCTCGTATCGAGGAAACTAGAGTTAAGAAACTTAGAGGTAAGTCTATTCGGTTAGTAAAGGTTGTTTGGGACCAAATAACTGGTGATGCCACATGGGAGTTAGAAGAAAGAATGAGAGAGTTGTACCCTCATCTTTTCTCTGGGGAATGAAATTTTCGAGGACGAAAATTTATTTTCGGGGGGAGAATTGTCAGGCTTCTAATTTATTATTGAGTAATCTATAATATTTTATACTTGTTCAATGTTAATTGAAGGATTATTTGGTATTGGAATATATTTAGATGGAGTTTGAAATTATTTAAAAAAAAAAAAAAAATGAACAGTGCAATGAACAGTGTAACCGCGTATGTACAGTACAAACCGTGTATGAACAGTGCAATGAACAGTGCAAACCGCGTACAAACCGTGTATGAACAGTACAAACCGCGTATGTACAGTGACAGCTGACGTCATCGGTGACGTCACAGTGTACAGTACAAACCGCGTATGAACAGTGACAACCGCGTATGTACAGTGCGTGTACAGTGTTTTCCAGCGTGAACAGTAAATTTCGAAAATTTTCTATAAAAAGGGGGCTTCACACGAAATTTTCATTTCTTCACCTCTATCCAAGGTTCTCAAAGGTTCTAAGGCCGTAAACCACCATTTCTCTCATACTAAACCTTTCTAAACTTAGATTTCCTTGAGATCTGAGATTCTACATCTATTCTGAAGGATTGGAAGTAAGTTTCTTTAAGTTTGAAGCTAGATTTATCGTTCGTTTCTCTTCTCCTTCTCTTTCTTATAGAAATTCATGGTGTTCTTAGGAGAAACTCCGTTCTAAAGCTGAATCTTCGGTGAATTTTTGTTATAATCAAGTAATATTCGGTAGATCTAGTGTGAATCATCTTTCGAGGTAAGGGAGTTTACTTTAACCTATGAACTATGTTTTGAACGGTTTAATATGTTATTTCAAGATATTTTGATATGATTTTGTTAGATCTATTGAATAAAAGCTATTTTCTAAGTCAGAATCGTTGTTAATTAGTTTAAAATGCCGAGATTTTGGCTGATCTATGATAAACTTGCCGTAGTTGAGCTGTTAAAATAATTTTGGTGGCGTGCATCATCTTGAGATATATGTTTTGCATCATTATAGAGCCGAGTTACATGTTTAGGTGGGTAGACATGTAACGGTAAGTTCATCTTTGATTTCTTTGTCTTTGTCTTTGTACGGATCAGATACGGAATGGGTCGCTCCGGACCAGCTCGGTTCCTTACGGATTAATTAGGTGTGAAACCATTGGAAACCGTTTTCATCTTTGTGCATTAGATGGGCTGGAAATGCATGGGGTTATTGCTGTGAGAAATATTTTGCTCTATATATATATAATTTTATTTTATGTTTGGTAAGCTCACCCTTGCATTTCTTTCTATGTCGTTGTGTGCGTGTGTACTGCGATGATCGTACGGTGGCACGTGAGCAGATGTAGCAGGTGTTGCATCTACTTCACAGGCTGAGGGGCCAGTGAAGAAAAGTTAGAAGTTGGAGTTGAGTAATAATGCATCAAAGTCCTTTTTCTTTATATATGAGACCTCACGTCGAGGGAGTCACGTATTATAATTTTTTTGGTATTTTGAATATTATAAACTAAATGTAATATTATGTTGATCTGTTGGATATTTGTTGTAAGGAACTTCATTTTTACTTTGAATGAGAAATGAATTTTTATACTTATATTCTCTATTATTTACCTATTTTTAAATAAGTATGTGGTGTAGAAATAATGTTCTCGGTCCTTTATAAAAAGGGGTCGTGACACAATAGAATAAAAGCTAATCATGAACGAAAATCAAATATAGATTCAAACTTCGAAATCTCATTAAATCATGAATAATAGTTCTCATAGCTCTAGCTATAGACTTAGTTACTCATGCTAAAGAAAAAAAAATTAAAATAATCATAAATAAAACTATAGAGAAAAACAAACTAGAAAAAGATAATTTTCCAATGTTCAAGTATGGTTGCTCAAAGCTCCAAGCCTATCGAGTATACCAATGATCCCATGCAAGAGAGACAAGATGAAAGATGTATCGAAGAGTGAAAGATAAGATGTAAAACATTGTGTCAAATAAGATGTCTGAGGTATATCTTTTATAGGGTTTGAAAACCTTAAAAGCTCTTTATAATTGGGCTTTCCGCAGATGAGTACAACTGTACAAGGCCTCGTTGAAAGGGTCTCGACATGCTGACTGCTGTAAATCTCTGATCTTTCATCAATTTGGGCCCAAAATCCACTTGTGTCCTCTTATACTAAATTGTACATTTAACATATAAATCAATGTAAAACTTATTAAAATAAAGGTTAAACATAAATATATGAGTTGTAGAAGAGAGCTTAATTACAAACTTATCAATCACCATATTATTTGCCTTTTTTACTCTCATTCTCAAAGTCAAACCATTCATCTCTTTCATTCCTTTCTTTTATATGTTCTTTTTTCAATGCAAAATGATAGTTTTTTGGAGGTTCTGATTGTGGAGTTGAGGGAAACTATTGTTAAAATAGGTTAGAATTTGATTTTAAATGGTTCAAGGTTGATTGTAGAAGTTAGAAATACTTAGAACATCATTGTAATGTCATTGCTTCCTATGTTTGTCATACTAGTTTGGTTATGAATGCATATTTTTTTAATTTATGTAAAATTTGCTTAAGTTAAACAAATTTGCTTAAGTGAATTTTGCATACTGTCATATTTTTTTTTCATGCATCATACTTAATTTCATTAGTGTGATTTTGGAAAAATAATTACAAAAAAATTCATCCCCCAAAGAAAGAGACAGCAACCAAAAGTTAGGTGAAATTCACATGATGTTAAGAATGTGTCAACTCAAGAGTAGCCTCCTAAACCATAGGCAGTCTCTTACTCCCTTTTTGATAGATTCAAGTTAAGGACTTGAGGTAAATATCAAAGTTTTTTACATTATAAAAAAAAATTACTCTTCAAATGCAACGTGAGCTTATAAAAGAAAAATTTAACGAGTATAAAAATGAAATCAAAATAAGAAAATGACATTTATTGACATACCTCCAAAATAGAATTGATAAAGAAACAATGAATAAATTTTATACCATGCATGGGCCTTGCAATTGTAAAAGATGAAGAAAAAGTTCTTATTAAAATGTTCACAACATCTTGTAACAAGAATATAATTTTAAAAAGATTAATCCTTTCAAAAAATATATCATTGTTTTAAAAAAAATAATAGTACAAAGTTTATCAAACCCTAAACCCTAAACCCTAAACTTATTATTGAGTTTTGAGATTTCTTAATTGGTAACGATATCTAAAATATCATAATAATAATTAGATTATAATTATTTATTGTGTTAAAATTTTTTGTACTTGTTTATACTAAAAAGAACAATTAAAAGTATAAAGTATATTAAGTCACGAGGCATATTCTCAGTGACATCTCCATAAATATAAATATAGTTTATTTATGAAAAGAGAAAATTGAATCATTCTAATACTTGAATTTTATTTTAGTTAATGAGTTATTTTTTTTAAACATTTAGATATTCAAATATTAAAATTCGTTTAAGAAAGAAAAAATTGTTGATATTAAAATACTTTAGACAATTTATTTTCTTGAAGTTACTAACTTATATTTTTGTTTACATTATCTTTTTATGGTTAAATTATTTTTAAGTTATTTTGTAAAGCTCTATCATAGTTTTGTATTTTTAGTATATTTACATGTTATAAGTTTAAATTTAAAATTGCCATGATTTTATAGAACGAAACTAATTGAATTGTTTCTATTTTGCTTTTATTGGTTGTTTGGTTTGTTGAATCTATTGAAGTTACACAGTGATGTATATAAAAATCGACTTGGTATACACAAAATTTGACTTTTTAAACAAGTCCTTACATTAACTTATGTACAAAACTTTTTGTATTACCCTTGCTCATTAACTAATGTTAACAAAAAAGTAAAAATACACTTACTTGATAGTTTAATATATATAAAATGATTTAATGAAGAATTAAAGATATTGATATTTTCAGTTTTTTTTATATTATTAATTCACATTTGTTATTCATGATATGCATGAAATTTTTTTTTAAAATTTAGACGTTTAATTTTTAGCCATTTCATTTTTTTTGCAAAATTTTGAAATAATTTATTATTTAGCATGCATATATCATTATTAAAAAATATTAGCATGATAACATATTTTAATATACGACATTATAAATAACACTAAAATAATTTAATTGAAGAAATGTTTTTCATATTTATTTTATTTTTATTTTTTATCACCATAATCTTATCCTAAAAATTCTAATTAAGGTAAAGAATATTATTTTTAATCATTTTGAATTTTTTTATCATTATAATTATGAGTGTAAATAAATTGAGATACTTGTGAATTATTTGAACTAAACTTTTAAATGGTAGGCTAAATTTATCTTTTTAGTTAAACAAGTAAGCTGAAACATAAAGTTAAGCTCAAATTTAAACTACTATATCTTGAGAATATGATAATGTGAATTAATGTTATACTATTTTTCAATAAAATACTATTTATAAGTGCTTAAAGTGAACTCTGAAAGCTAAAAGTTAATAATTTTTTAAATATATAATATAAATTTATATCATATAAGTTGCCAATTTTTATTATTGATGTCTACTATCTTACTTTTACTGTTGCTCCAGGTAGCAGTTAACATGCACCAAGTTATGATTTATTCCGTTAAAATTGTTACATTACCCGTAACTAATGCTTATCATACACGGTTAAACCACCATAATTGAGTATTGTACATGAGTTGCGAAAGCAATAAATACGGCACACAAGATGTAAAATCAAGTACAGGATTTATAACTAAGTTGAAAATCCAATCATATGTTAAATTTTCAAAATAATTTATACTAATAGTCTTATTTTTTAAATATTTTAAATAAATCAAATAACTAATTCCTCTATATCAAACATAAAAATATAAAAATTATGCAAGTTCCTATTTGCTAATATATTTGTCAAAATTATATTAGTCCACTTTTTTCCTTCCATTGCCGCCCCATAGAAATTTGATTTTTCATACAGTGGTCCCGTGAAAACATGGACCACCCGTAGTCCAACTTACATACACTGCCAATTACCAAGTTACAACATGATTATGGACCATGTATGGTCCAAAACATGTGAAAACCACCCTATAACAACTCTAAAACGTTCCTTTTCAAAGAATAGTCTCAAGAACTTTAACAAAGGTTGGTTAGTTAGAATAAAATTTAATTAAAGATAAAAATAAGTTAAAATAAATTAGACTTTACATGAATAAATTTTATTTATTTAATCATTTTGAAGTATGAGTTTAACTTATAATTTATCATAAATTTTTATTAAATCTAATTAAATCTTTTTAAGAATTTGATTTAATCTGTTAATATTTTTAATAATGTATTTTATATTAACATTTTTAATAAATAATTAAATCTATTTAAAAATAAATTATCAAACTATTAGCATATTTTTTAAAAAGTAACAAGACTTGAATTTGAGAAAGTTATAACAAATATGATTCAACATTTTTTATATTTATATTAAAATTACATATACATATTTGTTATATTTATTATTTTTAAACCATTAAATATAAATTATAAATATATTATAATTTAATATTATTATAAATTTTAAATAATTTATTTTATTATATTTAATAAAAAAATTAAATTTAAATCTGACCTACTTAATTAATTAAATTTTTTTAAAAATTAAATTAAACTAATTATTTAAATAAGTCAAACATTAGATAGGACAGGTCGTAAACTCTTATCAGACAATGTAATATATAAATTAAGAAAAAGGTGTTATAGTCAAGAATTATTTTTTTTTCAAGCCTTTATACATAATTGCTTTTAATCTTTACTAACAATGGATTATTAGAAGAAGAAAAAATTGTGTATATCTGACTTGGAAACTATGAACTTTAATTATAATAGTCAAGTACACTTTTATGAATCTTATACCTTTTATGAAGAGTTGTGACAATTAATATTTTTTTTATTTCTAAATTTGGTCTATTAATTATTAAAAGTAAAAATAAGTAGACTTATGATATTTATAAGAAATAAAATTCATATAAGTATTTATAAATTCTAATAAATATTCTTATGATATATTTTAGAAGGCCTGAAACGTTACAAATATAATATACGTAGGGTATTAGAAGAATATCTAACAGTTATTCACATATTAGTTTGTTCCTCATTTGACTCCGACTTTGTATTGGTTACATCACATATATCCGATTGAGATGAATACATGGGTAGCTTTTCACACCTGAGAGGAATACTATTATCTACCTATGGATATGAATGCATCTGAAATGTTCACCTACCGCTATAGAGGGTTGATATGTATCACCTAGATTCCAATTTAGTGTTTTTCCTTCTTTAGCACAACTCTGGATGCTAAATACTCCCTTTTGTATGTGAAGATTTTAGGATTTAAGTCTAGCTATCGTTTGATTTAGTGATATTTTTTGAAAAATAAAACTCTTCTATCATTCTTTTTCAAACTTTATCCTAAACATTTTAATTATGATTAGAAGTACGCGACCATGTTGACAGGGAGCACAACCATGCAAATAAGAAAATTGAAAATCTAGAAGAATTACTACCAAAAGAACTTGGTTGCCTCATGCAAAGCTCTGATTAACATTGCGAGCCAAAAGGTCGTGTCATAGGTTAACCAAATTCAGATTAGGAGGATTTTTGTCGCTTCATTTGAATCAACCTGTGTGAAGCTTGAATGTTATTCTCTTGCCTCCATGGGAATTTTGAGTGTATGATGATGTTTTGGTCTTTAAAGTTGCACCTTCCTTGCCTGGCTTATGAGCACCAGGGGTGTTTTGTTACGTTAGAGGCAAAGAAGGTTACCACTTCATCTTGCATTTACAGAATAAGTGTGCGCTTGTTCACATCAATGAAAAGTGCTTGTCGTAGTCAGGAAAGGATGTCACAAAATGATTGAGATATATACTTTTGTTCTTTCTAGCATCTACTCCATAGAAGTCAACTGAAAATAGAAATCTATCTACTTTTACTTGCACGTCTTCTAACATGCTTTTAGCGCAAACAATGGTCCCTCGTGTAATTTTTGAGACAGATAGCTAGAGTAGGCTTGATTCTTTCATACCCAATTGACGATAAATAAAAAGAGTTATCTTAATTAAAGCTCCTAAATCGCATATATAAACACTTAAGTGTCCTCTGCCTTGCATGGGCATGCTATAAATTTAGCGCGATTGTGCACATAAGCATGAATGTAGTTGCTGAAATATATTTACACATGCCTTCACTGTTGTTTCATTGCCGGATATTTATAAATTTTTATAATGCTAGATTTCTTCAAATTAAGCTCGTTTTTACTCAAGAACTCATTTTCAACTCTATTTCACCAATCTTAAAACAAATAAAGAAAAGCGAATAAAATTAAAGATTATATGCTAAATAAAAAAATTATCCTCTTCTTTAATATAAGGTGATACACTGATGATTTATTAACTATAAAAAATAATAATCATTGCAATAATCTTATTGAAATTCTTATCAAATAAATTAATATATAGAAGTATATACAATTTAAAACTAATTGATATTTTATCTTATTATTATACGTTAAAGTGTAATATTTAAAATATAAATAGATTTATATTATTAAATTATATATTTATTATTGTTTAAATGATCTAAAATATATTATACAAAATTACTAAAATAGGATCATATGACTCAATAATTAATTAAAAAATGTATACTTTATAAAATACCATTAAAAGTGTATATGTCAAACAGATGGTGTTAGTCCAGTTTAGATAAAAAAAAATTATATAGAAGAAAAAATCGATATTGAAATGAACAATTTTTTTTATAAGTTAGAAATGACATTTTTTTAAAAAAATTAAATGATAGAACTTCTTAAAAATAAAGATTCTAATTTATAAAATAAAATTTATTTATTTATTATATTATTTTTTCCTATAAAAACTTCTTTAAAAATTTAACAAACGGTCATTATCTCTTCCAACCCTCTTTGTGTGTCGTCATCAATCATGACATTGAGTTGGATTTTAGAATTTTAGAATTCAAAATTAACATTATGTGAAATTTATAATTATAATATCAGATTGTTTTAGTTTTTTGAAGAAAAAATTCAAATATATGACTCTTAGCCGGACTAAAGTGGAACATGGACTGAGTTGATAGAAGTCGAATGAAGAATAGTACTTTTTTTTTCCAATTTTTTTATAGAGAAAATTTGCATAATTACATTAAACTAAATTTTGAAGTGTTTATATAAAACACAATATTTTGAGATCCAAACAACAGTTAAGTTAGGTAGGTTTAATTGAAGAAACAATAATGTCTTAACCCTTTTTTTTATATATAAATTTAAAGTTAAGATCTCATTTAAATAAAACAAATTTTTATACGAGTTAGACCTTAAAAAAGCTTTGTTATCATAAATTACATGTCATTGTCAAATAGATTAACCCATATTGAAATGTAAACACAAATCCTCCCAGCCACTTAAGAAAAAACACTAATATAATGATAAGATACAAGAAAAAACAATTCTTAATCACACTGTACAAGCTAGTATATTTTCAAGTCTACTGTCCGAAGCCTTCTGTACATGTTTCTGTCATTTCCTTAATAACCAAACTTCTTGCTCGGTTAATTGTCACAAGGCACAAGTACAAATGTTCTTCAAGTTCTTCCACTTGTTTCCTAAACTCAGCAGCACTTTTCTGAAGCTCCTTCACTATTTGCAAAAAGCATTTATCATCTTTCCTATCCAAACAGAATTGCACCATTGCCCTGTTATGTTCAATGTCATCATGAAGCCGAGCTACTAGCCTACTCATTGTTTCAAAGTCTCTATTCAATATGTAAGTTCCCTTGGCTGCCATGTCAAGCTGATCACAAAGTTTAGTGAGAAACTTACTTCTTGAAAACCTTGAACTTGGAAGCTTCCTCTTAATATTCACGCATGGAATGCTGAGAAATGCTGGACCCATGATTAAAGCTACTGAAGTATGTGCTGTTGTAACTGTGGCTGTGGTAACCACTAAGCCACATGCTAGTATAACACAAATTCTTGATGCCTTCTTCAAATACTTCATTATCTTAATTTTCCTTCCTACCCTTTTTCTCATTGATTTTAAATGGTGCAAAACTAATGGGTACTTATTATCACTTATGAGCTTGAAACCAAGATTGCTAAGATTGGAAAATGGGTTATTTGAGACAATGAATGGGTTAAGCTCAAAACCAATTTGTTTGAGTTTATCATGAGAGTCATTATTTTCATCCACAATGTCTAGTGCTCTTTGAATGAATTGGTAATTACATTGAACTTGGTTGATGCTTTTGAGAATATGGGTGCAAATGAATGAAGCCTCAGCGCTGATGTCAAAGTAGCTGAGCATGAGATTCTTTAGTTCTGGTGTCTTTGAAAGGATTGTTGTATTAATAATAGAATGTATGGTTTCTTGATCTGGTTCAAGGAAGATTTCTGAAAATCTATTTTGTTTGGAATGAATGGAAGGCTGGTTTGCAAGTAATTGAGCCTTGTTGAAAAAATCAGCATAGGATTTTGTCCTTAAAGCCTTCTGGTACTCCTCATGGAAGTTTATGTTTTTTTTAGCATCTCTAGGTTGCTTCACATCTGACAGCAGAAATATAATCTATACATCAATTAAATGTCAACAAGAATGTACCACAAAAAGAAACTTGTCTTTTAAAGATAGGGAACCAGCTGCATGTCTTAATTTAATTATTTCGGGAGATAAAGTCATTCAAATTTTAAATAATTCAATGGGAAATTTGATTTGAAAGTAAATTATACTTTACTCTGTTGTAGATTGATACCTTTTGTGTTTTTTTTTTTAATTTACCTCCTATATTTCTTTTTGTCAATAAATTTCTATGATGAGAATATAGTGATACTAAAAAGTGGTATTACAAAGAGGTTAAATCATACGGAAAAAAGAAAAAGAGTTTACTGATGTAAAAAAAAATGTATAAGATAAATTTTAAAACGTTCAAACTACATAAAGATAAAGTGTAATTTACCTTAGAAAAAGGACGTATAAATTTTAGAATATCACATAAGCCATTGAGCTCAAATAACATAAATAGAAGCTGATTTATGAAAGATTTAGAGTATGTTTAATTTTTTTAAAATGAGTTTTTTGTTTTTTTTTAAATATAATATAAATTTATACTATATTTAGAAGAAAAAAAATAGAAAAATCTTTTTAAAAGAGAAATCAAACATACCCTTAGTATGTAATTAATAAGACACACGAAAATAAAGCAGTATACAAGAAACTAAATAAAATGAATAAAGTCGTTTGGTTTAACAAAGCAAACTTACAACAATCACAGAGCCGAGGAGTAGTAGTCAGAAAGAAGTTTCTAAGCTTCAAAATTTAAGAAAATGGAGGACATAGTTTTTACATTATTTAATTAAAGAATACATGGAGAAAAATATTACTTTCGCTCTTTAAGAAACAGGACCAAGCTTTTCCATTTACCCTCTCAAATTGCGTTGCATTTATATATTTACCTTTGAAAATTTTGCCATTATTTGTTTTTAGAATGTATTGAATACGAAAATGAAAACATTTTGGTGAGGAAAATGTTAGCATGTACTTCCATTTCATTCAAGGAAATTTTATGCTTGTCTTTCAATTAATTATTCGAACATAACATTTTCCTTTGATAAACAAGTAGAAAATCAATTAATCTTTCCAAGATTCCCAAATAATTATTAAGCACGAGATTGGTTTTAAAACACTACCTTTCACCTAACTCATGTCGCAAGGATTTTCAAGTTGTGAAGATAATAGAGAAATAAAAAGCTGAAGTAAGAGCATACCTTGGGAAGCCTTACAAGCTCTTAATTTTGATAACATAGTTGGTTGATCTTTCGAACAATCTTGTTGATGAAATTAAACCTAGAAAGAAAATTAATATAATTATATGAACAATCACATAGATTCAATAAATGAGACATATTCGATGCAGTTTCATCACCCCAATTAATTTTTCGTTGTAGTCTTTTATAAGAAAGAGCAAATGAATCGATGATCCACAAAGAGAGTACTAATCGACTTTTTGGTATTCTGTTGAAGTTGATAGACATATGTGTAGTTTGCTTATATTTAAAGCCTATCGATCGAGGTCATTACAATAATTCATGTTTAAGCTTTCTTTTCGTCATAATCATTTCGAATATTATCTTCTAGAGGGAGACAACTATAATAATTGCTTTTCTATAAGTTGTTTGCAAGCTTTAATGCCAAAATAACTGATGACCCTTTTCTCCTGAGAGCTTTTTCTTATCTTTCAATTTGTTCCCTTGTTTTACGTGTATTCTCCATTTTTTGGTTACATAACTTTACAAGTTTACATCACTTCTAACCTACAAGTGTACTAGAAGGCCAAGAGATATTTCTTAATGAAGAAAGGTAATATAAAATACATTTCTTGGTTAAGTTACCATTATACCCTTCCATTGTTTATATATTTTCTTTGAAATTGATTAATAAATACATATATTTACATGTGAACAGATAAAAAAAAGTTATATGACGGTTTATGACTTTGCAGTGACATTAAATTATATCTAGCAATTAATAATATTAATATATATATATATATATTATATATATAATCTGAATTTTTTATTTAACTTATATTTTATGGATTATAATTTATTACTTTACTAACTGTTAGATATAAGTTAAATAAAAGATTCAGATCGATTAAATATAAAAGTTTATAGACTTATACTTATGTGAGAAGATCTTTCTACAAATCTAAAATATTTACATAATAAAAAAGAATAAGAATGAAAAAAAAAGAAAGGAATATATACATTTGAATGTTGCATGCAATTTATTAATGCAAATTAAATCCTCCCAAATCAATAATTGAACAGTAGTTTTAGACACTCAACAATTTGTTAATTGTCTTGTTATCATACAATCAAATGTGTTGAATATGTATATGGCTGAGGGGAAACATGAAGTCCAAACTTGATTGTTCAGTGATCTATATATTGTCATCATTAAACAGATTAGCTACTCAATCAATGAATATTCATTCCTTTTAGTTTACTTTCTCTTAAATCAATTAATCATCTCATCATCATAGTCAATTAAGTTTGGGGATGGCCCACCAAATCATAAATTTTGTTAGGCATTAGACAACTGAAATAGACCTCGAAGATGAGTATAGAAAAAGAATAGTAGTTTTATTTAAGCTTAAACCTAGTTTTGAGAAAGCAACAAATCTTACCAACCTACTTTCCAAGTAGGTGTCAATTATGAACATTCTCAAAGTGAAAAACAAACAGCAAGGCGTCATTATCAATTCCAATATTTTCTATGACAAGTGTTGGTTAACAAATATTTGAAGTAAAAGGGTCAAACAATGACAGTCAACTTGATATACTAACATTGTCAATATGGCAATATTGTTACAGGATAATGTAATAAATTCTTAGACTTTTAATTAAAATAATATGCGAATCGTCAAACCCATTTAATGATAAGTTCTTCCTTTTACCATTGCAGGAGAGGAAAAAATCTGGATCGTCCATGAGGTTTATTTGTTCTTCGTTTTTAAATTGCATGAAAGAAAAATTAAATGGAATAAATTATGAAAATTTTGTTGTTTAAAATCTTTTTGTGACTTTACATAATATGATCCGAAATATTATAAGCCTCCTTTTAAAAAAAAATCATACTAAAATGTTTTCTAGAAGAATTAATCAATTTTATTGAAGATATTTTGAAAATCATCGCTTAGAAGGAGGAGCTAGTTAGAAATGATTAATATTTTATTTTAAAATGCATCTGTATTTATCAAAATTAATTATTTTTTTATTTTTATTATCAATTTCTTTTTCTATCAAAGAGGAAAATAGGAAACGAGAAAAGAAAACATATGGAAGACATGTGCAACACAGTCAACTGAGTCAAGGTAACCTCCACAAGGTGACAATTCACCAAATCATTAAGCCTCATAACACATTGCAATTTGTGGGGAAAGAGAACCATGCAAAGAAGCAACCCCTTACGTTGATGGTGTTATACACAAGATACTCAATCCACGCCCTATGTGAAGATGATTCCTTAAGAGACTCCTCTAAGAGAAAAAAAAAAAGCATTGAAAAATGGAAAAGAAAAATGCATTATGCGTGTGCGTGGAGAATTCAATTAGCAATGAATTAGGCTATTTGATGTATGATTCAATTCACGGCAGTCCACTGCCATATGCTTAATGTGTTTCATCCATGTCCACATGCATCATTTTGTGCACTTTCTCTCTTCTGTAAAGTCATTTTTTCCCCCTTGGATTAAGATGTTAACAACTGTATCCAAGACATGGAATTCAACATATAAATTTAGCATTGCAATTTAAGTCTTTAGCCTGAAAATCTCAATTGCCTAGTAAAGGCATCTATTACTATAAGACCTTAAGACATTGTTAGGTGTGGTTTCATCTTTAACGTTTGAACTTCTTGCTGAATCCTCTTGTGCTCAAAAGAACATTTTACTGTTACTTATGTGATGCATTTGCGTGAAGCAACAAAACAAATATTTCAAACGGATATCAGTTAAATAATATATATATATATATATATATATATATATATATTAAAGATATGATATTTTTTATAAAATTTTTTATAAATATTAAATTTATCAATTCAATATTAAACTATAATTTTTTATGCATTATATATGTAGATTAAATAGACCAAATTTTATATACTTTATAATTATTAAATTTAATTGATTTTAATATGGAATATATTTTTAAAATATAATTAAATTTTAACTATTGAATTGTGTGGCATTGTTATTGAAATATAATTTAAGCTGGAGTAAAAATATATTTTCTTTAGAGAAATCGAAGTTATGAAGTAAGTTGAAAAAACATGCAATTGCATTTCACATTAAAAAAAAAAAAAAAATCAAAGAGAGCTACAATGCTTAGAGCCTTAGATTGATATTACTCATTGTATGAACAAGTGGATTCTTCAAACGCCAAAAAAAAAATTTAATTATAAAATTATATATAAATCAAAATTAAATGATACTTTAAACTGATTTTCATGATTTCACTTTTACCATGTTAATAAAATTTTAATAATTAATATTTTACTTTTATTTTTATTTAAAACAGATTTTTATGTGTGTAAAAAATGTTAATTATAAATCTTAGGTCTAACTTGAAACAATAAATAGTAATAATAATAATAATAATATAATTTATAAAAAGTTAAAATAATTATTTTATTTATATAATTTTATTATAATAACTTTTTAATAAAAATTATTACTTTTATATACTTAAATTTGACTTTAAATATTAAAGCTAAAAATATATTATATACTAATAAATATGTCGTGCATTGTACGAATTTTGTACAAATATATTTATAATTTTTTATTATTTAATTTAATTATAAAAAAATTATAATTTAAATATAAAAATAATTATTTTTAATATAAAAGAAAGATAAAAAATGTTAAATAAATATTTTAATTATTTTTAAAGTAAATTATATATATAAAAAATAAATCTAACAGTTAAAATTAATTTATATATGATTTTAAATATTATCAATTTTAATAATAATAATTTATTTATAAATTAGTAAACATATTTATGTGTTATTCAAATTTACTTATATTTTTATTAAATTATTTTATTTTAAAATAAAAAACTATAATTTAAATATAAAAATATATAATAATAAAATTTTATTATATTAAATAATATTAAATATTATTATATTAAAAAATATGATAGATATATTTTTATATATTTTATATATTTAAAAATTTTAATTAAGATTTAAATAGAAACCAAAAGAGAAAAATAATTTTATTAAATATAAAAATTAATTCATATATCAATTAAAATTACATATATTGATATAATATAAAATTTATGAGTCACATACAAAATATAAACAAATGTCATAATAAGAACAAGTCTATACATAATATATATTTATATAATAATAAAGTAAGAGAGATATATATAATAAGATAATAAAATTATTTTATAAAGATGAAAAAGTTTAGTAATATTTTACTTTTTAAATTCTACAAAATTTTAAAAGTATTTATATAATAATACAATAAAATTATTCAATCTTCTAAATTTTTCATCGTTGTCTTTCGTTTAGTATTATTTGTTTCGTCTTTATCAAATTATAATCTAAAACAAAATATCAACTATAAATTACTATATAATCTAAAAAATTTGGTGTTCCAGCAATGAGAGATATACATGAAGAACTTATTATCAAATCATTTTCTTTTATTTTTATATTTATATTATCTAAACTTTTTTTATTATCAATCTATAAATATTAAATAATAAAAATAAAGTTATTCATCATAGTACTGTAAATATTATAAATGGAAATAATAAAATTTTAATTTAATCTTCTATGTTACCTTGACCTGCAAAATTTTATTTACAGTGAAACTTTGTCTTCCACAACTTTCAAAGTAAATACTCATTTTTATTTTAAAAATATATGAAGTGCCTATAAAATTTAAAAATTGTAGAGGCAACTTCAACCTTTCACCATCATCTTAAAAAAATTATCACATAAAAATAATTATTTATTTTAATATATTTTATTTATATAATTAATCATTTGATTAAATTTTACAGTAAATTAGATCTTAAAACATTTGCTTACAATTTCAAATGTTTCAATGAGATCTTTTAACTTTACTTGTACTAGTTGTTTAACAATTTTATCAAATAAGACACATATAATTGAATCGGTAGAATCTTTAACATCAATCTCAAGACTAAACCTGTAATGTATATAAATTAAGGTAATAATATATAATTTAATTTATTTTAATATTAAAATTTAAAAATTAAAATACATAGCATTATAATTCAATTACCTTATCATTGAGTACTAAACATCTTTATAACATGATTCACATTTAAAATTGACTAAGTTGTCATTTTGGTCCCTAAGAGAGTTAGTGTCGTGCATTTTAGTCCTTGAAAAATTAAAAATATCACATTAGTCTTTGACTTTTATCTCTGATGGGTATTTAAGTTCCTAAACCTAGATGCCGTTAATAAATAGTAATGGAATGCTAACATGTCACGTTAAGTGACACGTGTCATTAATTACATGACAATAACAATGTCGTATATGGTATAGTATATATTTTTATTTCATTTTAGTCTTTGAGATTATAACTCATCGGATATTTTAACCCTTAAAATTGTCATCGACAAGCATTTTAGTCCTTAAGATTATAACTCATTACTTTTTTTATTTTGCTTTTATCTTCATATCTTTCCTTCATATCTTCTTTAACATCTTCTTGTGTGAATGTGATTACACATTCTTCTTCTTCGTAGTTTTTCTTTGTATATACATGCATTCATATATAATATTTGGGTTGAGCACAAAATCTTGAGTTGTAAGTGATGAAGCTGTTATTGGTGTGAGCGCAATCTATTACATGGGTGCGACTTGAAGATGATGTGTTGAGTTCTGAACAGCAATGGTTGGTTTTGATGATGCTACAGTTTACAATGAGTTAGGACAACGATAAAGGTTTTAGCATGACTTTTCTATCATTAGACGAGTCCAAGAACTCCAATCACTCTTCTCTTCCCTTCCCTTTCCTTCCTCTTCTTACAGAGCCACCAATCATCTTGCAAACGTAGCTCCACATGAACTTTCTCTATCATCTCCTCCACAAGATCCTTTTTCAATAGAACTTCCACCATCCTTCTTCTCTTTCTCACTCTCAGGTACTAAAATATTCGTTGGTGACAATTTTAGGAACTAAAATGCCCGTTAGTGACAATCTTAGAGACTAAAATGCCTATCGATGACAATCTCAAAGATAAATGTCCGACGAGTTATGATTTCAAGGATTAAAATGAAATGAAAACATATACTATACCACATACAATGTCATTTTTGCCACGTAATCAATGACATGTGTCACTTAACGTGACACGTCAGCGTTATTTTACCACGTAAGTAATGACACGTGTCACTTAACATAACATGTCAGCATTCTGTTACTATCTAATCTAAGCTTAGAGACTTACATGCCGACGAATATGTAAGTCAGAGACTAACGTGACATTTTAAATTTCTTAGGGACTAAAATGCAAGATGCAAACTCTCTCGGGGACCAAAATGAGGGTTTAGTCAATTTGTAGCTATGAAAGAAACTTTTTTTTGCAATGAGGCAAGGAATATAATACTAACCATTTTTAAGAAATATATCGTCCACAATTGCAATACAATCAATTACATCTTTTTGAAAATTAATTTAAAAATAAAATAAAAAGAACAAAATATAAGAAAAATAATATTTACTATATCACTATTTGATTTTGCCTTAGTCAAAATTTAATATATATTTTTAAAATTTTCTAACTTAGAAAGAATAGTAGATATTGTATTATTAACATTGTTGGCAATATGCACATCATTAAAATTCCTACATTAAAGTAATAATAAGAAAATTTGGTTAAGAGGAAAAGTAAAGAATTATGAATAATTATCGTAATAGAAAAATTTTAAATAATTTCATTACCTGAATGAATTTATAAAATGAATAACCTCTAGTATGTCAAGGTATGTCAATATTGACATAAATTTTTGTTGATCTTGATGTAGAAATAGAAATATTACCTATAATACGTACATTCATATTTTTTATAATTAAATATGAACCATATATATATATATAATTTATTTAAATAAAATATTTTAAATATAGGATAATACAATTATCTTGAAATTCTTTCACAATAGTGGATGTGAATATTGCAACATTGATTTTTGAATCCCTAGACACATTATCTTTTATTATTTCTTCAAATAGTGCAATATAATATAATCATCCCATAATGTTACTTCTACTTTATTTTCCTTACAAATGATTTAAATTAAATTAAAATATTTTTCAATTAATAATAAATTTAAAATAATTGTTTATACTTTATGTCTTATAATTGAAGTGTTATGGCATTAACCTCACCTTGAGCCATTGTTTTATCTTCAATAGAACTTGTATGCATGACTACTCCAATGACATTTATTCATAAAATAAATAAAAATTAGGAAACTAGTTGATAAAATAAATATAAATTATATAAAATTTTAGTAAGGTTTTACAACAAAATATATGTTAAGACGTTATTTTCACGATTTTTTGAAACTTTAAATTGTACAAACTCAAAGTGAGGTTAATGCATGTTTAATTCTTTAATAATAGTTGTGGCATAAAATTACAACATGTAAGGATTATTTTCAACTACAACAAATCTATCTTTGTTCTTTGTAACTGAAAATTTTTTTATGGAATATTTTTTTTCCTTTAATATACTATTGAACATATAAGCAATACTTTATCCTGTTAAAGCATGTATGTAATTGTTTTATAAAAAGAAAAATTTAATCAATTAGAAAATTAAAAATAAATCTAGTTAGTTCAAAACTACATGTAGAAGACAACATAATTATAATTTATTACAAATAATAATTTTTTATAAGAAAAATACAAATTCGGATACCTTTCATCAATTAGTATCATATCAGTACTAATTAACCTTTTTTTAAAAATATGTATAGAATATCCCATAATCATTGACACTTTTATTTTCTAATCATCTTTAGTTGAATTCAGTCTGTCAAGAAAACTCTATTTATCTTCATTGCACGTTGTTATTCTCCTGTAGAAGTATAGAAAACATAAAAATAAATAGTTATTTGCGACAAATATAAATTGAATCTATGTATGAATATATCAATTTGCATCAGTAAAAAAGATTAGTTTAGATATTTTAATAAAAATGTATTATGAGTGGTATAAAAATAATTATTTATAAATTTTTTATTTACAAACTTTAAAAATATAAATTTATATGATACGTCAACTCCATGACATAATTTTAGATAGACTCTCAAACTCGAATCTAGTTAGCAGACTATTTTTTTTCTTTTTTCAAAGTTTTCTAGGGTTTTTTAAAAATCCTAATGGCGACTCTTTCAATCTCTTTTTTCTCTCCCATTTCTGATTTTGCCATTTCTTTTCTCCTATCATCATAGCCCTAGTTGTGACAGTATTGTATATTATGTATTCAGTTAGAAACTTGTGTAATTACTGTGTACGCTAAAAGATGTTTATCATATCTATTTGTATTTTTATTATTAATGATATATTTATGTTTATCAGAAAAAATTATGATTAATTTTAAATATTTTATTTTTTAAATTAATATTTTAATTATTAGTGGCTAATTTTGACACCAAAAATCGATCTCCAAATCAATTTTAAAGTTACTCATAAAATTGGTTGCTAAATTAGTTTCTAATATTTGTCACTAAAATACAACATTTGTCTCAAAATCAATTAGAAAATTTATTTCTAAATCACTCACTAAAATTGGTTTCTAGAAAAATGTAGTTATTAATCCAGTCTCTAAAATCAGTCACTAATTCAATCTCTAACATCACTCACAAATTCAATCTTTAACATTAGTCACTAAAATCAATCACTAAATTAGTTTTTACCTTCAGTCACGAGTAAATCTCTAAAATCGATCACAAAATTAAGTCACTAAATCAATTTTTAAATTATTAGTTACTAAATTAATTTTTAATAATTAGCAATTATACATTTAGTGACCCAACAAAATCAGTTAGAAATTTGGCCACTAACAAGTTTAGCAACCGAAACTTTTATATTATTGACTAAAAAATCGATCACAAATGACTTTTTTTTTAGTGAAAGGAAGAACAAATTTACATGAAAAAGATGCAAAAGTGATATAGTTATGATACTGGCACCCAACTTTTCTCTTTCTTGGAGTTTTATAGGCTTAGAAAACTATTAGTAATGTTGTTGGAATATATTTTTACTTCAAGCTCACTATCCAGCTCCACTATCTCTGCATCTCCTGTCGCTGTGACATTTGTATCTGAACATAGTTCATCAAATATAGGTGTATAAAAATAACATTACTACAAAACCTGTAAATATAAATGGATTTTATCAAAGAATTTTAAATGGTTACAGACAAATTTTAGTATTATAGACGGATTTATACACAAATAAAATTTATCTGTAATTTTGGCATTGGTAATTCATACAGACGGAAATTCATCTGTAAACAAAAAAATCGTATGTAAATTTATAGATATATATTTTTTGTCTATAAACCTATCTGTAAATTTACAGACAAATTTTTTTTTATCTATAATAAATATATTTATTACAGACAGATTTTACCGTTTGTAAACTTATAGACATGTTTTTTCATCTATAATAAATTATAAGAATTATTTTGTTCATAGTTCTTTGATGTAACATATTTTAAGTTTATATTTATAGTTTTATTTTGGTTTATAAACACTTTTAATATGTTTTGTTTTTAGAGTTTTTGCCATTTTCTACTTATCAGAATAAATTGGACTAATTACAAATAAATACTTTAATTTTGTATTTTTTTGGTAATTCTGACTTTTGACTCTTCTTTCGGCCATAACTTTTTTTTATTGATATCATTTTTGACAAATTCTAGTTGCATTAGATTCTACACATCCAGGGCTTCAAAATACATATATAGATCAATGAATTTGGAGTTAATTTTAATTTTTTATGATTTTTTGAAGTTGAGGCAGATATGCTGAATATTGCGAGATTGTATTTGGACCCTTTATTATTAGATAATTGTATTTAGACTTGTAGTTATAATTATAGCTCAAATTTTGGCCATTTAGTTTATTCTAATAAGAGCTTATAAATAGATTAATAAGATTCTGATTTAGGATGAGGTGATTAAACACTTTGAGATTTTGAGACTTGACCGAAATAAAAATTTATGTTTTTACTTTCTTTCGAACTCTCTCGTTCTTTTCTCATTCTTGCGTGGGTTAAGCATTTTGATGGAAGATAAATCTCTCGTTTAATCTGCAGAATCCAAACACCGTAATTTTAACTTAAGTTTTACGTTAAATTGCTTTGAGTTTGTTCTCTTTTCTCTCTAATCTCAGAATTATGTATTGCGATCGTAATTGACTTTTTTGTTGTTAGAATTTAAATTAGGACTCGATTAATGCTTTGATTTGATAATTAATACAGATTAGGTTAAATGATTATTTAATTTAATTCGTAACTCTATTTAATTAGGTTATTCGATTGAATTAATAATTAAATTAGGTGATTGTTCAAACGCGAATTTAAATCTTTAGATATTGTGATAGCTAGAGTTACACGCAATTGGTGTTTTGTGGATTGATGTTTCTTAATTCATTTTTACTCACTTTAATTCTGTTCGTAATTTAATTTGATTAATTTACAATTTTCAAAACCTCAAAAATCTTATTTGCATTTTTTAAAAGAAAATTTAAAATTAAATTTGACTGAAAATGTGTCTCTGTGAATTGACTTAGGTTTGTCTCTATATTACAAAATCTTTAGAAAATTTAGTTGTTTTGAGTGTGACTCAGTCTCGTTTATCATTCTTATATCACATCATCAAACGTATCTTCTATCATTTTTCTTATCTTATTCATCACTTCTCTGAAACAATACTTCTTATTCTCAAACACCCTATTTCTCTCACACTCCAACACTTTTTTTCTTTGAGCTCCAACCTCATTGTCTCTTCACAACTCCACCTTTCTTTAATTTGATAAATTTACGGTGACTCTCCCTCCTTTATTGTTGCTAAATCCACTACAAATTTCAACCTCCTGCAAGACGTTCAAAATTGACACATTCTCTCATGTGATCCATCTGTAATAAACAATTTATAACAAATAAGTATATATCCTACACTAAAAATAGAAAAACAAAATTAATTAGAAGTTAGAGTATAATTCCAGAAACATAATGGCACTATTTGTTTGTAAAATGGAGGTTCAAACCAGTAGCAATGTGCAGGGAAGCGAAGATGCTAGAGAGAGAAAAATAGAAAAATGAGGAAAAAGAAGAAGGAGACGCGCTTTTGTACTATTTTGCATATTATAGATGAATTTTTTCGTCTAGAAGTGCATTGATTAAATGTAGCATTTTAATAATTGACTTATAGATGAAAAAACTCATTTGTAAGTCCATTTATAGAATACTATGTTTCATTTATGTAGTTACAGTGAATTTTACCGTCTGTAATTTACGCCTAATATTTTCTGCCTTAGTTTCAAATTACAAATGAAAAAATTAGTCTGTAAATTCATCTGTAATACAGACAGAAAAAAAAAATCAGTTTGTAAAAGCCGTTTATAAAATTATAGACTGATTTTTTTGTCTATAAATCTGTCAAAAAAATTTAAGATAGATTTTTTAGTTTATAAATTTGTATGTAATATAAAAAGAAAAAAATATCTATATTTACATATTAATTTTATAGATGAATCTTTTCTTTTTGCAATACAGACAGATTTATTCAAAAATTTAAAAAATCTAATTTTTTAATTTTATGTCTGTAAATTTGTTTGTATTAAAGACAGAAAAAATTCATCTATAATTCAAGTATTTCTAGTAGTAAAATACTCCACAAATATTTCTATTACATTAGTACCTTTGACATCCTTTGAAAACATCAATATATCATTATCACAGTTCACAGATCTCAAATCATCTATAAGGTGTCAAATCTGTAAATTTATTATTGAGTAACATCTAATATTTTGTATTTGTTAAATGTTAATTAAATGATTATTTAGTTTTATAATAAATTAAGATGGAGTTTGAAATTATTTTTTAAAAAAATAAACAGTAAAATTAGTGTGAACAATAATTCTGATATGAACAGTAAAGCAGTGTAAACAATAACAGTAAAGTCGTCATGAACCGTATTATTTTTTTTTTTTACTATAAATAGGAGCTATTAATCTACTTATAATTTTACTAAAATAAAAAATTTATTTTAAATAACTTAATAATCACTAAATTTTATTATAAACATCTCAACAAAAAAATGTAAAATTGCTTAATCAATTTAATTGGAGGACTAAAAGAACAATTAAGCCTATAAAAATTATTTTTAAAATAATTCTTAATTTTTAATAAATTTCAAATACAAAATTAAATTTAGAATTAAATTAATTCATATAAAATTAAATAAATCTACAATTTCAATTAAGTATAATCATGACTTCAAATTTTATAAATTATATTATTTTCAAAAGAAAATTAAACGATTATTTTTATAATGACTCACGAACGACAGAGTAGAGACGCTGCTTTAAATCTCCGCAGCTCCTTTTTTCTTTTTTCAACAGAGAAAAATGCGTTCAACTAATCAATTATAATCATCAAGAAAGGGCTTTTGTGACATTTTATTACTTTTGAGAGGTCAATTTTTTTATTTTAGACTACATCTATTTTCTTTTTTGATATGGTCAATTCTTCTTGTTGAAGAAAAGGAGATGTGATACTGATTTATAAAAAAAAATAAAAAATACTCTGTTAGAACCGACAAATTAAGGGAGATTATCTCATAATTTGCCCTTCTATGTTGGCAATAGACATATAAAATCAGATGGATATGATTCTCCCTTCATTTTCAGAATAAAGTTTCTAAGTCAAATCTTCAAATTATCAAATTATTTTACACTAATATCTGCTTAAATATGAAAACACCAATTTAGTCCTTCCCCTGGTAAAAACTGACCAGATAAAACCTTTTTTTATTCTTCGATTAAACTATAACGTATGATTAACAATAACTATAGTTTTGATTGATCAAATAATATAATTTCTATAAAGCATCTTTATAGTTTTCAGAACTACGTAAAAAGGGAAAGCATCTTCACTTTTTGCGGTGATTTGAATCATCTCAACCTTGTCTTACTTAAGTTATGGCTAAGAACATGCTTACACGTAGAAACCGTTTCAGTGCGTGAAACTTTTTTTCTTGTTCTGATCAGAGTCCTAGTGCTATACGGTGATGTATAATATTGATTTCCTATAATTAGTAGTTGTATCACAAAAATGTGGGTTACCTTGGGAAGGGGCAACCAGGTTTAACGTACTAACATAAAACCCAAAGTTTTAGCTGTAATACAAATAATTCAATTGTTACAGAAAAAAATAATTGGAAATTTATTGTGCTTATGCGATTAGCCTCAAAGGAAAAAGAGAAAAAAAAAGGATTATACTTTATTGAAAGTTTAACTCAAAATTAATTATTAAAAAGTTAGGTATAACTCATTTTTAAAAGCCAACTGAAAGAGAAAATGTTATAAGGATATTTTGTCTCACATCTTTTTTACACTGAAGACTAGATATTGTGCTTGAAATTTGTTGAATTCAACATCTGATGACACCTCAACATTCAAATTAAATAATTTGTTATACTATTTTATAAAACTACATTCCTAACTTGTATTCTCGCCACATGTCATCTTAGGATATAAGAAATCACTTTTTACAAAAATTCCATATCTTTTCAAATTCTAAGAAATCGAAGTGCAATATATAAAATTTAATCAAAATATGTTAATTATAAAAATATTTTTATGCTTTATTTAATTATAAATTTTCATATAATTAATAATGATTAACCTTTATTGTAAAGTTTATAAAAATTGATGATATAAAGAAATATTTTAACAACGTATATTTTTATATAATTGAGATAGTTGACTTTTATTAAGAAAATTATATTAATAATATATTAAAATTAAATTTATCGTATAAATTATAATTCGTTAAGTCTCGCATACCTTTACTCTTTACAAATAACTGTATATTAAGAAACAAATTAGTAAATAAATTTATAAACGCGTAACGCGTTCAGTTCACAAAAACAAAGACCCATCGCGTTTTCAGGATGAGATATTTTATCATTATCTTTCTTGGAGAGTCATATTATGCATATAAAAAAAAGTACATGGAAATATTTTTGGTAAGAAAACTATTGTGTATCGGTGCATGCGGTCACGACTCGAATCAAGTTTGATAAAAGAAAATTGATTTGAACAAAATATAAAGAATTGAGTTGGATTAATTTTTTTCATTTTTAGGATGTAAATTAAATTTTTACAATTTGATTATAAACGGTATAATATGTTTAAATATTTTATATGTAACTGATTAAGTTGGATTCATCCAGTTATAAAAAAAAAAAAACTTAATATCCTAGTTAAAAATAATCAAAATTGTTATTTTAAAATTTTATGATATTTGATTACCTGAAATGATATTTTAGTTTGATTATTATTCCACTTTATGAACGTTAGTTTAATTCTCTTTATTTAAAAAACGTCACAGAATTCTAGGACTTGTTTGTTGTTATTTTAGTTTTTAATTTTTTAAAATTTTATTTTAAAATAATCTTAAAAAACAGATTTTAAGAAAAATAAATAAAAATAAAACTTGCTTATTAGTTTAGTTTTCAAAACTGTTTTTAAAATGAGAAAAAAAATTAAAACACCTTAAAGTTATTTTTATTTTTTAGTTTTAAAAATTGAAAATAAAAAACTATTTTCAAAAATAAATTTTAAAAACTCATCTTCACAAACCACGCATTGAATATTTTTAGTTTTAGAAATAGAAAACAAAGAAACCCCTAATATTTTTTCTCCCCTTGTCTATTCTTGAATTTGGGCATTGAATATTCTTGAGAATTTGTATATGAGAAAAAACTTCCTCTTACAGCAAACAACAACGCATTCTCTATCACCTATAAATAGCATTACTCCCAACACAAAACTCCACATTTTCTCTCCACCCTTAAGATCACTTTGCATTCCATCACCATGGCTGAAGAGAAGCACCACCACCACCACCACCTCTTTCACCATAACAAGGATGACTGCGTCTACTCCCAGACCACATTTGATGCTGCCGGAAATGAGGTTGACTACAGAAAGGAAGAGAAACACCACAACCATCTGGAGCACCTTGGTGAAATGGGAGCAGTTGCTGCTGGTGCTTATGCCTTGGTAAGTTATACATATCATAATTCAAATGAAAAATCCTTCACTTTTTATGATAATTACTTTAAAATTTCTAATTTAAATATTGATTGTATGAAAATCTTTTACCTTAACAAAGTATTAAAAGTAAACTCATTTAATTTGGCCCTCTTACAATTTCTTGGCATATAGTTCAAATACCAGATGTACTCTTAGATTACATAAAGTTCATACTAAGCTGTTACATACTCTGCAGTCATTTTTTCTCATTCATTATTCAATGAGTCATTTTTTTATATTTAATTAACTTTGTTAAATCATAAAGAAAAAAAATGAAGGGTAGAAATTAATGACTGTATAGAAAGATGACTGCAGAGATCCATGTCGAAAAAAGTATATAATTTGATGAGAATTTTGATATCACTAATCTTTCTATGATTATGATGCTGTTTATTTAAATCTCCCAATTGATTATATTTTATAAAAAAAAATTGTGAATTATTTGCCGTTTATATTTTAAGAGTAACAAACGTTAAATAAGATGGTAATTATTAATTTGTTTAATCTTTTACACCAATAGCATGAGAAACACAAGGCAGGAGGTAAAGATCCAGAGCATGCCCATAGGCACAAGATAGAAGAGGAGGTTGCAGCTGCAGCCGCAGTTGGAGCTGGTGGATTTGCTTTCCATGAGCATCATGAGAAGAAAGAAGCAAAGAAAGAATATGAGGAGACTCATGAAAAGAAGCACCATCATCTCTTTGGTTGAATAATGGAAATATATACTATAAACAATAATTGAAGAGAGTGTCATGGTATTGGGTTGCACTAGCCTCAGTTAGCCACTACCCTAAATAAACCAATTTAGTGTTAATCGACGGTATGTGTTATTTTCTTTATCGTTGTATGGTTTTCGTTTGCTCAGTAGATTTCATAATCTCAGCAATAATACGCTTGTATTGACTTTCATGTCTCGATCTATGTATAGACATTTATCTCTGTATGGTTTATAGTAATACGTGTCTACAATCTTAATGTATAAGGTAACCCATTTTCAACTCTTCTTTTATCTACGCTTGAGATTTTCGTTTCTGTATTTTATTCGTTTCAACATTTTTCCTTTTCTTTATTATACTTTTCTTTAATTTCAATCAAATGACATTGGTCATCAGAATGTCCATCTCGGCTTGGCTAATAAGGAAATGGCACATGGGAATGTTCATTCTTCTCCCAATTATTTCAATACGAAAGCTGAGTTTCATAAATAAACATGATAGAATAAAATAATAAAATAGAAAGATAAGACTATGATATGATAAAAGATAAATAAACTCTTATCCTATCATATGATTAACGTGCATTAAGATAATAAAATATATACATTGTATTACTATTTTAATATTTAAAATAAATAATATAAAAAAATATAAATTATATTTAAATAATAAAATTTGTTATTTAAACTTTTTACTTATCAAAATTAATATATATTATATATTAAAAATTCAAAAAAAATACTAAAACATATATAATATTAAATTTTGATATTAAATTATAATAATGTTATTCAATTTTTTACAATTAAAATAAAAAATAATTAAAAATTTTATAAAATAATTAAAATTATATTTTATAAAACGATTAAATAATTTATAAATATTTTTTTGAATACAATTTTCTTTAAAAATATATAATGTTCATTTTTCATTAAAAAATATGCCTATAATTTTTTATAAAATAATATTACATTATATTTTTTTAAAATATTAATTTTCTATAAAGTGTTAAAAAAGTTATAAATAATGAGTAAGATATAATAATTAAAAAAAATGTTATTCTATAGTAACGTTTCTTAACTCATCATTCTTTTCAAAATAAGAATTTAACTACAATAATAGAATATAATTATTATCATATCAACAAATGTCAAAAATAAGATATGAAAAAAATTTATATTATCTTATTTTAACCATCAAACTAGTTTTAATTGATTACAAATATAATTTTGAACTTTATGACCACTTTAGCTTGGAGTTAATTGATTACAAATATAATTTTGAACTTTATGACCACTTTAGCTTGGAGCAAATAATCATAAAAAAAAAAGGACAGATTATCATGAATTTCATTAAACTCACCACTTTACAAACAGTAGTTAAATTTAATAGTGAAATATTAAGTGAATTATCAAATACTTCACTAGTATAGGCTAGATCTATAAAACATGATTGGTCAATAAACTTTGTTAGGTTAAGGAAGTAAAATAGCAAGGAGGTAAAATCATAACAAAAGAGAGACTAAGCGATGACATAAACACTAATGTCACAAATGAATAATATACAATACTAAATAACTAAAGATTAATGACTAAATGACAGAATTAAGATATGAAGATTGAAGAGAAATAAACGAGAGAACACTAAATGACAGGTTTGTGTGTGTTGTGTTTATGTGAAGAGTAAAAATTGATAACAAAAAATAGATAAAAATGATAATGATTAATTTCTTAACTAACTTATGTTCAATGTCTTATTTGGTGGGAAGGAGAAACATTTCTCTGCTATGATTTTGGTACTAACACATGAAAGATTTAGAGAAAATAACTTTCTACCATTACTTCTTTATTTCTTTTCACTCTCTACATTTCTATTTTAATTATATTCTCAATTCTTAATTGATTAGATTTTTTTTTTGTGAGAATCCATTTAATTTTGATTTTTAATGCACAAATTCAAACACATGTTGTGTTAACTCTAGGGCAAATCGAATATAGGGTTGCACCAAAGGTTCATCAAAATTTTGTTTTAAAGGTAATAACTATTATAACAATGCAATACACACACTCTATCTAATTTTCTAATATTGCACTCACCATTATCATTATTAGTTCTCGTTAATGAGCCCCCAATGTCAATGCTATTTTCAACTTAACTTCGTCGTTAGCTTTCATCAATCTATTAAACATTTTGCGCAACATTTACAGTGTTAAAAAGACTTTCAATATAATGATCTTACGTGAATCTATCACCAGTTTCTAATACTCATATTGAGACAATTGTCCAAACAAACCTTTAGCCTTGATATCACTTGTTAGCAAAAAAAAAAAAAAAAGAAAAGTGATAGAAAGAACACACAAAATTAACATAATTCAGAAAATGTGAAAATGTGAGCTATATTCATAAACAAATTGAGAAATTTTTATTTACTATAATTTTTGAACATAAGATACTACATTTTACTTAAACGTGATCGTATTTAAATTTAAGACATCTCAATAAAAATATATGAATACTAATTTTTTACTCTCAAATTTTTTTAAAAAAAATATATATTAAAAAAGATAAATAATGAGATTATTTTAACAGAAAATAGAAAAAAAAAACTTAAAAATTTAACCTGGCTCCAAAAAGAGAAATCTTATATTATGCAAGTTTATACTTAGCACCTAGAGTAAATTTTAAACATAAAAAGAAAAAATGTAAAAACTTGTTCTCATATAAAACTCTAAATAGACTAATATGAATACATAATTGAGAGACTCGGAAAAGGAGTAAAAATTATTTAGAGTGGATATCAACCAATTCTAAAAATTAAATTTTAAAAGAAAAATCAAATTTTTTTAGAAGAGACAACAAATTTTTTTGAAAGAAAATCTAAAATAGAGGAAGGAAATAAGAGAAGAGTAAAAGAAAATAGATAAAAAGTAGAAGAAAAAATCAGAAATAGAAATAAAAAGAAAGGAGAAGAGAAAAATTATTTCTATTACTTTGCTATCTTCCATCACTGAGACTAGATATTTTCTTACCCCTTAAGTATAAGACTCACATCTGCATGTTGTTGCAAGGTTTAATTTTTTCTTACTAAGTATGGATATGAAAAGTGAAGTTAAAAGAGAAGCTAAATATAGTCATACACAATTTTTGTTCATTTTATTTTTTTTATTTATTTATTTTAAAAATATTATAAAATATCGGGAAAAAAAAAAAAAAGCATAAGGCTTGATACTCTGCGTCACCTCACCTACACACATGCAATGTCCCCTGCGCCCTGTGCCCTCAATGTCATTCAAATCATATCAAATATTTCTTCTTTTTTTTCTTAATCTAAATGGTTTAATAATAAATATTAAGCAAAGATTAGAAAAAGTAAGGAATATTAAATGAAGTTGGCCGGTTGGATTTATTTTATTAGAATTATATTTTTTATTTTTTTATTTTATTATTATTATTAATAAAAAATTTATTATTACTTTTTAGTTCAATTTTTTTATTTTTATGATTTTTTGGCCTAGAAAATAGGGTTTTTATTTTTATTTATCTCATATTTATTTATATTAGTTTATCTCAAATAAAATATTTAACTATTTATTTTTATTATTTAATTTTCTTAATCTCATTTATTGATTTTTCTAAGCAATAATAATTAAAATAATAATAAGAAATAATTACAATTGACTTAGTCTTAATATAATTTTTTTGTGTTATTTTATCGTTTACATCTTAATCTTTTATTTATGTTATTTAGTATTATTATTTTTTACTGTATTGTATAATTTTAAATATTTGATGGTGAATAAGTGATATTTTTAATTTAATATTAAATAAATAAATAAATAATATAACATAATATTTGCATTAATTTATTGCATTAATGTAGAACTTTTTTATCGTTATGTGTTATAAATTGATAAGGTCTATGTGTAACTACATTACCTAGATTTTACGTAATAAAATCTGATACATTTTAAATTTAATTAATTAAAAAATATTTTTAATTGATTAAAATATGGTTATTTAGATATTTTTTTTAATTATCAAATAATTATTAATTGATTCATTAAATTAAACTAAAAATTACTTAAATACATTGATTTATAATATTATTATGTAGCATCTTTACCTCCATGTATTTTGAATTGTTCAGATTTCTATATATATATATCAAAGTTACTTTGAGTCTTATGCATTACAAACTTATCCAATAATGTCTCAATTTTTTCTAATTACATGATTATATGTATTGTTAATTTAAATATAACTTAAGTATTTCTCCCTTCATTGAATACAAATAATTTTATACTAGATATTTTTAATTCATGATTTTTTATTTTAACTTTTATAAATTAAATAACTAAATATTTGATTACTTAATTTTACTATATAAATTTTTATAATAATATCGACGTGTAATTTACGTTGTCTTCAGTTGTCGACTATATTATAAGAAATTTATGTATAACTTATACTATTTTAAATTCTTTTTCTATTTAAATTTTTAAATTTAAATATTTTATTTACAAATAAAAATATATTTTTTATGATTTGCAATATAGTTGTATGATCACTTTTGCCTTCTATACTATTTATCGTAAGATATATGTATAACTGCGTTATCTTATATTCTAAATGCTATAATTCTATAAAAAATAATTTTAAATCTTAAAATAAACTTTTTTTTATTAATTTTAATTTAATCAATCAATTTCTTAATATTTTAGTTAGAACTATGTAACTTTAAGTTTTTCATTGCAAAAAAAATATGTAAATGCTGGAATCGAATTGTCGAGTTAAAATAATTTTCAAAAATAATTTTTTTTAAAATACTTAAAGATACGAATTAATATTTTATTAAATATTTTTTTGAATAAAAATAACAACACTTTTTGTTTAGGAGTTAAATAAATATTTTTAAAATTAAAATAATTTTTTTTAATTATTTTAAGGTAATTATTATTTAAACGGATACTTACTTTCGTTTTAAAAATTATTTTTTTAAAATTTTTACAAAGTTTTCTTTAATAAACTTTCACATTTACTCTTCAGTTTTTATAAATATTTTTATTTGTAAAATATATTTTTCTTGAAATGCTTTTCTATCTTATTGCAACTCCAGTTGCAATACTATTTTTATTCAAGAAATAATTTTGTATTATATAAAAAATTAGTGAAATACTATTTTTAAAATTCACAAAATTTTAAAATAGAAACATTCATTGATTGTTTATACATATATAGTTGCATGATTGAGATTTATTATTCGATCTTAAAAAAAAAAAAAAAGACTCATTCTCACTAAATACACTACATTAACATGTAATTCCGAATGCATAATTAACTATATTTAGTCTATCTTAACTGCATTTCTTAAACACTAGTTGGGTAGCAGTTGAATCCTGAACTATAATACTGTAGTAGAAGTCTAGAACTTAATAGCGAATAGGGTCTTTTATATAGGATAAATTAGTATTTTAGTTTCTTAATTTATTATTTAATATTAAATTGGTTTTTTAATTTTAATTTATATTATATAAGTTCTATAATCATCAGAACACTTATAACATTGAATAAATCTTTAATTTTACCATAACATGATTAGGTTTATATTTATGTAATTGTTAATTGTCGTAAGTGACATTAATATACCAATTTGAACCAGATATTCACATAAACAAGATAAGGTATTATTATAACCTTGTTCCTGGACTCGCTGAATCCAAGCCAACACATTCTTTGGGCCTACAGTCATTTCCTTTACAATACCATTCTAAAAGACTTGGCGGCAACTTGGGTCCAAATACAAGGCAGCTATTGAATGAAAGAAAACACCATGGACCCAAATGGAATAAACCGCTAAAACTATATATTATATTTTTAGACAGTCATATTTATATTTTATAAATTTAAAATATTTCTTGTCATCACTTAATGAATGATATAACATTTATCTAATATTCTAAGTTTTTATAACTATATCACATTATTCATAAGTAACAATGAAGCATTTGTAAGTTTAAAATCAACCAAAACAATTAAAAGACTGAAACTAAATGCAATCAAATATATTTTATTTTATTTGTCAATAAGATAAAGCTCAATTGGTGACATACTAAGTTCAAAGATATTTAAAGTTTGATTTCTACTTGTGACCCATTCCAAATTCAAAAAGGCGCTCTGTACTGCCGTAAGCTTTTACCACCCAAAAACTGATTTCATTAATTTATCCAACTGGCTTAGAGCTTTAGTTTCACAACTCATCAAACAAGAAGAACCAAAAAATCGCTTTTCAATAATGCAATTACCTCATTTAGCTTAGTGATCATTTTTATGCTTTATTAGAACTAAAACAAGAAAGTGGCTGTAGTTTAGTGGTAAGAATTCCACGTTGTGGCCGTGGAGACCTGGGCTCGAATCCCAGCAGCCACATATTAACCGACCTTAGCTCAGTTGGTAGAGCGGAGGACTGTAGTGGGTTCATAGCTCAAAGTAATCCTTAGGTCGCTGGTTCGAATCCGGCAGGTCGGAATATATTTCTTTCCTTTTCATTTCATTTTTTAACTCACTGCGACATGCAATTTGGCGTGCGGCAAAAGGGCACCTAGCCCGGGAGTTAGAATTTTGAGTGCTACTATTCAGTAATTTTTTCAAGTCCCGCCGTATCTTCCCGCGCTTTATACATTCCGTACGAGAAACTCGATATAAAGCTACACTGCGTTTTGATTTGAACGCCCCTACCGACAATGCAAACTACACGAGATAACACTAAACACGCAGTTTCATGACGTGAATGACTCGCATAAAACGAATGTCGCACCTTTTCTGTTCCGAAAACGACATCGAACAGCAACAGCACCTAGTGCGTCAACATTTTCGCACGTGTCTCCATCACCCCCACCATATCTATCCTACTTCATGATGGCAAATGTTACGTGTTACTAATACAAGGCCCAAATAATTGGGGTCATCAATATTTGCAATCTGAAACTATTCTAATTCTATTTTTTTTATTTTATCATTTGTATATTATAAGAAACGTCTAAAACATAGTGCAAATTAAAAAGTAGCGTAAACTGAAATAAAATCATTACTAATATCATCTAATTTCTTAATTTTAAATTATTTAAAAAATAATTTGTGGTTAAAATAAAATATTGTAATTAATTTTGGAAAAGAAAAATGCACGAGTTGCGTTGTGTATACGAGATATTTCGCTTTCTACCGACGGAAACAGTGGTCTCCCCAAAGCTGTCACCCACTAATGTGGGCCATGCTATAATCTTTCTACTAATCTTCATAATTGAACATGGGACCCAAAAGCTTACGTGTCAAGTCATTTCAGAATGCCTTCGTAATTTGACATGGGACCCATAAGCTTACGTGGCTGGGCTTTTAGCACACGTGGCAAGGGTGGCTATTATGATTTGTTGAAGAAACATTAATCAATATCTTTTACATTTGGTTATCGCTACCAATAATCATAGTATGTATCATACGGTATTATTGGTTGTTGATTCACTGTTTAAAGGTAATTGACGTAACGTGAGTAAAAATATTGGGGCCGTATCACCTAGGCATCATAGAATGCGGGTCCTGAATTTTATGTTGCTGTTTTATAACAATAATATTTAAAAAACAACTTAACCTGTGTATAAAGACGTACGGTAAAATTTTATATATACTAATTTTTTATTAAAAATTATAGAACATAGTATAAAATATAAAATACTGTTAATTTTAATTGTTATAACTTTTAATGAAAATATTATTTTTATTTTATATTCTTAAGTGTATATAAAAATTATAAAAAAAAGTAATTAATGACTGAAAATAATAGTTTTTAAGAATAAAAAATATAAAAACAAAAAATTTATTATCATACTTTAATGTATTTTAAATAAATTTTAATGAAAAATTATTATTTATTAGTTTATTTAACTAATATCTAATGAATACTAGTTAGTAAAATCTTAATAATAATATTTTTTATTTATCTATTTTAAAGAGATAAGATATAAATTAAAAAATAAATATTTTATTACTTTTAAAAAATAATTTAAATTTATTATTTTTTATTTAATTTAATTCTATAAAATATTTAAAAATTAGATTAAAATAATGACATAATCAAAAGTAATAATAGTAAATATTACTTTAAAATTTTAAAAAATAGATAAATAAAATTATATTTAAAAATATAAAATAATGAAGAGAGTATCTGTCAACAAATAAAAAGTTAAAAAATATTTAGGGCACTAGTTAATGGATTAAAAATATTTTTTTATTAAAAATGTGTTCACTCATGTTTTACAATAAATTTAGTGTATTTTTTAATAAAAATTTACTATAATTCAATTCCTTAACATGTATCATTAAGATACTAATCAACATAATTCTAAAAATATTAGATATTTTATTAATTTTTAAAAATATTTATAATTTTATGCGTTATTTTTAAACTTCTTAACAAATATCTTTATGACAATGATTAATGAAAAAGATTAACATCATATATAGATTTGGTACTCGTGAGATGATAAACCTTCTTAGGTTTTTTCATCATTTTAAGGGCTTATTTAGAAGGCTCTTGATTCTTCCTATGTGGAAAAGAAGATTGATTACTTTGGAATCGCCCTGTGAGTATTGTTATCCATCGTATGCTTGCGATGGGGACAATCAATCATGTGTTTTTAACTTTAGGGTAAGAACACTAAGCATCCAATGCATCGCAAAATTTTAATAGTAGGCATTTAATTATAGAGGAAAATAATTATATTCTCAGGATGTATGTATTTATAAAACGATGAAAGAGATTGAAAGAGAAAAAAATTTGTAATAATAATCAGAAAAGACATAAAAATGAAATAAAATATGAAAAATTCAAAAAATAATATAAAAACCATTTAAAGTCAATAAATATTGATTCTTTTGTCCTTGTTTTTGTCACGCTATCTCTATAGTCATTCTTTTATAGTAAAATAACAGATACTTGAATTTCTCACATCTTTTTATTATAAAAAAAGTAGGTACAAGGATAAAATAACAAATTTTCTATGAGATAATATTTTTCATAGTCAATATATATAATGAATAACGAAGATTCGTGTAAATAGCTTCTTTTTTACGGCATCATTGTTCGTATTTTTCAAGTGGCCAATCATAGGATAATTTTAAAGATTGGCCTCAAATTTACCGTCCATTAGGGAAATTGTTACATAAGAAAAGATTTTTTAGATTTCTCTATCATTTGACTAGGTGTGGCCAATTGTTGAATTACCCTTTTATTATTGTGTGGGGTTAAATCTAAATCTTTGATTAATTAAGAAACCTCACAAAGCAAGTTCCTTAGATACATGTTTCACCAATTAATGTTCAGTGGGTTGAGATTATCCAAATATAGACTTGTGCGTGCAAAAAGACCCTAGCTCAATTCCATTGGATGATTTTTTTTAGAGGTACAATTCTATTAAGTATTAAAGTTTTACTACAAAAAGCTGATAAGAGAAAGAAAATGTTAAAATTAAGTGTGGTTTAGTTTTAAAATATAAATTTATTTTAAATTTGTAAATTTTATTTTTAAAGATTTGTATAAAAATTAGTAAAATTAAAATTTGTTATTTTTTATTTTCTTTGCATAAATATTAAAAAATAAAAAAATAAATTAAAAACATTTTAAAAATCAAATGTGTTCTTTAAAAGCACGTGTTAAAAAAGTATTCTCCAATAAATAACTTAATTAAACATTTATTATACTTGTATCTTAATTATCTTCACGGACTTAAAATTAATTTATCAAACCTAATTTTTCTAAAGATTAAATTAAACGAGTTGTTAACAACATAAATTTAAATTAATGAATTTAATTAAGGTAATAATTAAAAAAATCCTCCAATTTATTCACTTAAAAAAAGGCACCTATATTAGTTGGCAATTGGAAACTTGCTCGGCATCATACTCCCCGATTCCCCAGCATACACAAAACTTCCTAATATTAAGCTTAAGTTAAAAGTGTTGCAATGAGTAACGCCAATCTATAATGCTCTATTTGATCTGCTATTCCTCTCATGCATACTTTACTTCACAATTATTCATCCATTTTGGCCTTTTGCTTCTTTAATTATCAACTTCATTATGGATTGTTTGTAAATGGTTCACGTGTATCACATACCACAAAAATTGAAACGTGATTGGGTGAAGACCACCTTGTAGAGGAAAATTGCAAGAAAATTATGAAATCAAATAGCGTGATAAGACAAACAAAACAACTTTTTTCTACAAACGAAATGGTAAATCTTTTTGTTTGTAATAGGCGAGTGCACAAAAGAAAGGATCATTGACTCATTGACCAAGGCCTTATAATTAGGGGTTTATGGACAATGGTTATTATTCCAATTGGAAATTAACCTCGCAGTTCAAACTCTGATTGATCAATCGATGATTTACAGATTACTATGCAGTCAAGACATTAATTACAAGCTAAGAAAGTGTTCCCCACTCACAATTTTGGGATTAAAAATGTACAAGGAAACATTGCACTAGCTAGTCTAATTCGTTGTTAATTCTTGGTTTCAGTATCACCCAGAAAGTGACAATACTATCTTAACTTTCGATGACATTAATAACGGTGGCCCAACAAGGGTTATTTTCCAGAAAGAAAAATATTTAGTAGATGTACCTGTTTAAGTGTCAATAAATAAAGTCAAAAATAAAAGGAAAAACAATAACATAAGGAATTATTTGATATGATAGAAAAAATAAATAAACGATATGAAATAGGTAATAATACTATTACGATATTTATAAGTTAAAATGTTCCCCAAACACCACGTTGGAAGAGAGGCAAATCATATATATACTAGAGAAGGTGACCTATCTCAACATTGAAGATCTATAGTAATAAATGGTCCCGTTCATTTAGTTATTTCAACCAATGCCCTACGGTTAATTTATGACTTAATTTAGCATTTGTTGAGTGATCAAAATGAAATAATATAAAATGATTTTTTTTATATTTTATTCTTATTAATGGAATAAAAATGTTATATTTTTCTAACCCATTTTCAAGTTTTGTTTTGTTTTAAAAATATATCAAACATAGGAGAAAAAAAATACATGCATCCATTATGCTGTACGTCATTGCAACATCTAATGAACACATTAATTCTTAGCACACTTACATCAAAAAGCTTATCAAGTGGGCATGAGTTAAAGTTTGATTCAAATTAACTTTGGGTCCACATTCAAGAAGAGATTTATTACTAACAAAGCTATGAATGAGCAGTGAACACACACATAAAGAGAGAAAGATGGAAAATTTAAGAACAAAAATACATAAAGGGACGAAAGAAGTAAGGGAGGGATACACTCATCATCAAAAGATGAATTGTTAGAGACGAATATCAATAAAAGATGAAGCATTATTAGCAATATTAGAGATGAAACACTATCAGAGACGACCACAATAAAAAAGCGACAACAGAGATAAAACACTTTTAAAGATGACTACCATCGAAAATAAAGCACCATAAGATGAAGCATTGTTAGAGATGATTAATATGATCATGATGGGTGACGCATGATTGCAAAAACAACGTCAAGTGAGTGAGAGTAAGAGGTTGAGGTCTATGGTTTGTGGGGAGAGAACAATACAAATTTTGGTCCACCAAAACTCTAACGACATAAGAGAAAAGAAAAAAATGAAAAATAAAAAGTGTACAACAATGACTAAGAGCACACAACCCTCATCTAAGTTTTTTTTTTTCTCTATTAAAATTTAAAGTTAATTTGAGTTTCCAAAAACAAGAACTCTTTCTAGCCCATAATTACCTTGTTTGTTTGGCTAGAGTTAATCTTAATCTAACGTGTATCAATACTTCTCATATTCAACTATTCTTTTTCACTCAATTTTAACTCAAAAAGGTTAGATACTCAATTTTGATCTTTTTTTCCTCACTCATAATAAAAAAGATTGCACAATTAATTGAAGGTTTACATAATTGTAAAATTAATTTAATTAAAATTATAAAATTACATTAAAAAATAATATGAATTTTTTTTTCGGATGGAATGCTGAAATAAACATCGTATTATTTTGAACAAATTAATTAGTAGTTGAATAGAGTCCAAATTTTAGTGGGTAAAAGGTCCACTTTAAGAGCCAGTATGTCCAACAAACTAAGATCCTATCCATGAAAATTAATATACTGAAAATAATGTAGCTAGGCTCAAATGAGACCTGATTGGTTTAAAAGAGTTGTGTAATATTATCTTCATCGTAGGAGATCAATGACAACATCTGGTTCGTTTGTATTCAATATATATTAATAGATGGGAACAACCTGCTGAGGCATAAAGGAAGAATCTAAATTGGTCCACTTGCCTTGCATTTTTCTAGACATGGGAACCCCCTCCAAAGGAAGAACCATTAGCATGTGAGGATGGTACCCATGTAGAAGAAAATATCTGTGAATTCCCCCTTTTGAGATTCTTCTTCCTTGAAAATACTTGTCTCTCCGTGTGTATGTAAGATAGTGAAGATGGTGTGAAATTAAATGGCTTTTATGAAAAGGGTATGCACATAAACTTAATTGATACTTGGTATAGTGAAATTGATTTTGTTATTGTTTTAGCACATTGTCAGAACTGCTTCAGCTACTCATTTCTTTTGAGTCAAACAGGTTGGGTCCATAATGAAACGTATACCAGATACTTTGTCCATTTCTGATGAAAGGATACAAGAAAAATGCTCTTGTTGCATCCGTTGCTCAATCCCTTTCAGAAGCCATCAACAACTAAGAAATAATACGTTTTTACCAAAAAAACAAAAGAGAAATAATATACAATTTTTTCTTTCTGTCTATGTTGTTTATTAATTTAAAATATGTCCAAAATTGCACAGATTATATTTAAAATGTTATCTTGAAATAAATAATTAAATGAATCAAGCCTCTCTGTGCTTAATATGGGTATTATACTCCGGCTTATAATTTTTTCAATGTTATTAATATGGAATAGGATATTTTTGTATTGGTATTAGTTTAAAAATTGTTATATTTAATCTGAGTTTTTTTATTTAATTTATATCTAACAAATTATAATTTATTATTTTACTGATCATTAATTATAAATTAAATAAAAAATTTAAATTTAATATAAAAAATTTTAAACGATACTGCCCTATTTACATATTGTAGCGTCTTAAATAGAATGCAGTAAAATGTAGATAATGCCGTGTTTAAAGTTGCAATGTGGACCACAAGAAACTGTCGGCAGTAGTAGGTGCATCGAAGCAGTGGACAAAATTTTTCTTCATTGACGCTTTAATTAATTTAGAAAGCACAACAACTAGTTTGTTATATGTAATTATACGTATAATGATTAATGTTATAATTTTATCTGCAAGGATTTGATGTTTGACCTCTCAAGCGCATTTTATGAAAAAGAAAAAAATGTTAGCAGCATGTCCAAATACATACACTCATTATAACTGGTTTTAAAAATCAAAACACTTATCTTATCAATTAATTAATCTTAGAAATTATTTTATTTTTTAAATAAATAAATTATAAAAAATTGTATTGAAAAGTATGATCACTAAAATTCAATTCCAAAATCAAAAGCGTAGTCATGCATTATTATGGAATATTGTACCGAATTTAGTTTACCTTGTGGGGCATATTTTGGTTGAGGAAATCATGCTAAATTTCCGTAATTGTTATAGATTACTATCCAGCGATATACACGACAGCAGTTGAATTCACTTTCAGTTTTATAGATATAAAACTGTAATAAATATTTTTTTATAAAATTTTATTCATTTTAGTTATTCAAAAGTAAGTATATAAATTGGTATTAACATTTTTTATGTGTGCCTTACCTAATTATATTTTTAATTCTCATACTTTAGTTTATATACAATTTTAATCCTCCTAATAGAATTGCTTATATTTAATTATCTTAATTTTTAAATTATTTAAATTTAAAATTTATCTCAAAAATTTTATTTAATAATTAGAATAAATACAACAGAAATGTGACATATTAATAAGTTGTATAAATTAACTATATATATATATTATACTTAAATGAAAATTTTAAAAGAAATGCTTAAAATTTAACAGGAACTATTTTTTCTTAACTATTTTTACTTAAATATTTTATATAATTTTTTAAATATATAAAAATTAATAATATATCACATCTTTGTTATATTTTTATTAATTATTGGATGAAGATTTTAAGTGAAGAATTTGATTTGAATAATTGAAAAATAAATGCTAAAAATTAAAATAAAAAAATACCAGAATTACATATAAATTAAAATATTAAAACAAAAAATAAAATAATTTTTTTTGTAATATAGTGAATAGTATTTATCAAAGGCTCGTATTAAAAAAAAAAATAAAGAAAGAATAGTAGAAAGCTACAATGATTTAGTATAAATTTTTCACTACAATAATATATAACTTTTAGATGTATTACAAACTTAGATAACTGTGTGCTAGAAGAAAATCTACAGTTTTATCCATGTAATAATTGTAAGAGAGATTATAGTTTTATTCTAACATAAATTATAAACAATATGGTACTTTATAATTTTATCCATACAACAATTATAAATGAGATTATTTATAAATTTATTTGTGAAAAATTAAAAACAATCAAAGTATATTAAGAGTCTATAAATTTAGATAAAAAATGTTGAATTACATAAAAAAAAAAGTATATTTTTTTTTATTTTCTTTTTCTATGTGATTGCTTTTAGAGATAACGAATGTATAGCACAAAAAAAAATTAATAAAGAATGTAAAATTCATTTTTTAAAAGAATTTTTTACCTAAATAAAATAAAAAGGATTGGATATTATGTAACACCCTCTTCTCATTTTTTGATAATTATGTTTATTTAATATTAAGTTGCATTAAAATGCATTTAGATATAAGTTTGAAGGATTTTTAGAGAAGTTTTGGTGCACGAATAGTGGGTGAAACCACTGTCTACATATATCACTCAGGCGAGATGCACGTTGCTCAAGCAAGATGTCGTCGCTCAAGTGAGCTTTTCCTCGCTCAAGCGAGAATACATGGGGCTTAGGGGTATTTAAGAGATTTCTCGCATGAGAAATTCATTCTATTACAAACTCACATATCTATCTTAAGTTTTCTCTAAACTCTCTTCTTTTTACTCAGATAAAAGCCTTAGAAACTTTGATTTCTCTTCATAATCACGCTTGGACATTTAAAGCTGAGTGATTTTAAGTAAGTTTCTTCATATTAAACTTGAGTTTTTCTAATCATTTTTTCTATTTTTGTTTCTTGTGGATGTCTCTTGGTATTTAGGAGAACTTTCATAGTTGACTCTTTACCTTTTTTAATATATATCTATGAGCTCATCTTCGAGGTAAGGAGAGCTCTATTTTATCTTTTTATTATAGTATTTATGTTGAGCTCATAGAGCACTATTATGTAAATATGGTATGAGAATGGATGATTGTGATATATGTTGTGTTGAGTATGGTTGAAAAGATATTTATTTGATGAGTTAGACTATTTGGTTGTTAGGCTAAGTGGTTGATATATGTTCATATGTATTATGTGATGATTATTCAGTTTGAAATATTAATAAATTGGATGAGTGATCTGTGTAATCTTGTAAAATATATCTGAGTAAAATGATATAAATATGAAAGTTTGTGGATAAAATTGTATCAATGAATGTGTGCGTGAAATGGATTGAAATGGACTTAGTTTGGAAGTGCTTTACTAAGCACGATCTTATGAATGAGAAATAGAATAATTTTGAGAATGACTCTAAGAGTCGGATTTGGATTGGATCTAGTGTGAATAGTTATAAAGATACATTGGGAGTATAGAGTCCAGAGAAGATGAGAATCTGGGAGAAACGTAGTGTGATGAGTGACATTCGCGTATGTGTACACACTCTTTCTGAGAGTGAATGCGTCACATGGCTTTACACTCATTTTTTGACTAGACTCCTGCTATGCATTTGCTAAGAGGCTCGATTATTGTACATGTTGTATCCGTGTGCATGGACTAACTGACGACTATTTACCTAGTTGAGTAAGACATCGAAAAGTGTTGCAGGCATCGATGTCTGTGATCATAGTGTACTGGGAGTGTGTATTGAGATGAGAAATTGGATGATAGACAGTGAATTATGATTGATGTATATATGAATATGTTTGTAATGTGATGTTTGTGTGAAAATGAATATGTTGCCAATTATGATTTGAGGATGTAATGTTTAAAAAAAGCATAAAATAGACGTTCATCCTTACTAATAATTTCAGGGAATTAGGATGACAGAGCCTTAAGAAAGGATTAGGTTAATTGATAGTTCTGTACATTTTAGGTTGAATTATGTATTTAATGAATACCAAAGACTGTGTTACTTTAAATTTTTTATTTTTGTAGAGAATGAACCTAGAACTTTTGTTATGATAGAATTAGAGTACTTTTATAGCATTCCTTTTGACTTCTCACGGAGTAGAATACACCCGACCTTATGTGTATATATGTATAGAGGTACTATTAGGAGTCCAGCAGCCCTCACGTACCTATTCACTTACCAAGATCGTCTAGATGGACCTTTAAGCGCATCACTGACACAGAGGTTAGAGTCGATTCGAAAGATCTCTATCTGGGATCAGACAAAGATTTAGATTCGAAAGATTTAGCTGAGATAGAAAGTTGGGATGTTGGAGATGAGTAAGATCAGTCTCAATAGTTGGCTTTGGAGGAAGACTACTTTGAGATTTGTATATATTTTATGAATTGTAAATCTCATTCATTTTGATAAGCTGTTTGTAATATTCAAATTTTGAAATATGTACTATATATACAGGTTTCTTATGAAGATTTTTAAATTGTATTTATGATAATTATTTACTCTTTTTAATCTTTGTTAATATTGTTATATTAATGTTGCAAATCTTTAAATTTTCATTTACATACAAAACAAAAAGAAAAAAATTGAAGTCAATTGTTCTATAAATTCATAGAATTATGGAAATAAATGCATTGTTTTAATCGATTAATAATAATTCATCTTTGTACAGATTTATGAGAATAAGGTATTACATATTATATATATGTACTGGAATTAAAAGTTTTACAAAAATGTTCTAATTTGAATTACACAGAGGTCAATTAAAATCGACTTCAATTTTAATACAAAAGTTGATTTAAATTGTTTTTGGCAATGCAATGAAGAAGTCAATTATAATTGACTTTAGTTAAAAACATACCATGCCTTATGTGCATTTTTGGAGTTTAAATTATGATTCATGTATACTTAAGTTATAATTTCTTTCAATCTTTTACCCAAATTAAAGAAGAAAAATAATTTTAATTAAATTTGTTGATATTTTTGTATAATAATTTTATAAACTATTAGATGATATCAATGTAAAAATAATATTTCAAATGATATAAAATTAAAATTACAAAGTACATAAAATTAAAATTTTAAAGTAAGTAGTCCATAAAATATTGATACTGCCATGCAACATATAAACTATTATATGATATCAATGAAAAAATAATATTTCAAAGGACATAAAATTTAAATTCTAAACGATATAAAATTAAAATTTCAAAGTACGTAGTCTATAAAATATTTATACTACCATGTAGCATATGTGACTATGAGCCACACTTGTTGTGTCTGGGCCTAGCAAGGTCACTCCTTGTTGCATAACAACAATATATAATTTGTTGTACAAGTCTGCAGTGTGCATGTTCCTTCTCCTGCTGACTATGGTCATGCATGTACTAGTCATCTGCTTTCTGCTGTTGGGCATTCGTTTCATGCTCCTCATCCTCTTTTTCATCCTCTTCTGGTGAACCATTGAAGGAGGAAGTTCGAATATATGTCAGTGATGGTCAATATAGATGATCTGGTAGTGACATAGATCTGGTTGTACTGGATGAATTTAGCCAAGTCATAACCTCATCATCTGACATGAAAGGTAGATTGAAAGATATATGTCATGCAATATTACCTTTGATTAAACCTATGACAAAATGTTGCATAAGACTAAGAGTAAGAAAAGAATCTAACATGAATTGATGACTAGGGCCTGTCATAAACTGCTGGCTGGGAGTCATACATCGTTGACTAGGGTCCGACATGAACTAGTGCTGAGAAAGGCCAGCCTTGTATTGCCCATCTACTAGCACACGTACCTACACACAAATGACATCTGAAAGAGTGTCTATTTGAAACATCATCAGGGTGTGTGATGACAGGTGTCAAAGAGGCATGTAGTGGTACACCATCAGACAAGTACTTAAGCTCTGCATCTTGTGGGGCTCTATTGAACGACAAAAATCTATTAGCAATTGATAAGTACCATTGGAAATACTCGACAGAGGGACAATCATCATCAGCTAGAGGATACTGAACTCATCGCTCCCTACGTGCCTCCCATGCAGTATTCCATGTCACATAATAATCAGGCCACCACATATCTAGATCACCTTTTTTATCTTTAGCTTGCAACTGATCAATATTTATCGAGCTGATTGATATGTGTTATGCTCCACCAAATTGTCATAATAATTAAAAATATATAATAGAATTTTAATTAATTTCTCAATATAATAATTATAATTATAACAAACAATTAAATTTAATTTACAATATAATAATTAACATTTACACATCTTTCCCAACATATAATTATACAATTAATAATATATTAAATTAAATATAAAAATAATTAATTATAATTTAACTAAATATATTTAAAAATTAATTTACCTGTGTGTTAAGTTTGCTTGCAATATTATTAACAAAATTAAGTTAATATAGATCGTTATTCATCTTTCTTTGCCATCTCCACTTTTTTTCAATCTCACTCTCTCTGGTCTTGGTTCTCTATGATGATAATAGGCTGGACAATATATAAAGTAGTCGATTATACTCGTCTCCAGAATGACATTGAAGTTGATTTTAATCAATTTCTCCTTACTTTGTAAGTGGATTATAATCGATTTCTTTGGACCAAAAAATGAACAAATAAAAATTGACTTTAATCAACTTCTTTAGAGCAGAAAAGTCGACTTCAATCGACTTCTTTGAAACAAAATGGAAAAAATAGAAGTCGACTTTAATTCACTTTTGTAATGAGAAATTTGCTAAAAAAGTCATTTTTAATCGACTTTAGTGTATCAATTTTAGAATATTTATGTAAAAAAATATTTTTAGGACACATGCATAATTTTATATTCAAAGTATTTTATTTACGTAAAAAACCCCTTTTTCTCCCCCCCCAACAGTTTCCTTTAACTGCAGTTTGTATTTAATCCTTTGTAATTTTGTGCTTATAAATACAATATGCATAGCTTAAAACTTAACAGATCCATTGCTTAAATTTATTAAGGAGTGCAAATTTTTTGTTTTATCAAAACCCTCGTGCAGGTGTTAAGAAAATCTTTATTTGAGAAGTTACCATGTTTTGGTATTTTTAATTTAGGTTAAATTAACCTACAAATCCCTAAATTATATGGATAATTTAAAACAAGTTCATATACTATAAAAAAATTTATATAAGTCCTGAATTTTTTAAATTGTTTTTAATTAAGTTTCTGGTCAGATTTCTGTTAGAGTTTCATTAAGTACAATATGTATTTAATTTAAAATTTTAAAACAGATAAAGAATTTAATGAATAATTAAATAATGATACAGTTTTTGAAGTGTTTGTTTTTTTAATTTAATATTTACATGAAAAGGAATCTAACAAAACCCTAATGGAGATATCCAATTAAAAATGATTTGACTGTTCAAGAACCTGATTACATATTTTCAAATTAATATAGTGACTTGTTTTAAAAAATTAAATAATTTAACGACATACAAATTAATTCAGCATATAATTTGTAAGTTGAGTTGCTAAATTTTAAATTACTGAGAAATCTTTGCAATTAAGGAATAGAAGAAGGGGTTTCTTATATTTTAAACACGTATACAAATATACAATACAAAATTATGTTTACTTTTCATTTTTAGATCTTGCTAAAATATATTATATATTTATGAAGCCAACTCAAGATAGTATAGTTTTTATTTTCAATAAGGTTTCTCTCTTATAGTGTATAAACTACTCATTCGATGTTAAAAAGCAGAAAAATGCTAACTAGTATATTAAAGACACCGACTAAGCAACTAAAAATATATGTTTTTATTTAAAAATGTGAAAAGACACTTCCTATAATTTTTGACACATTTTAACGTAATTTTTAATACAATTTATTATTCATCAAATTTTTAATTAGTGTTTTAAGATGATTAAGTAAGAAGATCCTAAAAATACGTACACGTGTTTCTTGTCCATGAGAAAAAAAAAAACTATTTTAATGCAGTGAGAGAGATACTAATGGTTGTCTTGTGAAAGTTGTTTTGAAGTGGTATAAGTTAATTAATTTCTACATAACATATTTATTTTGATTTGTTTCGTGTGGAATAAAATCACAAAGATATATATACTTTGTACGAAATACATGCTCACTAAACGTTTGGAGCCAGCGACATCAGAAACGAATTTCGTGGTTTGGTTATTTCATTTTCGTGTAATCTTGTTTGGTACTCTATATATCCCGCAAGTGGAATGTTTGGTACCATAAAAATCACTATGGTAGCTTACGATTGTTCATGATTATGGACTACATTTTAATGGATAAAATGGCATTTATTAAATATTTAAATTAAATTAACATTTTTTGCACTTTTATATTTTTTAATTTCCAAAACAATAATATAAATTTATAGTTATGATATTATAAGAAGAAGGGGGTAAAGAAAAAAAAGCTTGGGTCTCTTTATCATGTAATTTACCTACTAGACTAAAGCTTTTAGATACGTTTGATGTATGTAATCTCTAACCTGTCTGAAAAACACTACCTTCCACTCCAGCTTTCTATAATTTGGTACTTACGTGTAGTTTCTAATCCAATATACTTTTTTATTTTTTAATATTATGGTATTTTTTGGCTGTTTTGAAATATTTGGTAACCAAACAACTAAACATCAGTATTGTACCTATCAGAAAAACAAGAAAAGCATTGCTCTATAATCATCATCATGCACACTCACGAGTCATGGCAAGCTTGAGCTTCACTGTTTTCAGTGCAACTTCAAAGGAAGAAAAAACTTAAAAAATAAATTAAAAAATAGACTCGGGGAAGGATATTTTGGGCGTTTCAATATATAGTCACGATAATTTACTCTGATTAATTATTATTATGTTGTACTTGTACGCCACTATTGTTTCACATGATAGTTTAATAGAATGTATCGTGAGATTTTGTACATCTCGTGAGCACGAACCACACGTGACTTTTCTCCCCGCTCTCTGGCTTGGTAAGAGAAAATTAATTGCTTTTTTTCTTCCTCATATACGATTCGCTTGAATATTGGTTTAAATTAAGTGTTTATTTAATAAATTTTTATTATATAAATATTTATATTTTGAACATGGTTATAAAATTTATTGGAACCAAATTATTAGTTATTTTTATAAATATTTATGAATTCTTCTAAACGCTTCTGTAACAAAAGATAAAAGTTGTAGTAGATTATGCTTTATAAAGGACTTATTTAAACTTTTTTAAATTGAAAGTTTAAGTTTAATTTATTTATATATTTTATAAGGTTCGATTTTTTTAAAAGCTTAATTTAGCCTAAAATTGTATTTGGAAGCTTACGTTATGATAAAATTATTTAAATAAGATTATAAAAACACACTATGACTTATGTTGATTTAAATATGTCATCTGGTTAGACTTGAAAAAAGATTTTTGAATGAATTAAATCATTTTTCTAGTTAAATTGTTTTTAAAAAATATGTTGATTTTTTTATTAAATAAATTTAATCTAACCTGAGTCTCATGTGGCTTAAGTTATAGCCCTAATGAGCAACTTCACTTATTTTTTATCCCTAAATAAACAAGTTGACCTTTCAAAATTTTTAATATTTCTAGTTATTAATTGAAAATAAAATATAAAAATTAAAATCATAAATTCATAAATTGAATTGTTTCAATTTTTTAATTTAAAATGTTTTTGTTTTCCTCGTATAAAAACATGTAGAATTCTTTATTACAACTCTATTTTTCATTACCCTAATATCCTCAAACCCTATTCGCTACATTTACTTTTCCTTTTTTGAGTATGTTAACAAAACTCACAAGTTTACCGAATAACAAAAAAGAACATAACTTTTAGTGGAGTAATTAATAATTTTCATCTTAGTTCTCTCTTCCCCCTGCCCCCCCCATTTTTAAGCCTCTATCTATGTTCGAAAAATACAAATACTTTTGAACAATACACGTATATGTGTGTTTGTAAATATATTATAAAAACTAATTAATTTATTGATAAAGTTGGACATAATCAATAAATAACTGAGTCAAGTATAATAATCTAATTTTAATTATTGATAAAAATAAAAGTTATTTTGCTGATCATTTTAAAGGAATTTATCTTTGACAGTCAACTGAAAAATGTCCTTGATACACACAGACAGCAAATTAACTTTTCCAACAATAGCATACACTTAGTTTTATACTTTTTTTGGTTTAACTTCTCGTATTATGCATGGTTTAACAACTATTTTAGTTTACAGAGAATTAATGGTATAAAAACAACAAAACACAGATAATACTTGTAAATATTTTCATAAATAACATGAACATGCAGCAAACATAATTAATAGTAATTCGTAGACAAAACAAAAACATTACTGTGGAATCTATACACGAGTGTATTATTAAGGAAAAACAATTATGGAGATCCAACTAACACTGCACAATGCACAGACACATATACATACATGATGTACATCCCACATTGTATCTATCTCTCTGTCTCTGACTCTGTCTCATCTCTTCTCCGTTGAATTTCCAATCCGTACCTAAATTCTCTTCCTCCTTTCCCCTCTTTCTTTTCCCACACTCATTTTCTTTTGTCACTTTTATTTTGCCCTTTTATATTGTGTTTGCTGAAAATGCTGCAAGCTTGTGTTTTTCACATATGAAAAACAGTAGTGGCAGCAAGCAACACACCAAAGCTACCCATCTGTTACAAAACCGGGTTGCTCAAGAAAAGAATCATTTCATTCACTATACCCTCTAAAAGAAACAACTTTCTTTAGTTTCAATCTTATTTTAATAAGCTTTCTATATTTAGCTTCTCGCTTTGTATATGAATCTATGTTCTTGGTGAGCATGGAAGAGGCAGAGAAGGGTGGTTTGTGAAGTGGGGTTTCTCATATTTTGAAGGTTCAGGTGTTGAGTGAGTGAGTGAAGGGTTCAATGGATACTAAAGGAAGACTAGTTGCTGGCTCTCACAACAGGAATGAGTTTGTTCTTATCAATGCTGATGAGACTGCAAGAGTGAGTGGCCTCTATCTAGCTTTCTGCTTTCTCAATTACTCAGTATGAAGATTTTGCAGCCACATAGCCTTCAAAAAAAGTGTATTTTTTCTTATTTTTGTCCTTATTCTTCAACTCATCCCACATAGCCACGTCAAGAGTTTGAAGAAGAAGAAAACAAATCTTGTGTTTTTTTCCTCATGGATTTCCATACTGGACTGTGACACAATTGGGTTGTCATGCATTTTGAGTCCTTCATTTCATTCCTATGCGCATTTGGTACCTTATATGAGCATTTACTTTGGAAATTGTGTCTGAAAATTTTTTCTTTTTCTCACAATGAGAGTTTCACTCTCTCTCTGTGCGTGTGTTATTTTGTTTGCGTTAATTTTGGAAAATTTCCTATCCAAACTTTTCAGTTTCCCTCCAGCTTCGTGGTGAAAGAGACATGAAAAAAATAAATTTTTTTCCGCATATCTGCCTTTGAAAAATTGGGTTCCTTTTGTTGTTCTTCCTTGTTATTTTTTTGTTTCTGATTATCAATTTCAGAGCCTATGGTTTTATGCATGAAAGTTCTAAATTTTGATGCTGGATGCTTTATGTAATAAAAAGAACTCATGTGTACCTATTTATCGAAAATAATAAAAAAAGTGCACCTTTCATCTTCTTACAGTGTACCGTACCATCCAATTTTCATGATCTGATCATTGTTTCCATTACTACTATGATTTGCAGGTGACTGCAGTTACAGAATTAAGTGGACAGATTTGTCAGATCTGTGGGGATGAGTTGGAGGTTACAGTGGATGGGGAGCCATTTGTTGCTTGTAATGAATGTGCTTTCCCTGTGTGCAGACCTTGTTATGAGTATGAAAGAAGAGAGGGTAACCAAGTTTGTCCTCAGTGCAAAACCAGATACAAGCGCATCAAAGGTGAAGCTTCAAACAAATTTTGCTTTGGTGTTTGTATTGTGTGTCTTTCTTTTTCACCTTTATTTCTATTGTTATATAGCATAACCTGTTGGTGGATTTGGCTAACACTGTAACTGATATCAGGTAGTGCTAGAGTCGAGGGTGATGAAGAAGAGGATGATACTGATGATTTGGAAAGTGAGTTTGATATTGCAAGCAATATTAGGAGAGATCCTCATCACATTGCTGTGGCCATGCTCTCTGCTCGCCTTAATATCGGCCGTGGTTCGCAGGTGAATGGTTCGGGGATCAACACACCATCAGAGTTTGATGCAGCTTCTGTAGCTGCTGATATTCCTCTCCTGACATATGGTGAAGAGGTTAGTTCATTTTCAGCAGCACTTGTGGTGGTTGTTCTCGTCTTTTTTTATTATGCTATTTCTAGGCTTATTTATCTGATTATGGTTTTGTCAATTAAGGATGTCGGCATTGCTGCTGATAAACATGCTCTCATTGTTCCTCCATTCATGGCTCGAGGGAAACGGGTTCATCCTATGCCTTTTCCTGATTCATCTGTACATGGTAAGTAATTTTATTTGTTTTGGTTTGCATGTGCACAATGTTTAAACTATGCTACTTCTTGTTGGGCCTGTTTTCATACTAGTTTCGGTGTCCTTCTTACATGAAAATTAATGCTGGTGATGATGCAGTTCAACCCCGACCTATGGACCCTAAAAAAGATATAGCAGTTTATGGATATGGAAGCGTTGCATGGAAGGAACGGATGGAGGATTGGAAGAAAAAGCAAAGTGATAAACTTCAGGTGGTTAAGCATGAAGGGAAGGATTGTGATGAGCTGGATGATCCAGACTTACCAAAGTAGGTGATACTATTTAATTATTATAATTTGTTTATTGAAATTTAGTCACAATACAAGCTGAGATTTCTTGGTGGTTCTCATTTGTCTGCTTAACTGTTACCTTATTTCTACTTATTTGAGGCCAAAATCAGGTACTCCAATTAGATCAAGTCCAAACTATTGTGGTTCTGACAAACAATTAAATGCTAAACCAAGAATGTTAACATGACTGGAAGCTGAATTCTCCTGGACTATATGACAGAGTTTAAGAAACAAACATGCAGAGCAATTGCTTCACCTCAAACAACTTAAACATTATTTTCATTTAAAGTAATTTTAAGTACATATCCTTAAGCAAGAATTTTTTACTTTCTTATTGTGTTTTCACTTTCTACAATTGGATATCAAAATATATAGTTGAATAAGAAGGGACAATTTTTTCTTCATATCTTGCAACTATTATAGATTCAGCTGCAACTGAAAATGCATCACTTGCTGTCATGAAGTCTGGTTACATTTACATTTTCCTTTCCGGTTTAATTTAAGACAATTTAATCTAAAATTTATGTTAACAGAATGGATGAAGGCAGGCAGCCACTTTGGAGAAAGTTGCCAATTAGTTCAAGCAGGATAAATCCATACAGAATTGTAATTGTACTCCGGATTGCTATTCTTGGCCTCTTTTTCCATTATAGAATTCTCCATCCAGTCAATGATGCATATGCCTTGTGGCTGACATCAGTAATATGTGAAATCTGGTTTGCTGTATCATGGATTTTGGATCAGTTCCCAAAATGGTGCCCAATTGAAAGAGAAACATACCTTGATCGTTTATCACTGAGGTATTTTTACTTTCCTTGCCCCTCTCCGTATGTATGTGTATGCGATTGTTTTTTGTTATTAATTACTCTATGGTTAATGCTTTACAACATCACAGGTATGAGAAAGAAGGAAAGCCATCTGAATTAGCTGATATGGACGTATTTGTTAGTACAGTGGATCCCATGAAAGAACCTCCACTTATAACTGCAAACACTGTTCTGTCCATCCTTGCTGTGGATTATCCAGTGGACAAGGTTGCATGCTATGTCTCTGATGATGGTGCTGCTATGCTTACATTTGAAGCACTCTCTGAGACATCTGAGTTTGCAAGGAAATGGGTTCCATTCTGCAAGAAGTTCAGCATCGAACCTCGGGCTCCCGAATGGTATTTTGCTCAGAAGGTAGACTATCTGAAAGATAAAGTGGATGCAGCATTTATCAGAGAACGTCGTGCTATTAAGGTTTGAAATTGTTCCTATTATTATCTCATCTCCCTTATCACTTTCAGACAATTAGAAAAAGCCTTAAGCTCGAAACTTCCACCTTGGCATGAAATATGAGTAGCTGAGAAACATTGTTTATGCCAGAGGAAAATTTAGTTATTGCAATTTGCAGCAGTTTCTCTTTAATTATGATTGAGTTTTTCTTCACTGCTATCATCTTTCATATCTTTTATTTGGCTTCAACCAATAAAAGGTTTCATTTGGTGTTTTCAATTGTGTTGACACAGAGGGAGTATGAAGAGTTCAAAGTGCGGATTAATGCATTGGTTGCAATGGCACAGAAGGTTCCTGAGGATGGTTGGACAATGCAGGATGGTACTCCATGGCCTGGGAACAACGTCAGAGATCATCCCGGAATGATACAAGTGAGTACTATTCTATGATGTGTTCTTGGTCTTGTGTCTCCTTACCTAGTGAGATAAGGCTTGATTGTTGTTATTGTTACCTTGGTCTTTTGTCTAGATTGAAAATGCTGTGTCCACGTGACATGTGTATGAATTCAACTGTGATGCTATTCTACAGGTTTTTCTTGGTCAAAATGGTGTTCGTGATATTGAAGGAAATGAATTACCTCGTCTTGTCTATGTGTCCCGTGAGAAAAGACCTGGATATGAGCACCACAAAAAAGCTGGAGCTATGAATGCTTTGGTAGAGTCCCTCAACTCACATGAAAATGTTCAGTTGTCTTCTGTCCCCCGTGTCCTAAACTTTTTTTATGCTTTGTGGGTTGATTATAAAGGTGCGAGTCTCGGCAATAATCACAAATGCTCCTTACCTACTGAATGTTGATTGTGATCACTACATAAACAACAGTAAGGCCCTACGTGAAGCCATGTGCTTCATGATGGATCCTACATCAGGGAAAAAGATATGCTATGTACAATTTCCTCAAAGATTTGATGGGATTGATCGTCATGATAGATACTCGAACCGAAATGTTGTATTCTTTGATGTACGTAAGAATTTGCTCGTTACCTACATACATATATATGCTCTGCACTTTGAAAGAAATGCTAATATCTGTTTGAATATATTTAGATCAATATGAAAGGTTTAGATGGCATCCAAGGACCAATATACGTAGGAACTGGGTGTGTCTTCAGGAGGCAGGCACTTTATGGATATGATGCCCCTACTACAAAGAAACCACCTGGGAAGACATGTAACTGTTGGCCTAAATGGTGCTGCTGTCTGTGTTGTGGATCTAGGAAGAAAAAGACTAAAGCAAAGTCTAGTGTGAGAAAGAAGATAAAGAACAAGGATGGTGGAAAGGAAATGCATGCACTAGAAAATATTGAAGAGGGAATTGAAGGTATGGAATACCTCATATTGGCTGTATCATTGAAAACATTCAGAAGTATTCTAAGACACTAGATAGTCCTTTGAGATGCAGTGGCCATAAATTTGGACTATTATATATTATAGTAATATTTATTTGTGTTGCATACTTTTACTGTCTTTGCAGTCTTACAAACCTACTAGTTTTTTCAATGTTTATTTTGTGTTCTTGAAACGTGGATCACAGGAATTGACAATGAGAAGTCATCAGCAATGTCTCAACTAAAGTTTGAGAAAAAATTTGGGCAATCATCTGTTTTCATAGCGTCAACACTTATGGAAGATGGGGGTATTCCCAAAGCAGCATCTTCTGCAACACTCTTGAAAGAATCCATCCATGTAATTAGTTGTGGTTATGAAGATAAAACAGAATGGGGTAAAGAGGTATGCTATCCGTTTCAAATTTTAAGGTTTTATAGCTCTTTTAAGCTACTGTCTATCTGTATTTAGCCCTCTGCTAAAATTGTCTTTCAGGTTGGTTGGATTTATGGCTCTGTTACAGAAGATATTTTAACAGGTTTCAAGATGCACTGTCACGGATGGCGATCTGTGTACTGCATGCCAAAAAGACCTGCTTTTAAGGGTTCGGCTCCTATAAATCTCTCGGATCGTCTGCATCAAGTTCTTCGGTGGGCACTTGGATCTGTTGAGATCCTTTTGAGTAGGCATTGTCCTATATGGTATGGTTATGGTTGTGGTTTGAAATGGCTTGAACGGTTCTCTTACATAAACTCAGTTGTTTATCCTCTGACTTCAATTCCCTTACTCGCCTACTGCACTTTGCCAGCCGTTTGTCTACTCACTGGGAAGTTCATAGTCCCTGAGGTAGGATTAGTTGCATTACTCTTGATTACAAGTTACACCTCAGGAATACATAACTATAAGCCTATAAGCACAACAAATATGCATTAAAATTATTATAATGTATACTGAAGTCTGTGCAGAATTTATTTTAATATTATGTTGAATTTTGGATTGGTTATACTTATGCCTATAGGTACTATGCTCACATGATTCAAGAATTGCTTTAAACATAAAATGTGATCATGTAATGCACGACATGAAGCTTTTAATTAATTGTTAAGAAATTTGAGTCTAATTCACTCCAAAAAGTTAGCTCATAGAAGGAGGACTACCCTAACCCTTATAAGGAATAGACTTTATTCTTAGCTAATATGGGACATCCTAATACTAATGCTTAATTTTTGTGTTCTCAGATAAGCAATTATGCCAGTATCATTTTCATGGGCCTCTTCATATCTATAGCTGCCACTAGCATACTGGAAATGCAATGGGGAGGGGTTGGTATACATGACTGGTGGAGGAATGAGCAGTTCTGGGTCATTGGTGGTGCCTCCTCGCATCTGTTTGCTCTCTTTCAGGGTCTGCTCAAAGTTCTGGCAGGAGTTAACACTAACTTCACTGTCACATCCAAAGCTGCAGATGATGGAGAGTTTGCTGAACTCTACATCTTTAAGTGGACATCCTTGTTGATCCCTCCTTTGACTCTGCTAATCATTAACATTATTGGAGTCGTCGTTGGTGTCTCAGATGCTATAAACAATGGCTATGATTCATGGGGTCCTTTGTTTGGTAAGCTATTTTTTTCCCTTTGGGTCATTGTCCATCTTTACCCTTTCCTCAAGGGAGTAATGGGAAAACAAGAAGGTGTTCCCACCATCATTTTGGTTTGGGCTATTCTTCTCGCTTCAATCTTCTCACTGCTATGGGTGAGAATCAACCCATTTTTGTCCAAAAATGACATTGTGTTGGAAATTTGTGGATTGAATTGTGACTAAGGTACATAAAATGGAAGGCATGGTTTGATGTTCTACACATATAAGGTCTACAACATGCATAAATTTTTGGTCAAAGACACATCCCTTGATGAAGTACTAGCTGTTGGTGAGAGCTACCACTGCAAAAATGTTACTTGTGGGTGGTGTTTGTAGATATACAACATTTGTTGAGAGTTTCATTATTCTTTTTATACATGTGCATTATCCAAATCAGTTTGAAATCCCAGAGGAGGTGAGATGTAATTTATAATTTCCTTTTGAATAAGGCGTCTCATATTTGTAATCAAAAGTGTTCTCATTTATGGTTGGTTTTGTTACTATTCCATCAAGTTAATAAAAACTCTTCAGTGTATAATATCTCCAAATCTATAGTATATATGCAAATAATGCAAAATGCGCACTTCGGAAAATATCACCATCCAGGCCTCAATTTTCTGAACCTGCTATTCTAAATCAAATATTTTCACTCCATTTACTTGTCTGATTGTGAAAAGCATTTGCAAAAGTATGTCACGAGAACCAAGTCTAGAAAAGCACTTCAATCTCGTGAAAGCTGAATATCATATTGATAATGGCCACAGTTTGCAAGTTATCCATTTAAATAACTGAATAAGGCATTGTGTGACAGAACATGGCCTTTGTACTTTTCATAAACAGCCACTCCTCACGTCTTCCTATTGTACAGAATGTAAGTCTTAGTGCGTATATAATTTAGCTTATTTTTAAAAATTAAATATTTTTTATTAGCGTTCGATAGGGCTTCTAAAAAATTAATCTAGGGGGCATTTAGAAGAATTGATGGAGAATTTATAAAAATATTTTATAATTTTCGTAAGTTGTTTTTAGTATAACTTTTTAGAATAAATTTGTTTACTTATTTTAAGAAGTTTTATGATTAAATTTATAGTATAAGCTGATATAAAAATACGTTCTTAATTAAGTTGTATTTGTAAATGGACCTTTAAACCATGCATGCACTTAATTTTAGATTTGGAGTATTTTATAAACGAAATTTAAAAAGGATATAAGGTTAAAACTGGAACGAACAGAGAAAATTCAGGAAGTGACCAACGTGAAATGCTTCACCTCACTCTTTTACACGGATCTTTATTCTAAACTTGGCCCTTGAGATTGACAACGACCTGAATTTAAAGTTAAACTACGTGGAGGACTGGACAAAAAAGAAAAAAATTTCTAACACGTTCCCTAAACACATTTTTAATTATTCACTAATATTTAATAAAAATTAAAAAAATTATACTAGTCTCACTTTTTTTATTCTTATTCTAGAATTAATATTTTTTTTATATTTATAATTTTTAATAAATTTTAATTAATAACAAAAAATGTATAAAAAAGTGTTAGATACCATTGCTAAAGAAAACTAAATGCTGAGTGTTTGTTACACAATGAAAGGATATCGTATCAAAGTGTATAATTAGAATGAAAACATAATAGAATAAAATGTTGGTGCTTTATTAATGTACTTATAACTGAGAGAATATGGTATATACTTTTTAAATTGATGATTTTTTTAATAAATTAAAAGGTATTTATATATTTTTTAGTAAATTATTAACTTCATTATTATCAATAAAATAAATGGTAATAATTATTTTACCAAGAGATATAATCTCCTAAAATATTTAATTTTAGTTTTACTAAAATAGTTTACAGTTACCAGTAGGCAGTTTGTAAAACTTGCTTTTAATGACTAATAACATTTAAAACCAAACAAGTCTAAAATCTTAAAGTCTATGTAAATTAGTAAATCTAGCTTATGATAAAAATTATTGAAATCCCCAGTAAAAGAATCAAAGGCAAAATTTGATGCTGAACCACTCGTAGGTGCAACAAAGTCCGCATGCATTGGTGATTTCCTTTTCGGCTTTGTCCTCCTACCTAATACCTTCCCCTTCTTTAGAACATAACACGTAACGTCCTATGAGATTTATCATTTGTGTTTAATTAGTTTGGTTAATTAAGTGCATAAACAATAGAAATTTAGAGGTAGATCCAAACTCACCGAACAGATGTATGTAAAGATAAATCACATTCTCTCCATAGCCTCAATATATATTTCACTGAACAACATATGGTTCATTCACACTTAAAATTTTAATTCGCTAGTCATTTCACGTTCTCGCTTTTGCTTTTTGATCACTTTCCAGGGACAAAGTTTGTGGCATAGGCCCAAGCATTGTTGTTGACTGGGTCAGCAAGGTGGTCAGCGAGGTTCTCCAAAGGACCCTTTCCGGTCACAATAGCCTGAACAAAGAACCCAAACATGGAGAACATGGCTAATCTACCATTCTTGATCTCCTTCACCTTCAGTTCAGCAAAAGCCTCTGGGTCATCAGCAAGGCCCAATGGGTCAAAGCTGCCACCTGGGTAGAGTGGGTCAGTGACCTCGCCGAGAGGCCCACCGGCAATACGGTAACCCTCAACGGCACCCATCAAGATGACTTGGGAGGCCCAGATGGCAAGGATGCTCTGTGCATGGATCAGGCTTGGGTTGCCCAAGTAGTCAAGCCCACCCTCACTGAATATCTGGGATCCAGCCTTGAACCACACGGCCTCGCCGAACTTGACCCCATTGCGGGCCAAGAGTTCGGGGAAGACGCAGCCCAAGGCTCCCAACATGGCCCATCTGCAGTGGATGACCTCAAGTTCGCGGTTTCTGGCAAATGTCTCTGGGTCAGCGGAAAGCCCAGCAGTGTCCCAGCCATAGTCACCTGGGAATTCACCAGTGAGGTAGGATGGGGGAGTGCCAGAGAGTGGGCCCAAGTACAAGACACGGTCTGGGCCGTACCATGGGCTTCCAGAAGTTTTGGTGACTGCTTTCCTCATTGTGAGCCTTCCACTTCCAAGCTCGGGGGTGGATCGGGCATGCTTTATTGCTTGCCCTGCCAATGACGGGGAAGAGAGAGCCATTGTTGAGGCAGCCATTGCACAATTCTATAGAAACGTTTTGTAAACTAAACGAAGAGAATGTGTTTTTTTCACGCTTGTGGTTGGGGTAGGCTAGATGGGCACTATATATAGCTTAGAAGAGAAGAGGGGTCCTGATCCTATGATATCTATATCTGAATTTCGATTGGTTTGGAATATCATCTATCTCCATGTTCTTCTTCTATTACCACTTATTGCTTTGGAAATGTTTGTTGTTCTTTCCTTACCAACACATGATCAAATATCTACAAAAGTATCGTGAAGTACCTCTTCTACCCAATAAGAAATTGCCATGTAAGATTTTTGGATAGGCTGTATGAAATAAATAAATAGATGTACAATTGGGACTTTTTTAATGTGAAATTGTTATGTTTTACAGAATAGGAACCATGTATAGTACTTTGGTCCCATTGCTAGTTGATTTAACTTGGTAAGTATCAAATTACATGTAACGGTTTCATACAGATACAAAGGGGGTGTGGTCTGACACAAAACATTTGTTTTTAAGAGCTTGGACATACGGTGTCTTGGAAACAATGCGAAGTAAAAATTTACGGTTTCCAAGATACCCTACAGTGTTTTTACGTTACTTTGTTATCTAAAATGTTTCCAAGTATTTGAGATTCACCTTAAGAAAGCATAATGGAAATATAGTGAATTTATTCTCTTTGTTCCTCAGTGAATAAAATTTATAGTCTATAGTATCCCAAAATCTACGGTCTCTTGGAAACAATGCTAAGTAAAAACATAAAGAAACTACCTGCATCCAAGCTTTTCTGTGTGAGCTAACTGATTAAATAGTAACAATTTCATTGTTTGTGATTGTGATAAGGTGAATTGGTGAGCACATACTTCATAGGCAAAAGTTGTCTTGTGAAATTTGAATTTAACGTTTGTATAATGCCATTGTTGCAAATTACTTTATTATATAATTATTATATTTTTAAATTCACTTTTTCTTATATCTAATTTTTCTTCTTAAGTTTTTTCCTTTTATCATATCTCTTATTTCATTCTCTCTCTTTCTTTTTTTTTCTTCAATTTTCCTCTAAATAAAAGGATTGTTTTCCTTAATAATGGTCAAAGAAGAAATTTCTGAAAATTGATTAGATCGATAATCAGGGATGTCCATCGGATTGGATAAATCAATAAACCTAGTGATCAAACTGATCCAAACTAAAAAATAATTTAAATCGATACTTAACGGGTCCAATCTGATCAAACCTAATGTGATTTGTTTTGGATAATGGGTTAATCCTATGCCTACCCGTAGACTCGATAATATGCCCGATTAACCTGTTGACTTGCATTGATTTTTTTAAAAAAACAAAAACACACATTCACATGCAAAGTGCGTTTCGATTTGTTTTAAATTTTATTTTATTTTAGATTGAGACTTGTTTTGAAATTGTGTATTTGTGTTGGAATGCTGTGTAATTATATTAAAATTATGTGTCAAGAATTATTCAAATAAAAAAATAACTTTTTTCTATTTTCTTATACGTCTTTTGTTTTAGGTTATTTAATTAGATAATCTAATGATTCAAATCGAACCAACCTGTTTGTATTTAGTTCAGATTAGTTTAGATTTTTATTTTTTTTTACACAAATCCAAACCAAATCAAACCAATCTATTTTGATCAATTCAAATTATTTTGTTTTCAAATTTTCTCTTAAATACTTATTTTATATATTTTTTACACAAAAATTTATTTTATAAAATTAATTATAAAATTTATTAAAATAAATTAATATACAAGTTGTAATTCATTTTTATAATATTCTTAATTACAAAATGATTCTAGGAAGTGGAATGGGTGTAAGCACTAATGAAATCAAAATTTTTAAGTTATCAAAGCAACATTTGCAAATAAGGAAAACAAAACAATAACAATAGCGTTGAGGCTTTAATATTTATATTTATACTCACTAGTATATTATTTGTATTTGTTGCTATTACCTCTGTCACAATTATCATAGTTGTTATAGTCAACTTATATTTTACAATTCTACAACCACCTTCTTTGATGACTTCAATGCCACCATCATTGCATTGCTTATTGTCTTCTCTTAAGATTTCAAGACCTAGTTAGAAAATATGTTAGAATGTGTTTTGTTTACGTAAAAAAGTTAAATAATTAAACTAAAAGTTAAAGAATTAACTACTAATTTAACCATTTATTTATGTAAAAATTTAAGATAATATTAATTATTATTCTTTCTCTAATATATTTTCATTTGCATTAAATATTTATATTAGTCAAATAAAAACTCATTAATAAAGGATAAATTATGAAGTTGAACAAATAATTCTAACAAAATAAATGAATTATTAGTTTATGTAAAAAAAAATTTCTCTCCTCTGACAAATAAGAAGGGAAATAAATACTATTATTGATAGAATTGTAATTCCAAAGTGTTTATCTTCTTTAAAATGTTTTAATTTAGAATATTTTTTACTTTTTAATTAAATCAATAATAGTTATTTTTAAAAAAATTTGGGAAGAGAAGAGGGGTAGAGATTACAATTGATGTATCAAAATGGCATTGACACTCTGGTATTATCAAAATAGTAATTATATATCATAATAATTTTTCATAAATTTTATATTTTTTTTGTTAATTATACCTTAGATAATTCAAATAATAAAATTGAGCTAAATGAACTAACAAGATCATATTCATAAAAATAGTTTTCAAACCATAAAAAAATCGTACGATAGAAAATTTTGAAGAAAAAAGTTAAATTAAAACCAAAAGAAGAATAATCTTAAATTTCTTATTATATAACCAACATTTTACATTAAGTCAAGCATGATCACACTTTATTGAATATTACTCTTCACAAGTAAATAATAATTAAATACATTAAAGGTAGATGCAATTTTAAATTACTCAGTATACAACCAGCATTCTACATTATGTTAAGTAGGATCACACATTATTGATAATTATTTTTTACTAGCAAATAATAATTAAAAATATTTAATCTTAAATTACTCAACAAACAGCTAGCATCTTGCATTATGTTAAGTAAGATCACACCCTATTTAGTTAGTATTGCTTTTCACTAACAAACAACAAATTAATATTTCAAAGTCAATGTTCCACCTAAAGGCTCTTTTATTCTTCCTTAAGACTTTAAACAACAACTTCTCTATAACACCTATTAAATTAGAAAAAAATAATCATAGGAAGAGAAGCTAGAAGAGAGAGAAAAGCATATTTAATGTAGTGAGAAGAGATTTATGCTCCAAATCTAAGAGTTCCTTAATTAGTGATTTGGATTTTTGTAGGACACTTTCTTCCAAATCTTCAAAGTTTTTGTGCCTTAACCATAAAGCTAAATTCTCATCCTCCACTACTTTGGAATCCAGCACTGCGTCTCTCCCAGGTTTGAGAATCTTTCTTAAAGTATCCTCTCCCATTTACACAAAATTGAAAGAAGAGAAGTAGTATCCATAACACTAACAAAATTACAAAAATAAAAACTAGAAGGGTGCTTAAGAGAATTAAAGACTTTAAAAATAATTTACTCATCATTTAGCTTCCCTTGTTGGAACATCTATGATGACCCTTCCTATGACAAGAAAGGGTTTACCTAGGATGATACCATGAAGTCTATTGGAAAAACATAGATTGATCAACTAACTGCAAAGACATAGAATTAGGTTCTAACTCTTGCATGCCCAACTATTTAAAAATAAAGAGAGACATTATATTTATGTTATTGCCTAAATCACATAGGGCTTTATCAAAATACGAGCTACTTATAATGCAAGGAATAGTAAAACTTTCTAAGTCTTTGAGTTTTAATTGTACCTTTTTCAGCAAGATAGTCAACCATTCTTCATTGAGCTTTACAGTTTTGTACTCCTCCAACTTTCTTTTATTACTCAACATCTCCTTGAAGAACTTAACATATTTGGATATTTGAGAGATTACCTCAACAAAAGAGAAGTTAATGTACTAATGTGGGATGCTCTTCCTTGTTTATTTCAAGCTCAACGCAGGAAGTAGGACCATGCTGAGAAGGAAATACAAAATTTTTCAAGTTAGCATTGATCTCATGATAAGGAATTAGATTCTAACAAATGTATATATTTTTATACACAATAGATATTTTGTGCCACTTAACACTTTTTTTATATTCAATGTTTTAATAACTTTTAATTTAGTCAATTTGCAACGACATTCTTTAATAATTTTAGAGAGTACAAGGGTTTAAGATATTTCTACCATAATAAAGAATGATTTGGAGAAAACCATTAGTGTCAAAATAGTTATGTCAACTTCTCATTTAATATGTTATTTGACATTTTTATTAACTTAAACAAATAATTACTAATCAGTAATGATTAATTTGATTGAAATTTAAATACACTAATATTTTTTTATTTAGTTATTATAAGAACTAATTGTTCTTGTTATGAAACATTAAGGATTAAATCAATAGTTTACTTAAAAAAAAAAGTTTGAATCCATGATTTTCCATCAATGAAAGAAATTTTTTTTCTTGAAAAAATACAAGAAAACGTCATAGAAAAAGATGAAATAGAAGAAGTGGAAAAAATTTTATTGTTTTAAAATTTCTAAAGTCAAGAACAAAAATAGATTATTTTTAAAATTTTTTAAAATGACATTGTTTTATATTTAAAATAAACTTTTCCATGTCACTTAATGTGACAAATCATAAATAATTAATTTTAATATTTTTTAACTATAATAATTAATGTGATTGACAATTATTAATTATAAGTATTAAAATTTTAAATTTAAGAGGATAATTTAAATAATGAAATATATTTAAAGATTAAAGTGAATATTAATTCGATTTAAATGATATAAATATATTAACCAAAATTATATAAATATATTAAGAATTTCTTTTAGTTTTGAAGTTTAAGCAGCATCATTTGTTCCAAATTTTAGCTGGCTTGACAAGTATTCGGATGTTATTTGATTTGCTTCGGTGCTTATGCGTTTAACTCACCAATCAATTTTACTTAAAACAACGCTATTGGTCTTTGGATTGAAATGCTAGTTATTTGATTAGATTCCTTTGCAGGAATTCCATAAGGTTAATTCAATCTGCATCAGTGCAACCGATGTTTCACAGAATAGGTTTTCTTTTCAGGTCTTTTGAGACTATTTATTTCGTTAAAACCCGTCATTTTAGTTGCAATTCGGTTCACCTGTTGCCTGATCTTTGCTCATAGCATTGTGCTAATGGGGCAAAGAGCAATCTCTTTTTGTGCATTCATTTGGGAGAATAGAAGGATTGGGATTCGATTGGTTAAGTTTTGTGTTTACGTGGGCTATTGGCACAACTAGTAATCTTGAATTCACCTCATTACTATGATTAGGGTTGTTGTAAGGATTGCCTTGGTGCTCAATCCTCGAAACCTTCGGTTTTCCTTCCTCCTTCCATTTTTGCCCATTGACGAACCTCGCTAACGCAAATTATTCAAGTTCATTTCAATTCCCCCTTCTGATTTTTTATTTTCTCTTCGTGAAAATGAAATTCAATTCTTCATAAGCATTATTAATTTATTACTGAGATGAAATATTCAGTTTATATAAGGCCTTGTTTGGCTTATTAATCTCTCAATGCTGTTTGATTTTGAATGCTATGGAGATGCTTCAGTGCTTATGCAGTAACTCACCCATCCGTCGGTTTAGTCTCTGGATTTTATAAAAATGCTAGATATTTGATTACATTCATTGGTTTGAATTTCACAGGGTATTTCAATCTCTACGTCATTACAATAGCTTTTTTTTTTAATATACATTTTCTCCCAGTAATTGTGTTATTTACAAATTAGTCTCAATATTAAAAATACTTACCATTATATTTCTTATACCAGTGTTTTGTGTTTACGTGGTCTATTGGCACAACTAGTAATCTTGAATTCACCTCATTACTATGATTAGGGTAGTTGTAAGGATTGCTCTGTGATTACATATGTTGCATTATATATTGATCCTCAAATTGTTCTTCCGTGGGATGCTTTTAGTGGATACCCCTCAGCTCTCTTTGTTGACATATTTCTTCTTTACCATACCACATTCCTTACAAGTAGCCTAATCATTGTATCGTATTCATTTTATGCAGGGGCCATCCATTGTGTATTTCACTCCTTTATTAGCTTGGTGAATAAATTGCATAAATGATACAAAAAGATATATCTAAACAAATCCAAAATATATATAATTCACATTCTCTTCAGAAGAATACATCTAATATAAATTTCACCAAATAACAACACGAAAATCTCACTCAAGATTTGCATGTCGCTGGTGTTCTTCATTGTCTCAGTGAAGGTTTTTGCTCACTTTCCGGGGACAAAGTTTGTGGCATAGGCCCAAGCATTGTTGTTGACTGGGTCAGCAAGGTGGTCAGCGAGGTTCTCCAAAGGACCCTTTCCGGTCACAATAGCCTGAACAAAGAACCCAAACATGGAGAACATGGCTAATCTACCATTCTTGATCTCCTTCACCTTCAGTTCAGCAAAAGCCTCTGGGTCATCAGCAAGGCCCAATGGGTCAAAGCTGCCACCTGGGTAGAGTGGGTCAGTGACCTCGCCGAGAGGCCCACCGGCAATACGGTAACCCTCAACGGCACCCATCAAGATGACTTGGGAGGCCCAGATGGCAAGGATGCTCTGTGCATGGATCAGGCTTGGGTTGCCCAAGTAGTCAAGCCCACCCTCACTGAATATCTGGGATCCAGCCTTGAACCACACGGCCTCGCCGAACTTGACCCCATTGCGGGCCAAGAGTTCGGGGAAGACGCAGCCCAAGGCTCCCAACATGGCCCATCTGCAGTGGATGACCTCAAGTTCGCGGTTTCTGGCAAATGTCTCTGGGTCAGCGGAAAGCCCAGCAGTGTCCCAGCCATAGTCACCTGGGAATTCACCAGTGAGGTAGGATGGGGAGTGCCAGAGAGTGGGCCCAAGTACAAGACACGGTCTGGGCCGTACCATGGGCTTCCAGAAGTTTTGGTGACTGCTTTCCTCATTGTGAGCCTTCCACTTCCAAGCTCGGGGGTGGATCGGGCATGCTTTATTGCTTGCCCTGCCAATGACGGGGAAGAGAGAGCCATTGTTGAGGCAGCCATTGCACAATTCTATAGAAAAGTTTTGTAAACTGAAAATTTCAGGGAATGGTTAGTGATGATGTTTGTAGTTGTGGAACCTTAGAGGGGTATTATATATGAGTTCGAAGAAGAAAGAGGTCCTTATCTTATGAAATCTATATCTGAATTCCTATTGGTTTGGAGCACTGCTTTTGTCCTCTAATTTCTTCTCATACCACGTGTCATCTTTGAATCGATTTCCTTCCTTCACTAATCGATCAAATATCCACAAAATATCATTAAATTCGTCTTCTATCCAATAAGAAATTGCCATATATGATATTGGATAGGCTGTATTTAATGAATAGATATATAAGTAGTACACTGGTAAAAAATAGTAAGGGTTTCAGAACAGAACCGGGACCATTGTGCATTGGTGGTCCCATATGTAAAATTCCAAGTATTGTGAACTACAACATCCAAGTTTCTTTCGAACTCACTAATTAAATATTTACAGTTTTCTAGCTTGTGAACAATATTCTGTATCGTTAGTTGCCATGTAAAAGGATATAACAAAAGGAAAATCAGTGAATGGTATCTTGGACCAATGAACATTAGTATTCGCACAACTATGAAAAGGACAATTAAATTTATATATCATCTCGTATGTCATATATATAATTATCAGCTTCTTATTCACACTGCGAAATGAGATTTGTAAATTGGTAAAGCAATATTTGCAAGTTTTCTCTCAATTTTTTTGCTCATGACACTGTAAATTCATATGAAGAAGGCATTTTCTTGCTTGGAAAAATATTTTAAGCCACAGTGGAAATGACTTTTCAAAGGTCTAAAGGTGGATTTTAACCGCACTTCGCTAAACCTAGAGTAGCACAATGGTGATGACAAAACTAGCTAGGCATCACAGGTTAGACAAACTTTTCAAAGGAATAAATTATACACGGGAAAAAGCCATGGTGCCTAATTAATATTTCCTTTTAAATTTTTTCTAGTGTGTGTTGTCACACGATGCCATGCCAACATCCATTCTTGCTGCTCTCAATAATTTTTAGTCTGTACATTTCCATGCAATTGATTAAACTAATTAAATAACTGGCTTAGAACAAAAGTTTGTAACTAAAAATAGCACAACTAGGTAACTAATAAAACTTAGTAACAACATATATAACAGAGCAACTAATTAAACAATAAATAGACAACAAGACTAATTGACACCCTAAATAATAGCTAACAATATCATAATAGTTTACACCAAGTGAACATAAACACCTTGAATCGATGTAGTCTTGATTATTTGCCAAGCACGCCTTTGATTAATCAATCGTACGAGGAAGGATAGCTACATAAGTTTATTCTCTTTCCGCAAATTGATGACAAAAGTCCCTACTGCTTCTCCCACAAAGGATTGTTTAAAACTAACATGCATGTTGTGAAAGACTACGACTCTGTTCTAGAATAACCTTACACAATGAATAGCCAGTTTGTTTTTTGTTTTACGATATAGTCATTTTGATATATTAATTCTAATAAACTTTTATTTAATATTATAATTTTGTTATAACTATTATGAAAAAAATTAAATTATGACAATAACGTAATTACTTTCTATATCTTTAAGTTTATGAATTTTAAAGATTCAAAATTTCATTATAAAAATAATATTTTAACCAGTATTTTGCTGTAAAATTTTAAGAAACCATAATAATATAGAATGTTTATATTACATTGTTTGAAGAAAGAATAAAAAAAAATATGCTTGAAGTTTTAAACATTAACATTACAATACTTGCATAAATTATTGTGAAAAAATTTTAAGTTAATCATATTATTATCCTTTTAAATTTATTTATTTAAATAAATTTTATAAATATGGTTTCTATCTACTTAAAACAATTCAATAAAGATTTAAGTCGATATGAAGATCAAGCATGAAAATTTTATTAATTTTTTTATTATGATAATTAATAATAATATTTTACTTTTCTTTTCTTAACTGAATGTTTAATTATTTCTATCTACTTAGAAATTTTAATGATGTACATACTATTAAAAATAGTGATATTACATGATTTATGATTTTTTTAACTTAAAAAATTTTAATAACATATCTAAAATTTTGACTATAGCAAAATTAAATAATGATAGAGTAAATTTAAATTCTTTTATATATAATTTTTTTTATTAACTAAAATTAATTTTTTAATTAAAGTTCATAATAGTATTATTTGTTATTGCAACTATAAATGATATATCGCTAAAAATTAGTTGATAGTATATTTCTTGTTCCATTGTAAGAAAAATATTTCTTTTATAGTTAAAATTTTAATGTGAATGCTACTACAAAAATGTTAAATACTCAGTAACAATGACAAGATAGTTACTTTGTTATAGATATAAGGATGCATTCTAATTATTTAATTTTAATTTTAAAATTAATTTAATTATACATTATTACATTAATATGTATACATTACATGTTGATAATATTTAATATATAATAATTTATTTTTTAAGGACGATAATAAAAATTTGAAGATGTTCCTATAACTTTTAAATATTATAGATACTTTGTAATATTTTACATTTTAAATTCTAGAAAATAAATAATAATTTATAAAAAATTAACTATTTTGCTGATTTCTTAATTAAAATTAATAGTTTAATTTTTTTTAAAATTTAAATTCAAGAATAAATTGGCTTTTGTTCTAAATCGGGTATTCTTAAATATGAGAAATCTAAAATTTTTAAAAAAAACATATTTATGATTAATTTAAGCAGTAAATGAATCAGAATCTAACTATAATGGGATACAAGGTAAAATAACATAAAGTTATAGACACTGAATTTTTATGTGTAAGAAAATATTCTCTTTACAAACTATTAGCCAAAATATATATACAAGATAAAATATTTAATTACAAAATTATCATAAACAACATTTTCTGAGAGCAATTCCGATCTATGCCTAACCGCCTAGAGTTTGTTCCTAATTATCATTTCTGTTACCTGAAATATTTTGTAAGGATGAGTTCTTTTCTTATCATTCAAACATAACAGTATGATTTATATATTAGAAAATATACTTTACAATCCATGTGCAAAACGAACACATTAATTCTTATAAAATTGTTATATCATATTTACATAAAATTAATAAAATACCCGATTATTAATCATATTCTAATCATCTTATCACTCTTACATATACTAATAATATATTCAATCCATTTCTTTTTTAACTCAACAATTTATCATACAAAGTGATCACATTCCAAAGTTGCCTCAGCATTTCATGAGGTCTTACACAATAGGTGAATGACGGCTAGTTAACCCATGTATACGGATACAACATATACATTTATAGGGCCCCTTAGCAAAAGTATAGTCAGGAGTGTTAGTTAGGAAATGCGTGTGTGGCCATACGATGCATTCGTAACTTTATAAATTGTGCACATTTAGCGAATGTCATCCATCACTTGCGTTTCGCCCAGACTTCCATAGTCGGCTCCTTATTTCATACTCCCAGTGTATCGTTGTGGCTATTCACACTAATTTATCAGTTCATATATCATTTACAGATTAGCATGTTACAATATACGTATTGTGGCCATATAATTCAATGTATCACGATACATATATTGTGAATATACCAGTCGATGTGTCATAATACCTGTATCAATCACATCAATTCACAGCTACAATTCTTACATTGTAAACATACATATCATGATTTTACAATTTCATCAAAATTCTATATTTCACAGATTCAGTTCCATTTAAATATTTTCACAATAGTACATATACTTCTTATGTAGATTATTCATCATTTGACTCATTTTTCATATATACTCAGTTTTTCGATCAAATCCAACAACCACATCATCATACGATTTACACATAAAATCTGACCATCCATCAAACAATTTTGCTAGAGATCAGATATCTCTGGATTCAGCCTAAATTGAATAACTTAATCAATTATATTTCATAATAATTAGTTATCATCAACTAAACCTCCTAAGGTCAGAGAAATATACATCATCAACCTATCATAATACTTACAATTTTCATCTTAATATCTATATATTTTCACCATATAAATAAACATTATTGGGGTTTTACGGTTATAAATATTGTTATGTTCTAATGATAGAATTGAACTTTCCTTACCTTGATATAAAGATCTAGGAGAAGTTTGATGAAGAGGATTGCTTAGACGAAGATTCTTCCTATACAACACGAGATAACCTTTTAAAAATAGAACTTGGATAGAAATGATCAGTAAATCTAGATATAAACTCAAGGAAACTTACTTTGAGTTGCTTAGATTGAGGATTAAAACTTGGATTCGACTAAGAATTGCAGTTTGGAAGAGATTTCTAGAAGAAAAAAGAGTGGCAATCCAGAGAAAATGAGAGGATTCAAAACGAAGATTAAATGAAATGAAATATCTCACTTTGAAAATTTCTTAAACACCTTCAGATCTTGCACTCTCACTTGAGCAAGGAGTACCTCTCCTGGGCGAGACACATCTCGCTGGGTGAGATATGCAGACGGTGGTTCCTTACTCGTTTTCTGGTATTCTCGCTTGAGCAACGCCCTTCTCGCTTGAGCGAGTTGGGTATCTAGAGAGTTTTAGATTTTTCTGTGGCCAATTCGCCTGAGCGAGGTGGCAGTTGTGATAATCTAATTTGGTCTCGGTTGAGTTCTAGATTTTTCTTAAATTAAGTTCCTAAAATCGTCCCACAAGGATTGATTTCTAATTACTAAGAATTTTCTAATTTAATTGTTTAAGCTTCAAAGATATGATATCAATTAAAATAAAAATTTATAAAATCAACTATAAAACTAAGAGCAAGGAATATAATGCATGTCTTGGAACTTAGGGCATATGGATTTTTTCATTCAATCCTTTATGTCATTTTTCTATTTAACTCTAAATCCAATTTCCTTGTGATTACTAATCATTCATACGAATACTATTAATACCCAATGGTCATGCAATATTAATATTCTTTTCTTTAAACTAACATCTCCAATGGTCATGCAAGACATCAATTTAAGAAAGCTTAGGAACCTATGAACTTGTTAATTTAATAACAATTAGAAGAGAAAGATTAGTTTGGTCCACCTAATCCTTTGTCTCATTCTACCCTATAGATCTATTAATTAACCGAGATACGGTCGCCTGACAATATAATTAACTAGGATTAAGAGAGAAGTACAGTAGAATAAAATCTAATCACGAAACGGAAATCAAATTTATATTCAAACGTCAAAATCCTAGAAATTCATCAATAATAGTTCTCATAGCCCTAACTATAGACTTAGTTACTCATGCTAAAGAAAAGAACTAAAACAATCATAAACAAAGCCATAATTAAAAGAAATAGCAAACTAAAATGAGACGAGTTCTCAATCTTCAAGTACGGTCGCTTAAAGCTCCAAGTCTTGCCAAGAGTGTGTCAATGATTTCGTGCAAGAAGGACGAAATGAGATGTATTCTAGAGCAAAAACCAAGATAAAAATGATTCCCAAGAATGTCTGAGGTCTCCCTTTTAATATGGTTTAAAAATTCTAAAGACTCTTCATCATTGTCATATTGTAGAAGAGAAGTTAATTTGACTAGCAAGTGTACTAGCGTTGATGTAGCAAGTTATAAAAATGATAGAACTATGTTAGAGTCCCAAGTATCGATCTCAAGGAATAAAATTATTCAATTACCACTTCACAAGGCCACAATTAGTTAAGCTTAATGAATTTCAAAGAGTGTTTGGAATTAAAATTGACAAATATTGAAATCAGAAGAAAAACAGAACAATGAACAAGCAAATGTGAGAAAACAAAGGTAGAAACCATAGCTAGGGAGTTGCTTCACCAAAACTCCAATATTGAATTAATAAAGTTCTGAACTTACAAGTAATTAGAAAGAATGACAATCAGTTTCACGTTGTATTATTCATAGGTTAATTCCTTAACTCAGTGAACCTAACATTCAATTAAATCACTCTAATTCCTTAGATCTGATTCAATTTGATGTTGCTTTAAGTGTGAGAAATCAGAGGATTGCAAGATCAAGTTCTCTTATCCCTAAGAAAGCTATAATCTTGGTGATTGGTTCAGATCTGAAGAAAAAATTCAATTTCCATTGACAAAAGTTTCTCTGAAATTAGTTAATCAAATTTCCATTCAATTACTACGTAAAGTGCAGAATCAACCACTCAATCCATTCCAAAACTTAAAATCCAGATCCAGAATCAATTCAACATGTTTATTTTGGATCTACAATCCCTAACTATGAAGAAATTACACAGCCATTGCAGCAGAGAAAGAAAAAGAAAGAGAAGGAGAGGAAGAATGCAGAAGAAGCATCTTTAACTGATCTTCAATATGATTTCTCTAGGTTAAAGCTCGGTGTTCGTCTCCACTCTCTCTCTCAGACTCTCTCCACACCCAAGAATTAAGTGGAAATGAAAAATGAGCAAAAGATCCAAAAATCTGAGCGTTTCTGCAATTTATAATTTTTTCTGACTCTGGTCATTGTCACTTTGCTTCATAAGAGTAGCCACGCAGAGGCTCATGTAGTTTTTGGAAGACTGGAATGATCACTTTCATTCATAAAAGTGGCAACGCAAGAGGTCGAGGAGTGCGCGTGATCACTTTCAAGAGCAAGAGTGACCACGCATAACTTGCCTTGATACGCTCTTCTCTGGAACATCCACTTTTGCCAGCAAGAGTAATCACGCAGAACTTTGCTGAGATTGAAGTCCTCTAGAACGCTCACTTTTGCCAACAATAGTAATAACGCCCAGTGTGTTCTTCTGAGAGACTCTCTGGAATACTCACTTTCACTAGTAAGAGTGACCATGCCCAGACTATATTCCTTATTTATACTTTGGAACGATCACTTTCACTAATAATAGTGATCACGCCTAGCTTTCATTCCATTAATCTTTATCTTTGAGTCTAGAATTGCCACTTTTCCTCTATCCTTCCATTGATCTTCTATCTTCATGCACTTGGCTCAGATTCTCCTACAAAAACATGATAAAATTCTTAAATCCTATACAGAAAAATTACAAATTCTAAAACAGCGATGTATTTAAAGAAAATCTTCAATCATTATATTTTTATGAGTTTTTCTGTTTTTCCTAACATATTTTCCTTATTAAATGGGTTAAAACTATAGTAAAATACTAGTACAAATATGAATTCATCAATAATTGAGCTTCTCGTAGATGAGCACGGCCGTGCAAGGCCTTAAGCATGACCGTGCATGGGCTCGAAGCACCCCGTGCTTATTGAATGGGTCTAGGTGTACTGACTGTTGTGAAGCTCTAATCTTCCATCAATTTGGGCCCATAATGCACCCAAAATCTATTTGCGGCTTCTTTATGCCACACTACATAATTAATATATAAATTAGTGTCAAATCTAAATAAATTAAAGGTTAAATATAAATATATGATCTGTAAAAGAGGGCCTAATTAAAAACTTATTAACTCCCCTATACTTATCTTTTTGCTTGTCTTCAAGCAAAGTGTTGGTTAAGAGAATAATATAATAACTTAAAATATAATATCACACAAGGAATCCAAAACAACAGAGATAAAGAGAGTAACAAGAGTAATATCAATGAGCATAAACAATCAAAAGGATTCCCAATTAGAATCTTATAATTCCATACTTTTCACTCAAATATCAAACTAAGGTACTCTACTTCTCTCTCTCACTAAAGGACAAAATGAGATATTACTCAGTTCTCCTAAGAAAAGTGTACTACCATAAGCTTGACTATAAATCGACTTTCTACTAAATAAATTAAATGCAAGTAAAATTCATGAGGTCTTTTTTGTAACATCCTGCACTTTGATTTAAATAAAACAAGGTTTATTAAAGTATAATTAGAATAGATTTGGATAGAATTTATATTTTAAAAAAGTAAAAAATAAAAAATAATTTTTTAAAAAATTTTGTGAACAGTGCTGATGAACAGTAAAACTGCCTACAAACTGCGTATGTACAGTGACTGCTGATGTCATTAGTGACATCATCCTGACGTCACGTATGAGTACAGTCCGTGTACAGTACGAGTGTACAGTATTTCTGGCGTGAACAGTGTCCGAAAACAGTGTTTTCAACATGAACAGTAAGGTGGTCAATAGTAATTCTGACGATAAACAGTAAATTTCAAAATTTTTTTATAAAAAAGGAGTTTCACACAAAATTTTTATTTCTTCACTCCTATCCAAGGTTCTCAATGGTTCTAAGGCTATATCTCACCATTTTCTCTTATACTAAATCCCCATAAACTTAGATTTCTCTTCAGATATGTGATTATACGTCCGTTTTAAAGGATTTCAAGTAAGTTTCTCTAAGTTTGAAGTTAGATTTATCATTCGTTTCTCTTTTTTTTCTTTTTCTTATAAATGTTCATAGTGTTCTTAGGAAAAACTCCGTTCTAGAGTTAAATCTTTGGTTAAATCTTTGTTAAAGCTCTGTTTTGAGGTAAGGGGGCTCTACTTTATCATTTTGTTATGCTTATTACTTGTATTCTTATAGATCTTGTCATGTATGTTGTAGAATAATTCTTGTTTTATAAAAAATAATCGATTAAAAGTTGAGAATAATTGGTTGTTTATGTGATTTTATGATGAATACATGGTGAAAATGTAATATTATATTCAAATAGTGCATAATAAGGTATATTGAGAATGATTGATATGATTTTATGATTTTGTGATATTTTTCTATACAAAGAGATGGATGTTTCATGTTTGAATATATTGTGTTTCATGTAAAAATGATGTATATTGTGAATATGCTATAATTTAATATATATAATGAAAAGTATGTGAAAATATAATAAAAAATATATATGAATATGAAAAATGACATATATAAACATGTGAATATACTTGAAAGAGTATGAGATGGAAAAGGATATGATGTTTTCTTTTATTCTTTCTTCAAACAATGTAATATAAACATTCTATATTATTATGGTTTCTTAAAATTTTACAGCAAAATACTGGTTAAAATATTATTTTTATAATGAAATTTTGAATCTTTAAAATTCATAAACTTAAAGATATAGAAAGTAATTACGTTATTGTCATAATTTAATTTTTTTCATAATAGTTATAACAAAATTATAATATTAAATAAAAGTTTATTAGAATTAATATATCAAAATGACTATATCGTAAAACAAAAAACAAACTGGCTATTCATTGTGTAAGGTTATTCTAGAACAGAGTCGTAGTCTTTCACAACATGCATGTTAGTTTTAAACAATCCTTTGTGGGAGAAGCAGTAGGGACTTTTGTCATCAATTTGCGGAAAGAGAATAAACTTATGTAGCTATCCTTCCTCGTACGATTGATTAATCAAAGGCGTGCTTGGCAAATAATCAAGACTACATCGATTCAAGGTGTTTATGTTCACTTGGTGTAAACTATTATGATATTGTTAGCTATTATTTAGGGTGTCAATTAGTCTTGTTGTCTATTTATTGTTTAATTAGTTGCTCTGTTATATATGTTGTTACTAAGTTTTATTAGTTACCTAGTTGTGCTATTTTTAGTTACAAACTTTTGTTCTAAGCCAGTTATTTAATTAGTTTAATCAATTGCATGGAAATGTACAGACTAAAAATTATTGAGAGCAGCAAGAATGGATGTTGGCATGGCATCGTGTGACAACACACACTAGAAAAAATTTAAAAGGAAATATTAATTAGGCACCATGGCTTTTTCCCGTGTATAATTTATTCCTTTGAAAAGTTTGTCTAACCTGTGATGCCTAGCTAGTTTTGTCATCACCATTGTGCTACTCTAGGTTTAGCGAAGTGCGGTTAAAATCCACCTTTAGACCTTTGAAAAGTCATTTCCACTGTGGCTTAAAATATTTTTCCAAGCAAGAAAATGCCTTCTTCATATGAATTTACAGTGTCATGAGCAAAAAAATTGAGAGAAAACTTGCAAATATTGCTTTACCAATTTACAAATCTCATTTCGCAGTGTGAATAAGAAGCTGATAATTATATATATGACATACGAGATGATATATAAATTTAATTGTCCTTTTCATAGTTGTGCGAATACTAATGTTCATTGGTCCAAGATACCATTCACTGATTTTCCTTTTGTTATATCCTTTTACATGGCAACTAACGATACAGAATATTGTTCACAAGCTAGAAAACTGTAAATATTTAATTAGTGAGTTCGAAAGAAACTTGGATGTTGTAGTTCACAATACTTGGAATTTTACATATGGGACCACCAATGCACAATGGTCCCGGTTCTGTTCTGAAACCCTTACTATTTTTTACCAGTGTACTACTTATATATCTATTCATTAAATACAGCCTATCCAATATCATATATGGCAATTTCTTATTGGATAGAAGACGAATTTAATGATATTTTGTGGATATTTGATCGATTAGTGAAGGAAGGAAATCGATTCAAAGATGACACGTGGTATGAGAAGAAATTAGAGGACAAAAGCAGTGCTCCAAACCAATAGGAATTCAGATATAGATTTCATAAGATAAGGACCTCTTTCTTCTTCGAACTCATATATAATACCCCTCTAAGGTTCCACAACTACAAACATCATCACTAACCATTCCCTGAAATTTTCAGTTTACAAAACTTTTCTATAGAATTGTGCAATGGCTGCCTCAACAATGGCTCTCTCTTCCCCGTCATTGGCAGGGCAAGCAATAAAGCATGCCCGATCCACCCCCGAGCTTGGAAGTGGAAGGCTCACAATGAGGAAAGCAGTCACCAAAACTTCTGGAAGCCCATGGTACGGCCCAGACCGTGTCTTGTACTTGGGCCCACTCTCTGGCACTCCCCCATCCTACCTCACTGGTGAATTCCCAGGTGACTATGGCTGGGACACTGCTGGGCTTTCCGCTGACCCAGAGACATTTGCCAGAAACCGCGAACTTGAGGTCATCCACTGCAGATGGGCCATGTTGGGAGCCTTGGGCTGCGTCTTCCCCGAACTCTTGGCCCGCAATGGGGTCAAGTTCGGCGAGGCCGTGTGGTTCAAGGCTGGATCCCAGATATTCAGTGAGGGTGGGCTTGACTACTTGGGCAACCCAAGCCTGATCCATGCACAGAGCATCCTTGCCATCTGGGCCTCCCAAGTCATCTTGATGGGTGCCGTTGAGGGTTACCGTATTGCCGGTGGGCCTCTCGGCGAGGTCACTGACCCACTCTACCCAGGTGGCAGCTTTGACCCATTGGGCCTTGCTGATGACCCAGAGGCTTTTGCTGAACTGAAGGTGAAGGAGATCAAGAATGGTAGATTAGCCATGTTCTCCATGTTTGGGTTCTTTGTTCAGGCTATTGTGACCGGAAAGGGTCCTTTGGAGAACCTCGCTGACCACCTTGCTGACCCAGTCAACAACAATGCTTGGGCCTATGCCACAAACTTTGTCCCCGGAAAGTGAGCAAAAACCTTCACTGAGACAATGAAGAACACCAGCGACATGCAAATCTTGAGTGAGATTTTCGTGTTGTTATTTGGTGAAATTTATATTAGATGTATTCTTCTGAAGAGAATGTGAATTATATATATTTTGGATTTGTTTAGATATATCTTTTTGTATCATTTATGCAATTTATTCACCAAGCTAATAAAGGAGTGAAATACACAATGGATGGCCCCTGCATAAAATGAATACGATACAATGATTAGGCTACTTGTAAGGAATGTGGTATGGTAAAGAAGAAATATGTCAACAAAGAGAGCTGAGGGGTATCCACTAAAAGCATCCCACGGAAGAACAATTTGAGGATCAATATATAATGCAACATATGTAATCACAGAGCAATCCTTACAACTACCCTAATCATAGTAATGAGGTGAATTCAAGATTACTAGTTGTGCCAATAGACCACGTAAACACAAAACACTGGTATAAGAAATATAATGGTAAGTATTTTTAATATTGAGACTAATTTGTAAATAACACAATTACTGGGAGAAAATGTATATTAAAAAAAAAAGCTATTGTAATGACGTAGAGATTGAAATACCCTGTGAAATTCAAACCAATGAATGTAATCAAATATCTAGCATTTTTATAAAATCCAGAGACTAAACCGACGGATGGGTGAGTTACTGCATAAGCACTGAAGCATCTCCATAGCATTCAAAATCAAACAGCATTGAGAGATTAATAAGCCAAACAAGGCCTTATATAAACTGAATATTTCATCTCAGTAATAAATTAATAATGCTTATGAAGAATTGAATTTCATTTTCACGAAGAGAAAATAAAAAATCAGAAGGGGGAATTGAAATGAACTTGAATAATTTGCGTTAGCGAGGTTCGTCAATGGGCAAAAATGGAAGGAGGAAGGAAAACCGAAGGTTTCGAGGATTGAGCACCAAGGCAGAACGAGAGGGAATAATCAAATACGTCACAAGGCTGAAAATTTCCTAATGTTTTGTTGCCGGAAAGGAATAGGGTTCATTGTTTGGATTAACTTTTATCATCACTTTAAAATTTTTCTCCTAAAATTAATAAAATAAAATTGACTCAAGCATGAGTTAATTAATTTTTACAAGTAATATACTTAAATTAGTTTTTGAAATTGTTTGTTAGTTTTTTAAATTATAAAAATATATTATTTTAATTTTAAATTTTATCATCTTTTTCACGTCAAAATTAACTTGTATTCTCAAATTTTTGTCTTTTTTATATTTGTATATTAGAATTTATTTTAAAAAATAATAAAACTATTTTTTCTTTATTTATAATTTTACATGTATTTATACATAAATTTCTTTAAACTTCGTATACCAAATCATTAACTTTATTAAAAAAAATCATAATTAACAAAACTAGATTAATGATTAAATTACGTAACAAAGATAAATATATTATATATCATATATAATATTATAAGTGAGTCACCTTGTAAAACTTAAACTAGAATTTTGTCTAAAACTTATCAATGAAAAATATGCTAAGGGGTCTAGAATTGGGAAAATTTATTTTAATAGTGTAATTTTATTAACAATTTATCACTTTATATGCAATCTAAAACAATTTTCCACTCTGGAGTTATTTTAGATTACATGTTCATATGTTTTTTGTGAATATATTTTTTTTATTATTATTCTTAACTGAATTTCGCTAAGAGAGTTGCGAAATTTATAGGATTATGACATGTCACGCAGAGAAGAATTTTGTATATTTGATGATGAAAATATATTTTTTAATTTATTGTTAAATAAATTTTGTCACAGGACTGACAAAATAAATGAGAGCCCAATATGTGTCTGTTGGATATTTTATGAGTGGACTAACATAAATTAATTCATGTTGTAAAATTTTGTTTAAATCTAGATTAATTAGATGTCAAAATTATTGAATTATATTGTTTAGCCCATATTATAAATAATTATTGTCATTGGGCTTATCAACAGATATGGTTGTATAGTTATTATTATTGGGTTAAGCCATAGTGGGTAGGTTTGACCCATTTGATTATTAACCAGAGAGGCCCCTGCTCCTAACCACTTCAAAGTAACTGTTGCCCCATTGAGACAGCTTACGTGAAAGATCTGAAATGGTGATAGGAGGAGTTTTCTCTTTCTGTTTTGTGTCTCTTTCATCAATCATAGAAAGCACTCAGTTAAGAATTAGATTATAATTTTTTTGAATAATTCTAACACTGATCTCATTATAGTATTTCTTTATCACTCATCATATTAACAATTAGATTATAATTTTTCTTTCAAATGGTATCAGAGCTTGTCTAATTCTGATATGTTAGTGATTAATCTTGAAATTAATTTGGAGCTTTTGTTGCTGATAATATTATGATAATTTTGACATAAAAATCATGCAAAACAAAATACTGTACAAAGAAGATTTTAATTTTGAAATTACAAACCCTAATTTTTTTTTAATTAAAATTGTTGTCTTTCATCATGAATCTAATACTTAATTTTTTTTGTTTATCGCATTTCCGGAATGGGTAAAACAATATTACATTAATCACTTTTGCTGAATCAATATTTTATGATAATTTTTTTCATATTATTATATATTGTCGAATCCCAATTTTATAAGAATTTCTTTTATTTACTGTGTTTCTACATTATTAATGTTACTCGAATCTCTATTGTCAAATTCACGTTTTATAAGAATTTTTCTGTATTATTTTGCTAATAAAAATCTTACGAGCGATAAAAGCTTTTGTTTATTATCTTTGTGGATGAAGGCAATTGAGATGAAAATATTATATAATATTATGTTATGTTTCATTGAGATAAATTATACATTCTGTGATGAAAGATTCAATTAAAATATCTATAATAATTTACTCAATTTCTACTTCATCGTATGTTTATTGTTGATTATTATAATTATGTCATATTGCTATTAAAGAATTTTGTGACATAATTTTTTTTTTGAGATGTTTTGATTCTAGACCATTTTATATTATTGTTGAGTATTTATCATAATTGTGAACTCACCTTCGTGGGACGGATTGTGATGAAATACTATTATATGAAAAATTATTATTATTAATGTGGCATTGAGAATTATTTTAAATAATGCACATACCCTATCGGTTTGTCTTTATTAATATAATTTCTAATGATTACCAATTATATTTTAAAGTTTTCAGTGAGAGTTAACTCTTGTATTATAATTCGGGACCCTTAGGCAGGATTATAATTGCATGAGGTAACCTTATTGTTGTCATAAGCTTTATTTTGTCTATCGGGTTTGCTTGACAAAAATCTCCCATTTATGTATAAACTCCAGCTTTGCCAATGACCATGAACTCTTTACCAAAGTTGAATGGTAGTAATTATGAGGACTGAGATGATTCTGTTAAACTATTCCTTACCTTTTCTAATGTCGATGTTGCCCTTACTGAGGATGAGCCAAATGCTCCCACACCTGAATCTTTCGCTGCTGATAGAAGAGAATATGATAAGTGGACTCATTCTAATAAAGTGTGTCTGATGACTATGAAGTTTACTATGGACAAGACCATCAGAGATAACATTCCCGAGACGAAGAATGCTAAGGAGTTTCTTGAGTCTGTGGGCAAGAAGTTTAAGAAGTTTGATAAGACAGAAAAGGCCTATTATCTTTCCTTGTTGACAAAGACTAGATATGATGGCATGTCTGGTGTTCGTGAACATGCTATGAAGCTTACTAATTGGTACAACAAGTTGAATTCTATGAAAGTGGAGCTTGGAAGTGATTTTCTAGTTTGGCAAGTGTTGGACTCTCTTCCTTCTGAATTTGATGTTTCGAAGACTTCTTATAATGCGCAAAAGGAAAAGTGGTCTATTGATGAACTTGCAACCATCCTTAATCAGGAGGAGCAGACTATGAGGAAGGGAAAAACTCAAGTTGCTCAGATGATTTCCCATAAGAGTTATGACAATAAGAAAAATCACTTTAAAGGGAAGAGTAGCAAGCCTCAATTCAAGAAGAAGGGGAATAATAATTTTGGACCTTTTTCAATCCATGAAAATGGTGAACCATCTGGTGTGAAACAGAGATTCAAGGGCATTTGCAAGCATTGTAATGTGTATGGGCACAAACGATCTGACTGCTTTAAGTTCAAGAAGTGGCTAGAGTGGAAAAAGAAAAGTATTCATCTAGCTCTAGTGTGTTTTGAATCTAATCTTGTTGATGTACCTTCTCATACTTGGTGGTTAGATTCTGGGATGACTATTCATATTACAAAATATGTGCAGGAGCTCAAAACGAGGAGAAGGTCAAATGATGGACAGGTGTCTGTTGCAGTTGGAAATGGAATGAATGTTAAAGTAGAACATATAGTAGTAGTGGCTTTGAAATTAAGTACTGGACATGAATTGATTTTGCAAGACACTATTTGTGTACCTTCTATGAGAAGGAATTTGATTTCAATTTCTGTTTTGGATGATTGTGGTTACTCTTTTCAATTTGGATCAAATAAAGTTATTTTTTTTATTATAAGTCTGTTGTTGTTGGTTATGGTGTTAAGTTGAATGGCATGTATATGTTGAATCTTGATCCTCTTTCTATTGAACAACAATATTCCAATGTTAATAATGTTGTTGGGCAAAAACGTGAAAAAGTTGTTGAGAATTCTTTTATGTTATGGCATAAGAGATTGGGACACATATCACGAGAAAAGATGGAGAGATTGATCAAGGAGAACATTCTTCATGATGTGGACTTCTCTGATTTTAATACTTGCGTTGATTGTGTGAAAGGGAAGCTCACTACTGGAATAAGGAAGAAAAGGATTGCTAGGAGTGAAGGAATACTACAGTTGATCCATACAGACATATGTGGACCAATTACTCCCATTGCTCTAGAAGGATTTAGATATTTTATCACGTTCACTGATGACTTCTCTAGATTTGGTTGGGTTTATCGGCTATGTGAGAAATCAGATTCTTTGGATGCTTTTAAAAATTTTAAAGCTGCTACTGAGTTAAAGTTCAACTCACAAGTTAAGTGTGTTAGGTCAGACAGAGGTGGCGAATTTTATAGAAGGTATGATGAAACAAGTAGAAATCCTGGGCCCTTTGCAAGATTTTTACAAGATTTTGGTATTGAAGCACAGTATACTATGCCAGGCACTCCGCAACAAAATGGTGTCGCTGAAAGGCGAAACCGTACTCTCATGGAGATAGTTAGGTATATGCTTAGCCATTCAACTCTTCCTGATTTTTTGTGGGGAGAAGCATTGAAGACAGCTGCCTATATTTTAAATCATGTGCCTAGTAAATCAGTTCTAAGGACTCCATATGAGCTTACGACAGGGAGAAGGCTTACTCTAAAGCATTTTCGTGTTTGGGGTTGTAAAGCAGAAGTTAGGCTTTATAATCCAGAAATAAAGAAGCTTGATTCAAAGATAATTAGCGGTTTCTTTGTAGGATATTGTGTAGGTTCTGGGGGTTCTAGATTTTACTGTCCCACTCATACCACCAGAGTTGTTGAGTCTGATCATGCTGTCTATTTTGAAAATAATTCAGACCATGTTATAAATCAGGAGCCACGTATTGTCAACTTTAGAGAAGAACATGTCACTATTCCTGTGCCTATTACTTCTTTGTCTGAGCCTATGCCGACTGTTATAGCCCATGATGAAACCACTGATCCCATTGTTCATGCTAATGTTGATCCAGATGTTGATCATAATGTTCAGAATCTTGATATTGTTGTGCCTTAATTGAGGCGATCTGAACATGTTCCTAGATCTACTAGACCAACTAAGTTTAGGGATTATTTTGTTTATTTGCAGGAACATGAATTTACTTGTATTGAGGATTCTGATCCCATTACTTTCCATGAGGCCGTTTCTAATTCTCATGGTTCACAATGGTTATATGCCATGGAAGATGAATTGGCTTCCATGCAAAAGAATGATGTATAGGATTTGGTGGAATTGCCCAAAGGTTGCAAACCTGTTGGTTGTAAGTGGGTCTTTAAAACCAAACGTGATGCTAAAGGAAGAATAGAGAGGTACAAAGCCAAACTTGTTGCTAAAGGATACAACCAAAGGGAGGGTATAGACTATAAAGAGACGTACTCTCCTGTGTCTACTAAAGACTCTTTTCGTATTGTGATGGCGTTGGTTGCTCATTTCGACCTAGAACTTCATCAGATGGATGTAAAGACAACATTCTTGAATGGTGATTTATTGGAGAATGTCTATATGAACTAACCTGAGGGTTTTGTTGAAAGTGGTAAGGAACATATGGTCTGTAAATAAAAAAGGTCAATTTATGGTTTAAAGCAAGCTTCTAGACAGTGGTATTTGAAGTTTGATCATATTGTAAGCTCTCTTGGCTTTAATTTAAGGAAAATGCAGTTGACCAATGCATTTACCTAAAGAATAGTGGGAGAAAAATTGTTGTTCTTGTTCTTTATGTCTATGACATCCTTTTGGCTAGTAATGATGTGAGTTTTCTAAATGATACTAAATAGATGCTTATAACTCATTTTGATATGAAGGATCTTGGTGATGCATCTTTTGTTTTGGGCATCGAGATTCATCGTAATAGATCTTGTGGTATCCTTGGGTTGTCTCAACAAGGATACATTGATAAAATCTTGAACCGGTTCAATATGCAATTTTGTAAGCCCTGTGTTGCACCTATTCAAAAAGCTGAAAAATTTTCTAATGCCCAGTGTCCTCAAACTGAAAATGAAATGGTAGAAATGGAGAAAATCCCTTATTCTTCTGTTGTTGGTAGCCTTATGTATGCTCAAGTTTATATACGTCCTGATATTGCTTTTGTTATTGATGTACTTGGAGATACTTGAGTAAACCTGGTATGGCACATTGGCAGGCTGCAAAGCATGTTTTGAGGTATCTAAAAGGTACCAAAGATTATATGCTTACATATAGGAGGTCAGATCATCTTAAGGTGATAGGTTATTGTGATTCTGATTATGGTGGTTGTCCAGATGATCATAAATCCACATCAGGTTATGTATTCATGTTAGCTGGAGGAGCTATCTCTTGGAAGAGTGTCAAACAAACTTTTACAGCCACGTCAACTATGGAAGCAGAGTATATAGATTGTTATGAGGCTACATGTCAAGCAATATGGTTGAAAAACTTTATTGTTGAATTCGATTTCGTGGAAAACATCTCTAGGCCTCTAACTATATATTGTGATAATTCTGCAGTAGTTAGTTTCTCTCTCAATAATAAAAGCTCAAAGCAAATAAAACACTTTGAGACAAAGTTTATGTTTGTGAGAGAGAAAATACAAGAGTTTAAAACCTGTGTCGAGCATATCCCTACTAAGCTTATGATTATTGATCCCTTAACAAAAGGGATAATTGTTAAAGTTTTTGTTGATCATGTAACCCATATGGGTGTAATAAAGTCCCTTTAATATTTTAGATTAGTGGGAGTTTATTCTTATATTTTGTTATGACCTCATATTTATGATGTTTTTTGTGATATTGGTAATATTTGAGATATTATTCAAACAATAGTCATTGTTGTTTCTTTTTGCCATATATAATTGTTTTGTCCAATTTAAATTATTATGACTACATTATTATTGTATATGCATATACTGTGATGGCAAATTATGGAGACATTTTGGACCCAATCTCAATATTGTTGTTGTAATAAGATTTATTGAATCTTATGAAGCATCTTGGGCGGATGCTTGGGTCATTTTGTTGGGAAAATTGCACTTTGTTTATAGCTTGGCATGCCGTTTTGTTGTGCTTTCCCATTTGTCCATATTCCACTTTGTTGTTGAGTCACTGGATATAAGTATCTTATAATGTATGATCTCACTACTCCTTCGAGTATGATTTTCTGCATTGTTGAGATGCTTATAGTTTGTGTTGACTTATTTTGGCATCTTGTTGTGACCATATATTGTTGATTAATCTGGAATAATATGATGTTTTGATTTATGTTGTCTAAGTGGGAGATTGTTGGATATTTTATCAGTGGACTAACATAAATTAATTCTTGCTGTAAAATTTTGTTTAAATCCAGATTAATTAGATGTCAAAATTATTGAATTATATTGTTTAGCCCATATTATAAATAATTATTGTTATTGGGCTTATCAGCAGATATTGTTGTATGGTTATTATTATTGGGTTAAGCCATCGTGGGTAGGTTTGACCCATTTGATTATTAACCAGAGAGGCCCCTGCTCCTAACTACTTCAGAGTAACTGTTGCCCCATTGAGACAACTTACGTGAAAGATCTGAAAGGGTGATAGGAGGAGTTTTCTTTCTCTGTTTTGTGTCTCTTTCATCAATCATAGAAAGCACTCAGTCATGGATTCATCAACTTCAACTGTTCCGGGTAATTCTAACACTGATATCATTATAGTATTTCTTTATCACTTGTCATATTAAGAATTAGATTATAATTTTTCCTTCAGTGTCAAAAAGTTATTTAAATTCGTGATTTTAGTGGTAAAATTCTTAAGCAAATCGCCACCCAACTTGCAAAACTTAGTCCAATTACCAGAATTTTTGCAAATTATATGGCAAAATTTGAACATTATATATATACACCCCACCCTCCTCTCATTTTCACTCAAGAAGAGCAAAGTAGAAGAAAATCAGGTATGTTTAATTTAATAATTTTATTATTTAATTTTTAACATATGAATTTAGTTTTTCTAATTAAATAAATTGTTAAATTAATTAATGAGTATTGTTTATTTGATTTATGTTAATTATTGTAAAGGTTACATATTAAATAAAGTTTATTTGCAAAAATGCAGAATGAGTGGAATTGTTATTATTATATATTGGAATAGTAGAATTTATGAAGTAATGAAAGAGTAAGTTTTGAAGGAAGTAAAAAAGTAATTAGAATAAAACGAGAAATAAGTTATGAAACATTGAAAAGAAAAATTCATTTGAAACTTAATCTTAACCATAATCAAGTTTTTTCTAAATTAATTTCTCATTTTTTGATTGATGAAAATATTTGACAGTATACAACTTTGGATATATGTGATGATGAAGATATTGATTGCATGATAAGTGCATTCCAACAACAATCTAGTAAAAATATTATTGAGTTATATGTAGATATAGCTATTGGTGGAAGTTCATCAATGTCCTTACAGACGACGAATTTAAATTTATCGCTTTCACAGCAAAATGATAGGACGCTTATGAGTCGTGATTATGATAAAGTTAAAATTATTTTCGTTGTAATATCTTTTAAGTAAAATATGTAATTAATTAAATTAAAACTAATAAATTTTTTGTAATAAAGGAGTTAGGAATGATGTTGATGATGATAATGAACACTCAGATTATGAGAGTTACACTGATGGAGATGATGAAGCAGAAATTTTGTTAGGTAGTTCTTCTTCTACTGATGTTGAAGGCAAGTTTCATTCCAACTTAGATATACAAGTAATAAAAAATGTAGGAGGTAATGTGAAATAATTATAAAAATTTTATTTTTTGTAGTTATTTATTTATATATTAATGCTAAATATAATGCAGGAGATACTGTAATTTCCTTTTGGAATGTTACTCCAAAGTATAAGTATATTAATTGAAAATATTCTGATCAAGAAATGAATGAAGAACATGTTCAAGAAGTCAAATCAGGGGTTAAAGGAGATCCTTTATTTGTTGGCTTATTATTTGACAATAAAGAAGATGTAAAAAATGCGTTAAAACAGTATGCAATGAAGATTCATCAGAGTTATTTTGTGGCTGAGTCTAAACTAACATGTTTGTACGTTAAATGTTTAAACCATAGTAGTGGTTGTACATGGAGAGTGAGGGATTCATTGTTGAAGAATTCAAACAAGTGGAAAATTAATAGGTGAGGTGGTTCACACACATGTATCAATATGAGAATTTCATAAGATCATCAGATGTTAGATTCTGATTTAATTTATTCATGCATTCTTGGTAAGAAAAATATTTTTTTTTATAATTTTTACAATGACATTATTATTAACTTGAGAAAATTTATTTTATGTAGAAATGGTGAACGAAGAACTGTCAATACATATTTCATTGATACAAGAGCAAATATGTGCTCAGTTTGGATACAAAATTTCATATAAAAAAGCTTGGAAGGCGATTGTTAAAGTATTTAGTAATTGGGATGAATCATATGCTACCTTGCCTCGTTGGTTAGAATACATGCAATTACATTCTCCTAGATCTGTTTATAAAATTGAAACAAAAGAGTATATGGTTGGTCATGAAGTGGATAACAGGTGTAGAGTATTTGAACGACTATTCTGGTCATTCGAACAATGTCATGAGACTTTTGAATTCTGCAAACCTATATTACAAGTGGATGTGACATTCTTATATAGTAAGTATCATCATACGTTTCTCATTGCAATAACTCAAGATGGAAACAATTGTGTTCTTCCAATAGCTTTTGCAATTGTTGAAGGAGAAATCTTGTCAGCATGAGAATGGTTTTTGGCATTGATTCGTTTGCATGTTACCAATAGAGCAAGAATTTGTTTGATATCAGATAGATATCAAAGTATAAAAGGGGTTGTGTCAAATTCACACATTGAGTGACAACCTCCAAATGCGTATCATGTATATTGCATTCATTATATTGCCAGCAACTTTAATTATCAGTTTAAAAATATAGTATTGAAGAAAGAACTCATCAAATTGGGTATGTATTTTTTTTTTTTATGTAGATTATTGTTAAAGTATTAGATAGCCATTGAATTCGTCAGTACATCTTTTGATTGGGATGAATGTTGTCTATGTAGGTTATTAATCAATTGGATTTTTATAACCTTATTTCCTCTCATTCCTAGCTCATTAATCCTCTTTTGTGCCTAATTGGTTTGAATTGGATCATTTTATGATGTTTGAATTTTATTTAGGCTTTATTTAATTTTTTCAGTATTTGGCAAATTCTGATACTGTTTTGGTTTCTGGACCATATCTCGAGTTGTAGAACTCATTTCATTATGATTCTTGATTTGTAAGAAAGCTTAGAGAAAGGCCCACAATTCGTATAAGAGGTCAAACAACAATTCTGATGATAAAAAGCTGAAAATAAGTTTGGAAAAAGTCAGAACGCTGCAATCATGGTTTCTGACCTTGGTACAATATTTGGGCCATATCTCAGTCCACAGATGTCCGTTTAAGCCCATTCCAGTTGCGTTTTGAAGCTAACTTCCAGGGATACAATTTATCTTTATATCACAAATCAAAACGGATAGATATTCATGGCCAAAAATGCCCACACAATATCTTCTCAGATTCAACATGGATGTTAAGCAGCAATTACTGATGAAACGAATTTAGCTACTCGTCATGCAAAAGATTGTCGTTAATCCTCATCAAATATGCAAAGAAATGAATGCAGTACTAGGGTGTTATCCTAGGTCATCTCCAAGGAATTTTTGGTTGGGAACATACATCGAACAAGTGTAAACATGGATTTTAAAGCAAGTAAATTAGGAGGGGGGTTTGTCAATTTCCAGATTTAAATCAAGAACGAAATGTGAATTAATGAAATTCAATCAATTAAAATGAGTAATCCCTAGTCAAGCAATGAGTTCCATCATTATTCTTTCAAATGATTCAATAATCCCCTTTCTTTCCATTGAATTAAGTTAATCTAACAAGCGAAGACTAACTTTAATATCCCAATTAAGATTAAGCATCTTAATGGGCTCTAATCTCTATCCCTAAGATTAAGCAACCTCATGGATTAATCAAAATTAAGCAATTTTGAATTAGAATTTCGTTAGATAAATTAGGGTTCATTAAGCAATGTTCCCTTCATGCAAATTCCATTTCATTCAAAGATTGGGGTCAATAAATTCAAGGAAAGAAAGATTTATATTGCAATTAATCCCAAGAATTCAAGATTCATGTGCATTGACTAGGAATTACAAGGAAGTTTAGCCCTCCATGTGGATGGGCTTCACAAATGAGAGAAAGAAATGCAAGAACGTAAACAACATTAATGTAAATTCAACAAAAATCAAAAGGGAAATTGGAAATTAAAACCTATAGAGGACCCTTGGCTGTCACCTAAGACTCCAATGTCGTAAGAAATTATCCCAATTTGGCAAAGGAAAAATGTGTAAAGTGTCAAAAGTCCTGTACCCTAATTCCTAAAATCTATTTATAGTGGGAGACATGTCATTAAAGTGTCCATTTTTGCCTTTGAAAGTGTCCACTTTGGGCCTTGAAAGCATCCACGCACATTTCTCGTAAGTTTGCCAATTCTCTGGAGTTGCCACTATTGGACTTGAAAGTGGCAACTTTGGATGCGCGTAGCCACTTTGAAAGGCAATAGTGGCCACACGCATAACGTTTCCAAAATGGCATTCCTGGAGCTTCTGAAGTTGCTACTTTTGGACTTCAAAGTGTCCACTTTGGATGCGCGTAGCCACTTTGAAAGGTAATAGTGGCCACGCACAACATGCGCGTCCCTGGAGCTTCTGGAGTTGCCACTTTTGGGCTTGAAAGTGGCTACTTTGGAACCTTTAATGCCCAGACTTGCTGTAGTTGCCACTTTTGCTCCTAAAAGTGGCTACTTTGGGGGCAACTTTCATCCAAGGGCCAGGATTTCTCAAAATTAACTTGGGGACTCTGCAAAATTATTAAGATAATTAAAATTGCAATCTATATCTATGTAATTAAATGAAAATTAACCAAAAATTAATAAACCTATGATATTTACTCAAAATGTGATTTATATATTATTTGCACTATCTAAGTCTATTTTTTCTACTAAGGAGCACCAAAAAGGCAAGTAAAAATATAATAAAAAGTTGATTCATCACAACCCTAAACTTAAACTTTTGCTTGTCCTCAAGCAAATCAAAATTCAAACAAATCAAATGAAGAGGGTTGGATTTATCCAAAGATTTTTTTTTTATTTTTTTTATTTTTAGAGATTTTCATTTCAACTTCATGCTTTAATTAGCACTTCCAACATCTTCACAACCATAGGCTCATTCAACAGAGGAATCATATTCATGTCAAATGTTCCATGCAAAGTCCCACTAAATTGAAACAAAAGAACAAAGCAAGGTTTCATGTGACTCATATAATGCAAAGAAACTATCCATCTCACAAGGTGGTTTTCACTCATCACTCAATAACATTTCAGGCTAAATGTTTTCCCTCAATCCATGCATTTAGCCTCACCCTACCATAGGCTTGCCCATATTCTCAATCTCCTTTGCCTAGACACAATGAACCACCTATCATGAGGGTTTTGTTGGTCACAAATGGAGTTAGGATAGGCTCAAATTTAACCAAGGAGGGTGACAAGATAAGTGGGTATTCAAGAGGAGGGAGTTCTTTTGAGTGATTTAGTGCAACAACTAGAGTGGAATGCCTTAAATGTGGAGATCCTTTTTCAACTCAAAAGCCTTGCTATATTTTTCTTTCTTTCTTTTCTCCTTTTTCATTCATTCATTCATATTTTTGTGATGTCATGGACTTTGACAATCATTTTTTTTTGACGTGTATTATGAACATGTATGCTGTCCACCACCCCAAACTTAAGACATTGCTTGTCCTCAAGCAACTACAAGCATAATCAACACCCCAAACTTAGTTTCTTGCACTCAATCTTGAGGCAACTCAAAAGAAATACCGATATTAAGGAAAAGGAATAATTTTAGTTGACTAAGTTTGGCAAAAGTAAGAAGTGGGGAACAAGGAAATGAAGTGCAAGGGTGGGGGGGATGGATGTGCAAAGAAGGCCTCAATCATCTAGATGAAAAATTGCCCAATGCATATTTAATTAAGAAACAAGGCAAGTTCTAGAAGATGAATGCAAAAATACATGTAATATGCACACAGAAAAGGAGTAAAAAGGCTCAATTCACTATCATGGCAAAGGTGATAATAACTTGCAAAATGAGAATACAATTCACCCGACGAGAAAATATTTTCAAAATAGTAGGGACAGTAAATATGTACAAAAATGAGAATGAGTAAGAGTTGGATGGGAAATGTAATCAGAGCATAAAAACAAAATATAAAAGAGAACTAGATTAAAAGGAAAACAAATAGAAGAAATGAAATAAGAAAAATATTTTTGTATTTTATCTAGTACGGTGCAGGAAAAGTAAGCTACAAATAAATGCAAACTAGAGACGAAGAGTTCACCCCTTTTTTATAGATGATGTATTCAAAGTTCAAGGTAAAATGATGCTCCTCTTGATGGAACTGAGGGCATCTCTGCACAATGATAACAAGAGTTCAGTAAAAGAACGAAAGGGAGGTAACATAACTGTTTGAAGGAAAGTAACATAAAAGCAGGAAAGGAAAGACAATAAAAGGACAAGTGGTTCCTAATTACTTGGAAAAATAAAAGAAAATAAGTACACGCAGAGAAATAAAAGAAAACATGAAAAGCGGACTAAATGGCATCTTCATCAGAGGTGGATGAAGTGGCTTCTTCATCTTCCTCTACTTCTTCTGCTTCCTCTAAGGAACTGGAGTTGGGGGCATCTCTGGGTGCATTAGGATTGAATGGGGGCAGGTCATTCTGGATAGCAGCTCGGAGGAAAGGGGCAGGGAAATAGTGGGCCTGATATATCTGGTTTGAAGTCATCCCTATCTTCTTGCCAATGTTCAGCATCATGGTCTCCATGAGGAGGAGCATGCTGGTTTGACCAGAGTGGATGGCAGTCTACCTCTGTGCTATTTGCTGTAGTTACTCCTTGAGTGTTGCAGGGGTCTCCTTCTTGTATTCGGCTGGCAAGGTGAGACCTGGGTCTGAAGACTTCTTTGGCTTAAATAGGTCCTTCACCAAGGCAGTAGAAATGGGAGGAAGTGCTCTAATTCTCTACTGGTAGTCTCCAAAATCAACACCTGCATCCCCTGACCATGGTGTGCCTGGGGTGTAAATGTCATCTTCCAGGCGCAGGGCATTAGCATAGAATTCCTGGGTGATGTCCTTCCACCCATTGCCTGCACAGAAGGTGAAAAGTCCCCAGCCACACCTGTCTATCTCCTCTTGAAACTGTGGAAATGTCCCCTGCTGGATTTCAAAATTCCTGTCCTAGACGATCTGGCGTTGCAGGATGTTCTCTTTGAAATATTGTTCGTGCTCTGGGGACCTAAACCTCGGGTCATGAGTAGGAGGGGGTTGAGATGAAGAGGCTTCAGCTGTCCTACTCCTCTTGGTTCTAGGTGTGTTCCTTCTAGGATTGCTTGACATTATCTGCAAAGAAGAAAGAATATGTGAATGGATAGTGCAGGAAAATTGGGTCAACCTTCCATAGTAACACACAAAAGTAAGCAATCAAACCAGGGGCTGCAAAATAATTTGATATCATCCTAAGTAATTTATGTGCAATAGGGTGTATAGTGCTACATATGACTTAGAGGGCAACCAATTTCAATCATGGTACATAGCCTACAAACATAGAGCTCAAATGGTATAGGCAAGAACAATTAAGCACAGAGAATGGTGTGACATACGTTCACTATGTATAGCAATCCAATGGGTAGCAAAATATGGCTTTTAAGGCTTTTAAGCTCAAGGATCATAATGCAGCAATTAATGAAATTAAAGTCACGAAAAGCATGTTTAACACCAAGAAAGAGCAACAATCATGGTTAATTTTGTAATATGCATGAAAATCAAGTGCAGCAAAAGTAAAATAGCATGGAATTGAAAAGCAAAACAACAAAATGGAGGGGTCAAAACTAAGTGAAATTGGGCACGAACCAAATTCAGGCACTAACATACATGAACAAGAAGTTTAATAGCATTATTGGCATGTTTAGAGCATAAAAATGAAAGAGGGGAGCATAACAAAAACGATAAATGGGAGTCATGACAAGGAGGAAGTGGGCGTGGCCACTATTGGAGGCAAAAGTGGGAACGCCCAATTGGATGGAAATAATACACCCCATTGGGTGTAATTTAGGGACCTCACCCTCTCTAATTCATGTAAGAATGCTCAATTACACAAGAATTACACCTCAATTTCAATAAAAAAGGAGTAAAATTGAAAAGCCTCAAATTAGGGAATCTGTGAACCCTAACCATGAATGGAGAGAAATTGAGAGAATTACCTTGTTTGAATCCGTGGATGTGGTGAGGGAAAGTGCGTTTTGGACCTAGGAGTGAGCGGGTGTGTGTGGGTGTGTGTGAAATGGTGACGTGAAAATGGTGCGTGCTAGGCGTTGTGTGGGGTGAGGAGTGTGTGAAATGGTGAGCGTGTTTACTTTCAAAGGAATTAGTGGCTACTTTGGGTTAGGCCCAAGGGAAATAGTGCAAATGGTGTACGTGCCTACTCCAAACAAGAAAAGTGAGAGCACCTAAGAGGCTAAATTTGATTCCAATTTGCGCGTGGCTACTTTCATCCAAGAAAGTGACAACTACAGTGAGGGTGTGTGTGTGGGTATATGCGCGTGGTGACTATGGAGCTTCAAAGTGGGAACTCCAGTGGGGGTGTATGTGTGGGCATATGCGTGTGGTGACTATGGAGCTTCAAAGTGGGAACTCCAGAGAGGCTACAATGCAAGGAGATTTGCGCGTGGCCACTATTGGTCGCTAAAGTGTCCACGCGCAAAATGACCGAGCTCTTGGGCGCCAAAGTGGACACTCCCACTCTTAAAAGTGGGAACTACAGAGAAAGAGTTGTTTACCTTAAGCCAAAGTAGTCACTATAGCCTATGAGAGTGGCCACTTTCATGAAGGATGAATTGTACGTAGCAAGAATGAGTGCCCAAAGTGGTGCTGCTGCTAGAATTCCTACAAAATTGTGAATCCACAAAGAGTTATTTACACAAAATTGAAGCATATCAGAAATTGCTTAGCTCATTACACCTCAGATGAAGACAAAAAATGTAATTGAAGCAATGCAAAGGAGAAATAAGGGAAAGACAAAATTGCTTATTCACTTGTGAGTTGCCTCTCACAGAACTCTTCTTTAACGTCATTAGCTTGACGTGCGAAGTGATTTACTCATGGCAAGGGTCTTGGTTGGAAGAAATGATGGGGGGTACACATCCACCTCTTCAATCTCCTCCACAGGAACTGAGTTCTCTAAAAATATGCTTCAAGCGATGTCCATTCACTGTGAAACATTTGGTAGTGGATTCACTCTTGATTTTCACTGTGTCAGGCTTCTAATTTATTATTGAGTAATCTATAATATTTTATACTTGTTCAATGTTAATTGAAGGATTATTTGGTATTGGAATATATTTAGATGGAGTTTGAAATTATTATAAAAAAAAAAAAAAAAAAAAATAAAGTGAAGCGATGCAAAGTATGAACGGTGCAATGAGCAGTGCAACCGCGTATGTACGTACAATGAGCAGTGCAACCGCGTATGAGCAGTGCAATGAACAGTGCAAACCGCGTACAAACCGTGTATGAACAGTACAAACCGCGTATGTACAAGGTGACGGTGACGTCATCGGTGACGTCACGGTGTATGATACAAACCGCGTATGAACAAAGTGAGAACCGCGTATGTACAGTGCGTGTACAGTGTTTTCCGGAATGAATAGTGCCCTGAACAGTGTTTTCCGGCGGTGAACAGTAAATTTCGAAAATTTTCTATAAAAAGGGGGCTTCACACGAAATTTTCATTTCTTCACCTCTATCCAAGGTTTTCAAAGGTTCTAAGGCCGAAAACCACCATTTCTCTCATACTAAACCTTCCTAAACTTAGATTTCTCGCGATCCGAGATTCTACATCTATTCTGAAGTATTGGAAGTAAGTTTCTTTAAGTTTGAAGCTAGATTTACCGTTCGTTTCTCTTCTCCTTCTCTTTCTTATAGAAATTCATGGTGTTCTTAGGAGAAACTCCGTTCTAAAGCTGAATCTTCGGTGAATTTTTGTTATAATCAAGTAATATTCGGTAGATCTAGTGTGAATCATCTTTCTGAGGTAAGGGGAGTTTACTTTAACCTATGAACTATGTTTTGAACGGTTTAATATGCTATTTCAAGATATTTTGATATGATTTTGTTAGATCTAATGAATAAAAGCTATTTTCTAAGTCAGAATCGTTGTTAATTAGTTTAAAATGCTGAGATTTTGGCTGATCTATTATAAACTTGCCGTAGTTGAAGCTGTTAAAATAATTTTGGTGGCGTGCATCATGCTTTGAGATATATGTTTTGCATCATTATAGAGCCGAGTTACATGTTTAGGTGGGTAGACATGTAACGGTAAGTTCATGCTTTGAAATTTCTTGTCTTTGTCTTTGTCTGGATCCAGATACCGGAATGGGTCGCTCCCGGACCGCTCGGTTCATACGGATTAATTAGGCTGTGAAACCAGTTGGAAACCGTTTTCATCGTGCATTAGATGGGCTGGAAATGCATGGGGTTATTCTTGTGAGAAATATTTTGCTCTATATATATATAATTTTATTTTATGTTTGGTAAGCTCACCCTTGCATTTCTTTCTATGTCGTTGTGTGCGTGTGTACTGCGATGATCGTACGGTGGTACGTGAGCAGATGTAGCAGGTGTTGCATCTACTTCACGGTGAGGGGCCAGTGAAGAAAAGTTAGAAGCTGGAGTTGAGTAATAATGCATCAGAGTTCTTTTTCTTTATATATGAGACCTCATGTCGAGGGAGTCACGTATTATAATTTTTTTGGTATTTTTGAATATTATAAACTAAATGTAATATTATGTTGATCTGTTGGATATTTGTTGTAAGGAACTTCATTTTTACTTTGAATGAGAAGTGAATTTTTTTATACTTATATTCTCTATTATTTACCTATTTTTAAATAAGTATGTGGTGTAGAAATAATGTTCTCGGTCCTTTATAAAAAAGGGTCGTGACATTTTTAGTGGTATCAGAGCATGGTCTAGGTAAACCTACGGGGTGAGGTTGTTAGGCGTCAGTTGTGCATATTAAACATGTGAGTTTTATTTGTGAATCATATATCATGATTTCTATTCATCAAGTTGTGAGGGAACGAGCTTGATCACCTCGATTCTCGGACATGATTGATGTAGGAAACTTGGTATATGATACTTGGGTGAGCTATAGGTGAGTTGTCTTGTGTGAATAAGAGACTGTTAAGCTAAGTTGTAAATGATTGCTGAAATGAATGTGTTTGCTATGCTATGTGAATGTTGATATGTTGTTATCTTGAGTACTAAATTGATTAAATTTTTATGATATACTAAATATGAATATATCACATGTAAGCTGAATCTGTGAATATAGCTATGTGGTGATATTCTTGAATATGTTAAACGTTAGTAATTTAAGCTAGTCTATATATTAGGATGGCTAGACCAAGAAGATCTGCTGCAAATCCTCCTCCTGCTGATGTGAACCAAATGGCTCATGCCATGGAGGCCATGGCGACCACCGTTAGCGTAGTCTAGATATGATTCAACAGCAGACAGCTGCAAATCAAGCCGGCTGCAAGACAGTGCAGCAGCTAGCATCGCCTCACCTGCACCTCTTCCCGAATACCATGGGTTGTCGTAGTTCGAAAGAATGATCCTCCTCAATTCACGGGAGTGGATGGACCGGATCTGCTTGAACTCGGATCGGGAGATTGAGAAGATCTTCCTAACCATGGGTTGCGCCGAGGAGAGAAAGGTGATATATGCTACGTATATGCTGATAGGGGATGCGAGAGATGTGGTGGCACGGAGCTCGTACTATGCTAGAGGCCCGAGGTGAAGTCATTACTTGGGCTGTATTTAGAAGTAGTTTCTGGGAAAGTTTTTCCCTTCTCATGTTCGTGCCGCCAAAGAACGAGAGTTTCTAAACTTGGTGCAAGGAAACTCATCGGTCTATGAGTATGCAATACAGTTTGAGCGGCTCTACAGATTTTATTCTCACCCGACTTCGAGAGGAGTGGAGATGTCGAGGTTTTCGGACGGCGAGAACCGACATAAAGAGGATTTTGATCCCACTCGGGATCACGGAGTTTGCCGACTTGGTGGATCAAGCCACCATTATAGAGAGTCTTAATGCGAGAGGATGTTGGTGGAGTTGGGAAGGCTCCATCTAGTAGAGCTGCTAGCGATTATGGTAATGGAGGTAAGGGCACTAAGAAGGGTCCCTACGGTCGGTCGCTACGCCAACGACGGTCTCGATCATATCGATCAAGAGGATCGGCGGCATCGGCCCGGTGCCGGTAGGGACTGCTACTTCTACATTTCAGCCTAGGGGAGCAATTTCTTCTTCTCCTAGAGTCTCGGTGCCGCAGATTGTCGGATGTTTTAGGTGTGGTGGACCACACTATCTCGAGCCGGTGCCCACAGATCGATGTAAGAGTTTGCTTCTCGTGCCGGCGACCGGGGCACCTTGCAAGGGACTGTCCTACGCCTAGTAGGGCGGTTTCGTCTTACGCTAGCGCCTTGCACGCTATTAGGCCTAAAGCAACTAGGGCTCCAACAACAACCAGATCGAGAGCGAGAGGGACGTGTATTCACTACTTCGCATCGAGGCGACCAGCAACGAGATCTTGTTCAAGGAACAGCGGTAGTGGCAGGTACTTTTCTTTACGTATTATTTGATTACGGAGCCACACACTCTTTTATTGCGGACAATTGTGTGAGAAACTTAGGATTACCGGTGGGCGATCTAGGATGTGACTTAGTAGTATCGACACCTACTTTAAGTTCAATTAAGACTTCGACGGTTTGTGTTAGGTGTCCCATAGCAATTGAGGGACGAAGATACAAAGTAAATCTTATTTGTATCCCGATGTCGGGTTAGATGTAATCCTGGGTATGGATTGGCTAACGCTAATCGTGTGCTAATTGATTGTGGCTCTGAGGTGTTTAATCTTTCTGAGCAGCAAGATTGTGTAGAATTGATTTCTACTCGCCAAGTAGAAACATCCTTAGGCGAGGGAGTATCTTGTTTTGTTTTATTGGGAGTTATGAATGCGAAGTGGAGCAAAGCCTTGATCAATACCGATAGTACGAGAATTCACGAGATTTTCCCGGAGGATATTCTGGAATACCTCCACGTAGAGAGGTAGAGTTTGCTATAGATTTGATTCCTGGAGCCGAGCCGATTATACGTAGTACCGTATAGAATGGCGCCAAAAGAGTTAATTGAGCTTAAGGAGCAGATCGAGGATCTAATGCGTAAACAGATGATTAGACCAAGTGTATCGCCTTGGGGAGCCCCGATTCTCTTGGTGAAAAAGAAAGACGGAAGTTCTAGATTATGTGTGGATTATCGCAAGTTGAATAAGTTGACAATTAAGAACAAGTACCCATTGCCGCGAATCGATGATTTGATGGACCGGTGAGAGGTGCTAAGGTATTCTCTAAAATTGATTTGAAGTCTGGGTACCATCGAGATCCGAGTGAAGGATGAAGATATTCCTAAGACTGCTTTTCGCACTAGATATGGTCATTATGAGTATATAGTGATGCCTTTTGGAGTTACAAATGCTCCAAATTTGTGTTTATGGACTACATGAATCGGATCTTTAGACCTTTTACGGATCGATTTGTGGTAGTCTTTATTGATGATATTTTAATTTATTCTAGTTCGTCGAGGAACATGAAGAGCATTTGAGAACTGTACTTAATGTTTTAAGGGAAAAACAGTTGTATGCTAAACTGTCTAAGTGTGAGTTTTGGCTAGAGGAAGTGAAGTTCCTTGGTCATGTTATTTCAGCTAAAGGAATTGCAGTTGATCCTTCCAAAGTTGAAGCGGTGTTGCGGTGGGAAAGGCCGAAGACAGCCTCGAGAGATTCGTAGTTTTGTGGGCCTAGCAGGTTACTACCGGAGATTTATAGAGAGATTCGCGAAGATAGCTGCACCATTAACACGGTTAACTCGCCGTGATCAACCCTTTGTGTGGATCGAGGAATGTGAGCAAAGCTTTAATGAGTTAAAACAGAGACTAACTTCTTCGCCGGTGTTGATTCTCCCCGATACTAGTCGACCGTTTGAGGTGTCTTGTGATGCTTCTCATCGGGGATTGGGATGTGTGTTGATGCAAGATAAGAGAGTGGTAGCTTATGCATCTCGTCAATTACGAACTCATGAGCGAAATTACCCGATTCATGACCTTGAGTTAGGCTGCTGTAGTCTTTGCTCGAAGGTGTGGCGACACTATCTTTATGGAGCTCGGTTCGATGTATATAGTGATCATAAGAGTCTGAAGTATTTATTTGATCAGCGAGAGTTAAATATGAGGCAGAGACGTTGGGTGGAATTCCTTAAGGATTATGATTTTCAGCTCCAATACCATCCGGGAAAAGCTAACGTGGTGGCCGATGCATTAAGTAGGAATGTGGTTCAGGCATTCTCCCTAAGAGTCAGTGAAACCCTTTTGGTAGAACAATTCCGAGACCTGAACATACATGTGGACTTATCACCCGAAAAGATTAGTTGTAGCCGAATTGTGGTGACTAATAATTTCTTACAGGAAATTAAAGATAAACAATTGTGGGATCCAATGTTATGTCGGATTGTATTTCTCTTAGGGACAGATAAGACAAAGGGTTTCAGTAAAGGTGTTGATGGTATTCTCAGATGTCAAGGTCGAGTTTGTGTCCCTAGAGATACTGAATTAAAGAAAGCAATTCTAGAAGAAGGACATAAGGGTAGTCTCAACATTCATCCTGGTGTTACCAAGATGTATCAAGATTTAAAGCAGATGTTTTGGTGGCCAGGCATGAAGCGAGAGATAGCTGAGTTTGTTAAAGCCTCGCTTGACTTGTCAAAAGGCAAAAGCGGAGCACCAAAGCCCTCCGGAGAGTTACAAACGATGGAAATTCCAGAGTGGAAGTGGGACCATGTGACTATGGACTTTGTGTCCCATCTACCTAGAACAGTTAGGAATCATGATGCAGTGTGGGTCATAGTTGATAGGCTAACCAAGAGTGCACATTTCTTGCCAATTAACATGACCTTTAGCTTGGAGAAATTAGCAGAATTGTACATTAGAGAGATTGTCAGGTTGCATGGAGTACCTTCTAGTATTATCTCTGATAGGGATCCTCGATTCACTTCCCGCTTTGGCGTAGTTTCCAAGAATCTATGGGCACACGGTTGAGGTTGAGTTCTCGCATACCATCCGCAAACGGATGGTCAATACGAGCGTACTATTCAAACCTTAGAAGACTTATTGCGGACTTGCATTGTAGAACGAGAGGAGTAATTGGGAGGATATGCTTCCTTTGGTAGAATTCACTTATAATAATAGCTATCATTCGAGTATAGATATGGCACCATTTGAAGCTCTGTATGGTAGAAGGTGTAGAACCCCTATCTGTTGGTTCCAAGATGGAGTACATTTGATGGTTGGACCTGAAATGCTGCAAGAGACTAAGGAGAAAGTTGAACTTATTAGAGAAAAGCTAAGAGCTACCCAAAGTCGACAGAAATCTTATGCTGACCGACGCAGAAGATCCCTAGAATTTGAGGTTGGTGATCATGTATTCTTAAGAGTATTACGCACTACAGGTGTGGGGCGAGCCTTAAGAGCCAAGAAGTTAACACCTAAGTTCATAGGACCGTATCAGATATTACATCGTCGAGGACCAGTAGCCTATGAATTAGCATTACCACCTCAGTTGTCTGGAATACATAATGTTTTCCATGTGTCGCAGTTAAAGAAGTATGTTCCAGATTTGTCTCATGTAATTGAGCCTGATGTTGTGGAGTTACGAGATGACTTGTCTGTGGAGGTCCCAGCTGCTCGTATCGAGGAAACTAGAGTTAAGAAACTTAGAGGTAAGTCTATTCGGTTAGTAAAGGTTGTTTGGGACCAAATAACTGGTGATGCCACATGGGAGTTAGAAGAAAGAATGAGAGAGTTGTACCCTCATCTTTTCTTAGGAGAATGAAATTTTCGAGGACGAAAATTTATTTTCGGGGGGAGAATTGTCAGGCTTCTAATTTATTATTGAGTAATCTATAATATTTTATACTTGTTCAATGTTAATTGAAGGATTATTTGGTATTGGAATATATTTAGATGGAGTTTGAAATTATTATAAAAAAAAAAAAAAAAAAAAAAAAAAGTGAACAGTACCGTATGAACAGTGCAACCGCGTATGAACAGTGCAATGAACAGTGCAACCGCGTATGTACAGTACAATGAACAGTGCAACCGCGTATGAACAGTGCAATGAACAGTGCAAACCGCGTACAAACCGTGTATGAACAGTACAAACCGCGTATGTACAGTGACAGCTGACGTCATCGGTGACGTCACAGTGTACAGTACAAACCGCGTATGAACAGTGATAACCGCGTATGTACAGTGCGTGTACAGTGTTTTCCGGAATGAATAGTGCCCTGAACAGTGTTTTCCGGCGGTGAACAGTAAATTTCGAAAATTTTCTATAAAAAGGGGGCTTCACACGAAATTTTCATTTCTTCACCTCTATCCAAGGTTTTCAAAGGTTCTAAGGCCGAAAACCACCATTTCTCTCATACTAAACCTTCCTAAACTTAGATTTCTCGCCAGATCTGAGATTCTACATCTATTCTGAAGTATTGGAAGTAAGTTTCTTTAAGTTTGAAGCTAGATTTACCGTTCGTTTCTCTTCTCCTTCTCTTTCTTATAGAAATTCATGGTGTTCTTAGGAGAAACTCCGTTCTAAAGCTGAATCTTCGGTGAATTTTTGTTATAATCAAGTAATATTCGGTAGATCTAGTGTGAATCATCTTTCTGAGGTAAGGGGAGTTTACTTTAACCTATGAACTATGTTTTGAACGGTTTAATATGCTATTTCAAGATATTTTGATATGATTTTGTTAGATCTAATGAATAAAAGCTATTTTCTAAGTCAGAATCGTTGTTAATTAGTTTAAAATGCGAGATTTTGGCTGATCTATTATAAACTTGCCGTAGTTGAGCTGTTAAAATAATTTTGGTGGCGTGCATCATGCTGAGATATATGTTTTGCATCATTATAGAGCCGAGTTACATGTTTAGGTGGGTAGACATGTAACGGTAAGTTCATGCTGAGTTCTTTGTCTTTGTCTTTACGGATCCAGATCTAGGAATGGGTCGCTCCGGACCAGGCTCGGTTCCTTACGGATTAATTAGGTTTGTGAAACCAGTTGGAAACCGTTTTCATGCTGTGCATTAGATGGGCTGGAAATGCATGGGGTTATTGCTGTGAGAAATATTTTGCTCTATATATATATAATTTTATTTTATGTTTGGTAAGCTCACCCTTGCATTTCTTTCTATGTCGTTGTGTGCGTGTGTACTGCGATGATCGTACGGTGGTACGTGAGCAGATGTAGCAGGTGTTGCATCTACTTCACAGGCTGAGGGGCCAGTGAAGAAAAGTTAGAAGCTGGAGTTGAGTAATAATGCATCAGAGTTCTTTTTCTTTATATATGAGACCTCATGTCGAGGGAGTCACGTATTATAATTTTTTTGGTATTTTTGAATATTATAAACTAAATGTAATATTATGTTGATCTGTTGGATATTTGTTGTAAGGAACTTCATTTTTACTTTGAATGAGAAGTGAATTTTTTTATACTTATATTCTCTATTATTTACCTATTTTTAAATAAGTATGTGGTGTAGAAATAATGTTCTCGGTCCTTTATAAAAAAGGGTCGTGACACACTGCACCATTAGGAAACACTTGTGTGACTATAAATGGACCAATCCACCTTGAGCGAAGCTTTCCAGGCATGAATTTGAGGCGGGAGTTGAACAAGAGCACCTTTTGACCAACACAAAATTCTTTCCTGGCTATCAACTTGTCATGGTACTTCTTGGTTTTCTCCTTATAAATTCTGGAATTTTCATATGCCTCTAGACGTAACTATTGCAGATTACAAGCCTTCACTGCTCAGTATGCCTTGTGCTCTATCTCCACTGGTAAATGGCAGGCTTTGCCAAAGATTATTCTGTAAGGAGACATGCCCAAAGGTACTTTGAATGCAGTCTTGGTGCCCACAAGGCATCATCTAGCCTGCGGCTCCAATCTTTTCTGTGGGGCTGTATAACTCTTTCAAGTATTTTCTTTATTTCTCTATTGGAAAGTTCTAACTGGCCATTCGTTTGTAGGTGGTAGGCTGTGGAAACTTTGTACAGAACTCTATATTTTCTCAGCAGAACTTCCATTGTCTTGTTACAAAAATGACTTCCTTGGTCAATAATGATGGCACGTGGGATGCCAAACCTACAAAATAGGTTGGAGCGAATAAATTCTGCAACAACTCTAGCATCATTAGTCTTGGTAGCTTTAGCTTCTACCCATTTTGAAACATAGTCAACAGTAAGTAAAATGTACAAGAAACCAAAAAAAGAGGGAAAGGGGCCCATGATGTCAATACCCCAGACATCAAAGATGTCACAGTATAGGATAGGTTGCTGAGGAATTTTCTGTCTCTTGGTGATCATTCCTCCTAACTTCTGGCAGCTCTCACAGACAGAATATGTTCGCCAAGAGTCTTTGAAAATGGAGGGCCAGTACAACCCTGAGTCCAACACCTTTCTTGCTGTTCTTTGAGGTCCAATGTGTCCTCCCACAACTGAATTGTGGCAAAACTGCAATATGGATGGGATCTCTTCATCAGGGACATATCTTCTGATTACTTGATCATTACAGAACTTCCATAAGTAAGGGTCATCTCACACATAATGTTTGGCATCGCTCTTAATTTTGTCCCTTTGAATTTTTGATGCATTTATAGGGAAAATTCCTGAAACCAAAAAATTAACCAAATCAGTATACCAAGGAACATGTGATGTGCACAACTCTAAGAGTTGTTCATCAGGGAAATCATCCTTGAGGGGAATGAGTTTAGGGACTCCTTCTATTCTGCTTAAATGGTCTGCTACTAAGTTTTGTGCTCCACTTCTATCTTTAATCTCCAAGTCAAATTCTTGAAGTAAGAGCATCCACCTTATTAGCCTGGGTTTAGAATATGTCTTTTTTAGCAAAAACTTCAAAGCAGAATAATCAGTGAACACCACAACTTTTGTTCCTAACAGATATGATCTGAATTTATCTAATGCAAACACTATGGCCAACAATTCCTTTTCAGTTGTGGTGTAATTGGATTGTGCAGTGTCTATGGTCCTAGAAGCATAATAAATGACATAAGGGACCTTACCAACCCGCTGTGCAAGGACAGCTCCCACTGCATAATTTGAGGCATCACACATCAGCTCAAAGGGTATTGACCAATCTGGAGGTTGGATAATTGGCGTGGTTGTTAAGGCTTTTTTAAGGAAGTTGAAAGCCTCCTTGCAGTCCTCATCAAAGTCGAATTCAACATCTTTTTGCAGCAGCTTCGAAAGAGGAATTGCAATCTTGGAGAAATTCTGAATGAATCTCCTGTAAAACCCTGCATGGCCCAAAAAAGAACGAACCTCCCTCACGCATGAGGGGTAAGGAAGCTGTGAAATAACATCCAATTTTGCAGGATCAACCTCAATTCCTTTTTCAGAGATTATGTGTCCTAGAACTACACCTGCTCTACCATGAAATGACATTTCTCAAAGTTAAGTACAAGGTTAGTTTCAATACACCTCTTCAAGACATTTTCTAAATTGACTAAACATGCATGAAAGGATGTGCCATAAACTGTGAAATCATCCATGAAGACCTCTATGCAATGCTCCACTAAATCAGAAAAAATACTCAACATGCATCTTTGGAATGTGCCAGGAGCATTACATAGGCCAAAAGGCATTCTTCGATAGGCGAAGGTGCCAAAGGGACATGTAAATATGGTTTTCTCCTGGTCTTGAGGGGCAATACATATTTGGAAATAACCAGAGTAGACATCTAGAAAGCAATAGTCGGACTTACCTGCCAATCTTTCAAGCATTTGATCAATGAAGGGTAGTGGAAAGTGGTCCTTCCTTGTCGCCTGGTTCAGCCGCCTGTAGTCTATGCAGACCTTCTAGCTGTTCTGTACTCTAGTAGGTATCATTTCATTCTTCTCATTCCTGACCACTGTAAGTCCAGATTTCTTTGGGACCACTTGCACAGGGCTAACCCAGGTGCTATCAGAGATTGGGTATATGATCCCAGCTTGAAGCAACTTGGTGACCTCATTCTTCACCACATCTAAGATGATGGGATTCACCTTCCTTTGAGGTTGTCTCACCGGTTTAGCATCCTTTTCCAACAAAATTCTATGCATGCACATGGAGGGGCTAATTCCTGGTATATCAGCAAGTGTCCACCCAATGGCTCTATTGTGCTTTTTGATCACTTCTAGCAACTTCTCCTCTTGATCACTATCAAGCTTGGTGGAGATGATAATTGGGAGCTTTTCATTTGGTTCCAAATAGACATATTTCAAATGCTCTGGTAGAGGTTTTAACTCCAATATGGGAGGTTGCTCTATAGAGGGAAGTGATTTAGCATTTTCATTTGACAAAATTTCTGCAACATTCAAATCAAAGGGGTTAGATTCAACTATATTTGCTAAATCCAATACTTCACATTCCACCCGTATGGAATTATCAACTTCATCAATATTAAGAATCTCAGAACTTTCATTCAAATAATCAGAATTTTCAGCACAAGTATCATACAAATAATTTTCATATGATTCACAAATAAAAGCATCTACACAATGGGAAAAATTAAGAAAAGAGTTTCTCAAAATTTTGGTCCAGCTCTCATCCACTAATGCATCAAATACATCAATATGGAAGACAGAATGTTCTTCAATCGGATGTTTCATGGCATCCAATATGTTAAAGCGCACAATGTTCTCCCCGAATTCCATGGTGAGTGAACTGGCATGTACATCAATCTTCGTTCTTGCAGTCTTTAAGAATGGTCTTCCCAAAATGATCGGTGCAGAATTTTTGAGTGACTCTTCTTCTTGCATGTCAAGGATGTAGAAGTCAGCTGGGAATATGAGGTCATTCACCTTCACTAACACATCTTCAACAAGTCCAGCTGGATGTGTTGTGCTTCTATTGGCCAACTAAATTACTACACCTGTGGGCTGCAAGGGACCAAGAGATAAAGAAGAAAAAATAGACAATGGCATAACATTAATGGATGCTCCTAGATCTAACATGGCATTGTCTATCCTATTATTACCAATGATGCATGGAATAGTAAATGTTCCTGGGTCTTTACACTTCTCAGGCATTGTGGTTCTCTGTTTCTCAAAAAGTGCAGAAACATTCCCACCCATGTTAACCCTCCATTACCCTTCAGATGCCTTCTATGTGTACACAAATCTTTCAAGAACTTGGTGTACTTGGGTATTTGTTTAATTGCCTCCAGTAAGGGTATATTTACCTTAACCTTTCTGAAGGTGTCCAAGATTTCTTTGTCACTCTCCTCAGCTTTCTTACTTGGTTTGGTGATCATAACCTTTTGAGGAAAAGGTGGTGGAATTTCCCTTTCAGCTTCTTCTACCACTTCTTGAGTGGTGGGTGCATTTTCTTCCTCCCTTTCATCAACCAAGGGGCGTGGGATCTCCTTCTCCCTAGGCATTTCAGGCTTTTGCATTACCTTCCCAGACCGCAGAGTAATTGCACTGACATTCTTTGGGTTTGTGACTGTCTGTGTTGGGAGGTTGCCTGAACCTTGGGACTGAATTTGATTTATAGAGGAAGCCAACTGTTCCATCTGGTTCTCAATTGTTTTGATACTGGCCTCTGTTCGTTGTTGAAAATTAATGTTACTCATAGCCATCTGCTTCACAAGCTCCTCCAGTGACGGCTCATTCTTCTGACAGGAAGAGGCTTGGGATGAGGACGCTTGCTGCTGTTGGTGAGGTTGTTGCCCATGTTGTTGATCGTTCCATTGGCGTGGCTGATGTCGCCTACCTTGACCAGTTTGGATGATTTCTCCAGCCTGGGTTATACCGGTTTGAAGAAAGATCCCAGTTTGGTTGTTGCTGCGGCTGCTGAAAAGGAAATTTGTTAGTGTAAATTTTTGCAGCATTGGCTTGGGGGTTACCTTCAGGAGTGTTTGACTCCTGCAATGTGGGGCAGCTGTCTGTATAATGATCTGCAGCTGAGTATATTCCACAAAGTGTAGCTGGAACTGGTGGTGGAGGTGTTGCAGAGACAACATTCTTTTGCATTGCAGCTAATTGCTTTACCATGGAGGCTTGCTCATCAATCTTGTGCTCTAATTTGTTTGGTTCTGTAGCTTGAATTTCATGTACACCTCTGGTAACACAAGAATTCTGTCTAGTTGCAAATTGTTGGAAGTTGGCAGCCATGTTTTCTATCAAGTTCCTAACTGCCACAGGGGTCTTGTCTACCAAGGCTCCTCCACTCGCTGCATCGATCATACTTCTATCCATTGGGTGTAATCCCTCATAGAAGTACTGGATTAGCAATTGATCGCTGATTTGGTGGTAAGGGCAGCTGGCACATAGTCTTTTAAACCTCTCCCAGTATTCATAGAGAGTTTCTCTTTCTAGCTGCCTAATTCCACAAATTTGCTTTCTTATGGATGCAGCTTGGGAGGCTGGAAAGAACTTCTCTAGAAAGAGTCTTTTGAGGTTGTCCCAACTTGTTATTGATCCCGGTGGAAGGTAGTACAACCAATCCTTTGCAGTCTCTATTAATGAGAAAGGAAAAGCCTTCAATTTGACATGCTCCTCTGGAACACCTTGAGGTCTCATGGTGGAACATACAATGTGAAACTCCTTCAAGTGTTTGTGAGGGTCTTCACCTGCAAAACCATGAAATTTAGGTAGAAGGTGAATTAATCCAGTTTTCAAAACAAAAGGGGCGTCCACATCTGGATATTCGATGCACAATATTTGGTATGTGACATCCGGTGCAGCTAGCTCCTTAAGAGTCCTCTCATCACCTGCCATTGCTCCAATACTAAAGTTAAGTGAAAATGGAGAAGAGTAAACAGAATTTGGTGTCACAGATTGCAAAGATGCAGTAGGTGATGATGATGATTCAGAGTGTTCAGAGTGATCCCTATGTGTCCTAATGTTCCTATGAAAAGTCCTATCAATCTCCTGGTCTAATGGATATAAATCCCCAGGGTTTGATCGGGTCATGCACTAAATATCAACTAACTAAATTGAAAGCAAATTAAGTAAATAAAATAACAAGAACAATTTAAAATCTTTGTGCAGAATTCTGCAGCAAAAATGCAGAAAAACAGCGTAATATGCAGCAAAATGAGTGCAGAAAATTGAAAGTGAGTAATTGAAAAATTGCGGCACTTGAATGAAGAAAATGATGTAGAAAATCTTGCAACAACAATGCAGAAACAGATCACAAAATTCGTATGACTTTCAACACAACACAAAAACTCAAAATGAAACAAACACACTAACATGAAAAACACAAAAACAGAGCACTAATCATGTTCAACATAAGTTCAGCACCAAAAATTCCCCGGCAATGGTGCCAATTTGATGAAACGAATTTTGCTACTCGTCATGCAAAAGATTGTCGTTAATCCTCATCAAATATGCAAAGAAATGAATGCAGTACTAGGGTGTTATCCTAGGTCATCTCCAAGGAATTTTTGGTTGGGAACATACATCGAACAATTGTAAACATGGATTTTAAAGCAAGTAAATTGGGGGGGGGGGGTTGTCAATTTCCAGATTTAAATCAAGAACGAAATGTGAATTAATGAAATTCAATCAATTAAAATGAGCAATCCCTAGTCAAGCAATGAGTTCCATCATTATTCTTTCAAATGATTCAATAATCCCCTTTCTTTCCATTGAATTAAGTTAATCTAACAAGCGAAGACTAACTTTAATATCCCAATTAAGATTAAGCATCCTAATGGGCTCCAATCTCTATCCCTAAGATTAAGCAACCTCAAGGATTAATCAAAATTAAGCAATTTTGAATTAGAATTTTGTTAGGTAAATTAGGGTTCATTAAGCAATGTTCCCTTCATGCAAATTCTATTTCATTCAAAGATTGGGGTCAATAAATTCAAGGAAAGAAAGATTTTTATTGCAATTAATCCCAAGAATTCAAGATTCATGTGCATTGACTAGGAATTACAAGGAAGTTTAGCCCTCCATGTGGATGGGCTTCACAAATGAGAGAAAGAAATGCAAGAACGTAAACAACATTAATGTAAATTCAACAAAAATCAAAAGGGAAATTGGAAATTAAAACCTATAGAGGACGTTTGGCTGTCACCCAAGACTCCAATGTCGTAAGAAATTATCCCAATTTGGCAAAGGAAAAATGTGTAAAATGTCAAAAGTCCCGTACCCTAATTCCTAAAATCTATTTATAGTGGGAGACATGTCATCAAAGTGTCCCTTTTGCCTTTGAAAGTGTCCACTTTGGGCCTTGAAAGCATCCACGCATATTTCTCGTAAGTTTGCCAATTCTCTGGAGTTGCCACTATTGGACTTGAAAGTGGCAACTTTGGATGCGCGTAGCCACTTTAAAAGGCAATAGTGGCCACACACATAACGCTTCCAAAATGGCGTTCCTAGAGCTTCTGAAGTTGCTACTTTTGGACTTCAAAGTGTCCACTTTGGATGCGCGTAGCCACTTTGAAAGGCAATAGTGGTCACGCACAACATGCTTTAGAATTAGCGTCCCTGGAGCTTCTGGAGTTGCTACTTTTAGGCTTGAAAGTGGCTACTTTGGAACCTTTAATGCCCAGACTTGCTGTAGTTGCCACTTTTGCTCCTAAAAGTGGCTACTTTGGGGGCAACTTTCATCCAAGGGCCAAGATTTCTCAAAATTAAATGCAAATTAACCAAAAATTAATAAACCTATGATATTTACTCAAAATGTGATTTCTATATTATTTGCACTATCTAAGTCTATTTTTTCTACCAAGGAGCACAAAAAAGGCAAGTAAAAATATAATAAAAAGTGAATTCATCAATTACAAACATAACTTTTCCTCCAAAATTTCAATTTGAACAAATAAGGATTCCAAAGATAGCTATTGAGTAGAGGATTAATGTAATTGAATAATTATTAATTAGGTTTTACGTTTTGACCCTTAGGAGCCTGTATTTAAATTAGGACAGCAGGTTACGACGGGCGACGTTAGGTTAGATTAGGTTTATGTTTTAGGGTTTTTGTTTTCTTCTTTTTTTTTCTCTTCCGTTTTTACTTTTCATTTTCCTCCATTAATGGAGGCTTAGAATTTCATCTAGTCCAAGGATTGAAAAAGGATTGAGACACTCTTGAGGATCGGTTTCACAATTTATTCAACAACAAATTCGGTTTCATCTCTTCCTTCTTTCTCCTTTTGCTAATTATGATTTCGAATTGATGTTCTTCATTAGGATTGATAATTGTGCAGTTGTTTGATTATATATTATTCGGTTGATGTATGTAATTAATTCTTAAAGGAGTATGAATTAGATTTTCAGGTTTAAGATCTAAGATTAATGGCATTGGTGAATTAAATTAACACAAATCGATTAGGTTCTAGAGGTTTCTGAACTTTGAGCGAATTGTGTGTTAATCAAATGCATGAGGGTTCTCGTGTGAATGCTTAATTTGAATTGAGGTTTCATTCAAATTTAATGTTAATCACTAATTTGTTAGTTGATGCATCTTCTTGGAATCTGGTGATAGAGTGGTCGTAGTTCTTCTAAATTCTTAGATTAGAGTTCTCAATTATTGTTAATTTTCTATTCTAATTAGTGTTATTTCATAAATCAAACCCATCTAAATTTATAATCGTATAACATTATCATCATTGGGAGACGACTCGGATTGCATCTTATACTACATAATTTTTATGCAATTCAATTTTTAATAATTTGTCTGAGCACGACACTTGCGATCAAATTTTGGCGCCATTGCCAGGGATGATGATGTTATTTAATTATATCATTTTGTGTTAATTTGATTGCATTGCATATTCTGTGTTGTGTTTTACATCTAATTAGGATTATGCATAATTAGCATTTTTCATCGAATTAGGATTCTGCATAATTAGCGTTTTTCATTGAATTAGTATTATGCATAATTAGCATTTTTCATTTAGCATAATTGTGTCTATACATTCTGTTTTAGTAGCCTTTGAATAGCATAGTAGGTAGTCATCTATCCTTGCTTAGTAGTACATCATTCAATTCTCTACATTCTGTGTTGTGTTTCTGCATTTTTGCATTCTACATTCATAAAAAAAGTACACGGCTGTGTATATGACCGTGTAGATTACTGCCCAAAAATTCTTAAAAAAAAAAAACTCACACAGAAATGTACATGGTCATGTACATAGCCGTGTATCTGAAGTGTAGATCTCTGTCCAAACTTAAAAATGGCATAACTTTTTGCATACAGCTCTGATTTCTTATTGTAATATATGCATTTCATCTAGCTTGACAAGATCTATGCAATGGCAATAGGTTGGAGGTCAGTTGGTGGTTTCTAAAAAAACATAAAAATAAATTATTTCTTTTCATTCTTTTTTAGATATTATGGCTCAGAGAACTTTTTATATGGCTGATCATAAAAGACTAGAGAACAAGTTAGATGATTTCATTTCTTTGATCGAGCAGTTGACATTGTCACAAATGGCTACAATATTGTGTGAAATTTGTACTTCACTTGAACATCATACTGATTTCTGTCCTACATTGTATGAGCCTGCAGGTTGGATGAGTCATCCAAACTTGGGATGGGAGAATTTTACGTAACAATAATATCAACCCCACCACAAAATGCTGCACTCTCCAAGAATGAGCCTTCCTTTGAAGAGTTGATAAGGGAGATAGTAATTAACGATCTGAATTTTCAACTAAGAACAGAAGCATCCATTCAAAACTTGAAAAATCAGATTGGTCAGTTGGCAACAACAGTAAACGAGCTGAAGTCTCAAGGTCCTGGCAATATTTCTGCACAACCAGTTGTTGAACCAGATAATGTTACTTTAAGTTCAAGAAAGACCATTCAAGACTCGCAAGAGCAGCAACCAATAGATAAAAATCTTAATGCTACTGCTCCAACAAGTTATTGCAGCCCAGCAAGTGTAGAATTTGCTCCTACTGCTCATACTACTTCTATTGAGACAGAAGAAAATTTTGAGCAACCTGTTCCTATTCCATTTCATTCGATTTTTCATGATAATTTGTTGAATGATTTAGTTGATGATAATTTGGCTGAGTTTTCTGAATTTTTAGATTGTATTAATTATCCTAACCTATCCAATTATCCTAATTCCTTTACTTGTGATGCATGTAATGATTCTACAAAATGTAGCATCTGTGTTGAGATTGATACATATGTTTATGGTGATTTTGGTGTAGCTGTTGCAGATTTTGAAAAAGTAAATCATGATGCATCTATGACAGATTCAGCTCCAATTTTTACACTGCCTTCTTCTCTAAAGCTGCCCCCTGCATCTGAGTTAAAGCCATTTCCTGAGCAGTTGAAATATAAATATTACATCATTGTATATTCAAGGGAGCAGCCTAGGTACAATAGCAAGACACGATGTTCTGCACATCAAGGAAATGAAGAGTATGAAGAGAAGCTTATTAAGTTCATGAAGCAGCTGGAAATCCCTCTGTGGCTATTTCTTCTATGTTCCCAATTAAATGAAATGTTGCATATTTATGAGAAAAAGGAGGAATATCTAGGGATACAAATGAAACTGCTACTAATAAAAGTATCTCCTAGAATTAAAGATCATAAGGCGTCAAGCTAATGACGTTAAAAGAGTGCTGTGTGAGAGGTAACTCATAATTATTTTTTTTTCTTTTAGAAGTTTTCAATTTATTTTCTGCATTCAATAATGGTCTTGCATTTGAGTTTCTCGCCTCAAGTTCTTTTCTGGTAAGCTTCGTTCTAAGTGGCTTAGTCTTTATATCATGACTAAGGTTTTTCCATATGGTGCTGTGTAGATTTTGGAGCCTGGAACAGATAAAGTACTCACAATGAATGGCCACCGCTTGAAGCCATTTCATGAGAACATACCCTTTGAGACCATTAGGGAGGTCCACTTGCTAGCAGCCACTTATGCTTGATTAAGGAGTTCCATTTGCTAGCAGCCACTTATGCTTGATTAGGGAGTTCCACTTTCCCTTTCCCTACTACATTTTACTTACATCACCATTATACATTACATTGAGGACAATGTAAAGTTGAAGTGTGGGGGGAGAGTAATTTTATTATTTAGCATTGTTTTTGTTTTATTTTATTTTCCTTTGTTGAATTGGAAGTTGTTGAGTTAAGGCATTAGTCATTAAGGAGGATAGAGTTCCTACATGATTTTATTTTTGTTTCTTCCTCTTGATATATGTGAATTAGGTGATTGATTTTGATTTGTATGATTGAGTATGTTAGACTTTACCTTTGTGAGCTTTTGAACCTTATTTTTGGATGGTTGAAATTCATGTCATTCTTTTCTTTCTTGTGTGTTTTCCCTCTTAGATTTTGTTATTCTAGAACTTGTTTTGATTCTTCTTTGAGGCTACAATTTTCATATGCAATTATGAACATTATAAAGGTATTTCTTTCAAATTTGTACCCACTTGGCCATATAGCTTACCTTGCATTTTGTCCTTTGTTTAGTCCCTTTGAGCCTTATTGACCATTCTTTGGCTTCTAGCACATTATAAGCTTTAAGTGGAAAATCATGTTATACCTAACCTTAGGGAATAGGGAGTGCATTGATTTCATTAATGTTATTGTATTTCAAGTGTGGGGGTTCGAAAAGAATGCAAGAAGAAAAAAAATGAAGAAAAAGAAAAAGAAAAAAAATAATAACAAAAAAAAATTTACAAAGAAAATGAGAATTTTTTATAAAGGGAAAAGAAATTTCAAGGAGAGTAAATGTGTGTTATGACTTGATTTGTCTAAGGACCAATGTTATTCCTATTCTCTTCGATTGTATCTTGTCATATCCTTATATTTTCCTACCCTTACCTTAGCCCCATTACAACCATTGAATAAAGTCTTATTGATTTGTGTTTGCATATGATTGTAAGTAGTGGAGAAGTAGAAGATTAACAAGCTTATGGTAATGCATTGTCTTTTGAGGTAACTTGAGTGAAATACTTTGAACCATACACTTGAGAGTTGAGTTATATACACCATCTCGTGAGATCTTTCATGCTTGATGTATACACTTTGAATGATATTGCTTGACTTGCATTTTTTTTTTTTGAGAGGTTGGGAGTTGGATGTTTGATTGTTGTAGAACTCTTGATGCTTTATTTGATCTTGTGTTCCTAAGTTCTGCACTTCTAAGGATTCATTGGTAAATTTATTTATTTTGATTATTCTACGATTTTTAGGTTACATGTTTCTATTTGCTTGACTGTGTCTTACATGAGGACATGCAAGAGCTAAGTGTGGGAGAATTTGATCAATTGGATTTTTATAACCTTATTTCCTCTCATTCCTAGCTCATTAATCCTCTTTTGTGCCTAATTGGTTTGAATTGGATTATTTTATGATGTTTGAATTTTATTTGGCTTTATTTAATTTTTTCAGTATTTAGAAAATTCTGATACTATTTTGGTTTCTAGACCATATCTCGAGTTATAAAACTCATTTCATTATGATTCTTGATTTTTAGGAAAGCTTAGAGAAAGACGCACAATTCTTATGAGAGGTCAAAAACCAATTCTGATGATAAGAAGCTGAAAATGAGCCTGGAAAAAGTTGGAACACTGCAGTCACAGTTTTTGACCTTGGTGCAGTATTTGGGTCATATCTCAGTCCACAGATGTCCGTTTAAGCCTATTCTAGTTGCGTTTTTAAGCTAACTTCCAGGGTTACATTTTCTCTTCAGATCACAAATCAAAATGGACAGATATTCATGGCAAAAACTACCACACAATATCTTCTCGGATTTAGCATGGATGTTGAGCAGTAATTACAAACATAACTTTGCCTCCAAAATTCAAATTTGAACAAATAAGGATTCCAAAGACAGCTATTGAGTAGAGGATTAATGTAATTGAATAATTATTAATTAGGTTTTATGTTTTGACCCTTAGGAGCCTGTATTTAAATTAGGACAACAGGTTACGACGGGCGACATTAGGTTAGATTAGGTTTATGTTTTAGGGTTTTTGTTTTCTTCTTTTTTTTCTCTTCTGTTTTTACTTTTCATTTTCTTCCATTAATGGAGGCTTAGAATTTCATCTAGTCCAAGGATTGAAAAAGGATTGAGACACTCTTGAGGATCAGTTTCGTAATTTATTTAACAACAAATTCGGTTTCATCTCTTCCTTCTTTCTCCTTTTGTTAATTATGATTTCGAATTGAAGTTCTTCGTTTGGATTGATATTTGTGCAGTTTTTTTATTATATATTATTCGGTTGATGTATGTAATTAATTTTTGAAGGAGTGTGAATTATATTTTCAGGTTTGAGATCTAAGATTAATGGCATTGGTGAATTAAATTAACACAAATCGATTAAGTTCTAGAGGTTTCTGAACTTTGAGCGAATAGTGTGTTAATCGAATGCATGAGGGTTCTCGTGTGAATGCTTAATTTGAATTGAAGTTTCATTCGAATTTAATGTTAATCACTAATTTGTTAGTTGATGCATCTTCTTGAAATTTGGTGATAGAGTGGTCGTAGTTCTTCTAAATTCTTGGATTAGAGTTCTCAATTATTGTTAATTTTCTATTCTAATTACTGTTATTTCATAAATCAAACCCCATCTAAATTTATAATCGTATAACATTATCATCATTGGGAGACGACTCAGATTGCACCTCATACTACATAATTTTTATGCAATTCAATTTTTAATAATTTGTCTGAGCGAGACACTCGCGATCAGTTATACATCATCAACGGTCATATTTCAGCAAAAGTTAACTAGATTTCACAATGAATTTGAAGATATACAAAGGTGGATTGACTGCATATCAAAAGAGAAATGGGCATTATGTTATGATGACGAAGGGCAGCGTTATGAACACATGACTACAAATCTTTCAGAATCAGTAAATAAGGTGTTGAAAGGTGCTAGAAACTTGCCCATAAATGCACTAGTTAAAGCCACCTATGGATGATTGGTTGAATATTTTGTGAAGCATGGAGAAGAGGTCATCTCTAACTTTCACAAAGGAAGCATGTTCTGTCATAAAGTCATGTTGCAAATTCATAAAAATCAACAAGAAGTTTCATCACACCAAGTTTGTCGATATGACATATAGAGAAAAAGTTTTGAGGTTGAAGAAGCTTTTAATCCAATAACACAACACAAATAGATAGTTATATTGGATAGGAAATTCTGCGAAAGTGAAAAATTCCAGTCTTATCGATTTCTTTGTTCACATGTGATAGTGGCCTGTATAGCTGTGAGTATCAATTTTTGGCAATATGTGGACCTAGTTTATTCAATGCAATATGTTGTAAATGCATACTCCCCACAGTGGTACTCCCTTGGAAATGAATTTAACATCCTTACAAACTGCAAATGGAAGTTAGTGCCTGATGTTGATAGAGCAAGAGGTAAAGGCCGACCAAAATCAACTCGCATTAGGAGTGAAATGGACTGGGTTGAGTCACAAACTAGGCAAAGGTGTTCCAAATGTAACGAAGTAGGTCATAATCGACGTCATTCTCCTCAACAAAATAATGTTGGTTATCCATACCATTTAAGTTGGTGTTTGTATTTATTTTTTTTATCTTATGAGATTGTTATTTATCCTAATTGTCATTAATCAGTGTAATGAAAGCATAAAAACCATATCAAGTAAAGACAAACTAATTATTAATAAGACAAAGCATAGAAGTCACAAACAAAGTATAGGTGAACTAAAAAAGGTTGCTACATATAAACATGTCATTGCTGGCCCCCTCTATGTGCCCGATGATGATGATCCTCTGGAGTCAAGATGCATTGCCTCTGTCTATCTTGAGCTCCTCGATGAGGGTTCCGACCAACCTCTCCTAAATCAGCAACGATACCAAACTTGACATTAAGATCAATACCTGACTCTATAGGATGTATGTCTGATGGTATAGGATCAGGTTGTATGTATGGGGTACTTGGAGTCAAAAGGGAATGGTGCTCGTGAGAAGGTGTAAAAAAGAAATCAGGTCGTGGGCTATAATCTTCTAATCCTGTAAATGGTGAAGAGGGGGGTTGTCCTGGATGGTGGGTACCTTGTGATGCATGGAAATAAGTCGGGGTTGTCATCAAATGAGATGATTGAAAAGGGAACTGTAACACCTTAAATTTAATTTCAGTTTAATAAGAATTTCACAAATTCAAATAACCAATTTTCATAAAATACTTCAAAATAAGGGAAGGGTTACAAATTAATATCAAACGACTGTTACAAGACTAGTTTAGTTACAACAAATTTTAAAATTAAAACTAAGTCCTATAGTAGTCCATCCATCCTTTCACTGAGTTTGGTGCTGATCGTCTTGATTACCTGAAAAATGAATGTAAGGGTGAGTACTCTACACTACCAAAAGCACACAATCAACATAGAGCCTCACCTCCAGAACCTTCCCAATACATTCAACAAACACAATCACAAGCAACAATTCACATCTATAAGTACAAAACACAAATCCATGCATATGCATACCACCACACTCACTGTAGTACTGTGATCACAAATTTACACCATAAATGGTCGCTGGTTACCTCTGCCTCATGGATACCGCGTAGGCAGTCACGGGTCACTCAGCAAAGATAGCGATCAGAGGTCTAGTCAAGAAGAAAGTGTGTGGCCCGTGGTGCACCCATTCCACAGTCGGTGTCACCACCACTCCCTCTTCTTCAAGGTATTTCTACCATCCTCATCTCCCACATCCCTAGTGTATCGCTGAACCATTCATAGCACATTACAATGGCGTTAATATGCCCAATCGCACATATTCCATTCATGCATGCAGTAATCATGCTTACGCACGGCACATAGCCCACATTCTATTTTACAGCAAATAACACATAGCCTATAATTATCGTTTATATTACACGGCCCTTTGGCCCATATTTTCACAATATTCATTCAAATACACGGCACAAGTGTCCATACTCATTCATAATACTCGACATACATGCCCTTATTCTATCACACAATATTTACATACAATCCATCAATTTTGGGTCAACACACATAATGTTCACACATCGCGGCACTTGACCCACATTACATTTTTCAGCAATTTCCTACCCACTAACTTAGCCACAATACAATATTAAGCAAAACAACAATAATTCATGCACAAAAGAGTAGGATAGAGTCCCCCCTTACCTTCGATTGACGTCCTACACGCTAAATCCACCAAGAAGTGCTCTCCCTCACGAATTTCATCTTACACACATGGAGAAACTCCATGAGAATCCAGTGGAACCATGAAAACAGAGAAAGGAGATGAAAAACCGAAACCTTAACCATTAAAACTTACCTCCAACTGTTCCCCGCACGGATTCAACCTTCAATAAGCTCTCGAACAGCTTTGGAGGCAATTATTCAGTGGAATAGGGCTTTGGGAAATAAGAGGATCAAAGGGAGAGGAAGAAATAACTCTTCCCAAACCCTAACTCCCTTTAAATCCTTTTCTGGTCGCGACCCTTTGCTGCAGCGACACACCCTCTCGCTACAGCGAAAAAACCAGAGAAAACTGTACTCTGATTTCTGCAGAATCTTGCTATAGCAAGACTACATCCAGAAATGCACCACAAACTGTCGTTCTATCGCTACAGTGAGACATCTCTTACTACAGCGAGAAAGTGACAGTTTCAGTCCTTCCTCCCAGGGCTCTCTTGCTACAGCGAGAATCCTCTCGCTGCAGCGAGAATAGTCCAGTATCTTGCCCTGTACTTAGACACTTACCCCATTTCAGCCCAACCAGTCATCATACACACACACACACACACACATACATATTCACAACATATATCTAAAAATACACACATGAATATACATTTAGATTTATATAAATACAATAAATAATATTACCAAAATTTGGGGTGTTACAGGAACTGTGATGGAACAGGGAAGACACCATCAGGTCGCTCTGGCATAGCCGGTAGAGCCCACTCTATTGCCTACACTTGTCTTCGTCGATGTGCCAAGCCTATTCCTTCTCTTCGTCAATGCAGCTAATCTATGTGTAAAACTGGATTGATGGGATTACCACTTTGTACTAGAGGAACTGAGAATGAAACAGGCTCTAATATGCGATCTTGCTCTTTCATCAACGATAGGAGAGTCTTAGACAAGTCCTTTAATTTATTGAAGGTAAAGCAATCATTTCCATCAGTGCTCAAGTAATGCAGTCTCTCCATTGCATCACCCTACAAATAGTCACATACAACTATTATTGTAATTTTGTATATATAAATAAAAATAAATAGTGAACAAAGTATATATTTCTATTAACATACCGACAAAGCTAATAAAGCTACATCTCTAGTCATCCAACGACAAGTGTGACTAACATACCATCGCATGTACTCTGAATTTGAGCTCAGGAAACCATACTGAGGCTCATTAGTCATCACCAAAAGTCATCACCAAAAGTCATCTACTCTCCTAAATTTCTAACATAGCACTGAACTTGCCTGACCAATCTTCTCCAATCTTCCCTCTAAGTGTAAAGTCATGTAGCTGGTCAGGCTAGTAAGGAGTCCTTGGTATGTGTTGAACCATACCAAACTGATGCATTACTCTATCAGGTTGATGCCACTCATATACCTAGAAACATATAAGTGGCACCACTGTCCTCCATAAGTCCATACCGTCTCTACAAATAGGTGGTAATATATTGATGAGTTCCATATTGTATAGCACCCACACAATTTGTATGATGACATAAAAATTGGATTAATAACAAATCAAAATTAATTAGTGTAATATACCCTATTTAATACATGTTATTTAAATAAGTAACTCAGCAAAAGTTGGCTATAATACCTCATCACGTGCTAGACGATAAAAAATATATTTGTAGTACTGGACATCTTTCTGATACTGTGGGATAACCATCTGCAAGTAATTTTGACCATAAAAACATGAAGTCAAACAAATAACATTATAGAAAAATAAATACGTAGAAAAACAATAACAATAACAACTTACCTAACACCGTAGGGAAGATAGGGACGTGTGTAGGGAGGATTGGTAGGTGCTATTTAGGGAAATCTATCCCAAACCCATATCACAATCAACACAGCAAGTCCTCCAATAGCAACATGATCAATGTTGGTGGCCATGCATAGCTCTTAGTACAAATAACCTGGAACTGCAGAACCCCAACTATATTGACCGGTCAACTCAAAATCTTCAAGCAAAGGCAAGTACCTCACATATATCCTACTGCTAAAGTGATCAGGAAGCATGAACCCTCCAATAAGCCTCAATATATATGCCCTAACAAACTGAGTAATCTGCAGTGGAGTCTGATTATGCATGGCAATATGAGTGAAGTGCTCGTTCAACCAGCTCATCTTCAAAAAACTCCCTACAAAAGCATTTGATCCTGGTCTGATACCTAGGCTGTCTTCCACAATTTGTGCCCAATCACCTCCAGTGGGTGTTATAACAGGTCCCCTATCTATGCATAATCCTAAGAGAATAGCAACATCCTGAAGGGTAATAGTACACTCTCTAGGGGGCATGTGGAAGATGTGTGTCTCAGGCCTCCACCTCTCTACTAATGTAGTAATCAATCCCATGTCTACGAAAAGCTGAGACAAGTTAGCCACTCCAATAAAACCTGCTAACTCTAGATGTGGAATAATTTCTTCCGGAACACCCTTTAATCCACCGGGAATATTTTAACTCTTCCTAACCCTCAATGTTGGGTGATCACGTCCATCCCAAATATGTTCAGAAATATAAATACTCTAAAACTGAAGAAGTGATGGATCTTCTGGCCTAGATTAATAACCTTACTTTGTTGTGAAGATGATGTCATCTATACAATAAAAAAAAGTAAAATAATTTCATTCAATAACAATAATAATAATTTATATTTTACTAACATATTAATATTACATATTTTATAATACTTAAACAAATTTACTAACAAATCATTATCACATTATAATAACATAAATATATATTCATAACTATAATTTTTTTAACAAAATAAATAACTAAATTACTAACCTATATTCTATACAAATACAAAACTCTAATTACTAGCATAAAATTAATTTTTTTTCATATCTCCAATTTAAATCTGCATAAATTGCATTCAGTTTATAATTATATAAATGATATTACATTTTTTAAAGTAAAAAATATAATTATTTACATACAAATTTTATACATACATAAAATTCATACAAATTATGATTATATCTTAATTATTTTACATTATTACTGCATTTCAAATTTGACAATTTTAAAATTTTACTTAATTTACTATATAGGTGTAAAAATTATTTATTACAATAAAACTAATTATAAATTATTATACTTAGTTTTATATAATTATTTTAATTAACTCATTTTCTATTATTCTGTATTTGATATATATATATATATAACAATTAATTTAAACAAAATTTTAATTTAACCTATCTTTTTAACAGTTAATCATAATTTTATATTTTAATCAACTATATCACATTTTATTTTTTCTAAAAACATATCAATCTATATATAAATAAATGAAAAAATATTTGAAATTTAAATTCTTTTTTACTAACCTTAGTAAACTTTCAGCTAAATTATTTTTTCACTCACCCCACCACTGAATCACCTGCATACAATTAAAAAAATATTACAATATTAATTGTTGCCATTTATCAAATTTTCTAAATAACAAAATATATTAAAAATAATATATAAATATGCATATTACAGGTTTATACCTCTTAAATTTGTAAAAATTTTGACCCTTCACAGTGCAAAGCAAAACAAATTTTTAGACAAATTTTTGAAACAAGACCCTACACGATGGACGAGCAACGATAAAGAAATGAAAATTAAAACATAGGAGAAGAGGAAGAAGGTTGGTCAATGTTACTATTTAGTCGGCCACATGTCAAAATCTGAATGGTTTCGCCAACAGCAGGGCGAAATACACTTTTGCCACTACCAGCGCGAAACATCTAGGATGTTGCCACGTGTACCAAAATCTCCCCAGCCATTCATTTTGAATTTATTTTTATTATTTATTTTAATTTTATTTGACTTTTGCAATTCCAATGGCGAAACAAGGGATGTTATAGCCACGTGTCACTATCCAATTAATTGCGCTCTATGTATGGCGAAACTTAGTGATTATTTCACCAATCAATTCGTGAAACTAATCTATGTTTGACACGTGCTGTTGTCTTATTTATTTCGTACTTTTTGTGACAAAATAAATATAAAAAAAATTCAAAAATAAATTACATTCGCTAGCCGTTATGGCAAAAAATAGGTCTACGTGACAAAAAAACCCAGACAAGAAAATTTTTTCAAATTACCTGTAAATTGATAAATTATTTTTTAAATTACAATATTAAAATAAATTTTCCCTAGAATTGAGCAATATTTTCTGCATAATTAATTGAGTTGTGATCCAAATTAAACCTAACTAATTTTGTTTAAAAGTTAAGACATTGAAGTTTCTAAAAATATGTTCGTATAATTTTTTGGGAGTATAAATTAGTCTCACCACTTGCGTTTATGCAGCCCATATTTGTTAATTTTTTAAAGTGAAACCTCCACTTGTCCAAACTATTTGACTTAGCAAATAGAATTTAAAATAGAGTCAAGATAATTTGTTGAAAAGCTAAGATTATCTAAAATACAGGAATAAGGTTAAAAAATCATTCCACATTCAAATTTATCTAGAATTTGAGAGAAAGTTATTGTCTTGACCAATTTTTTAAAAATCAATTATACAGAATTTTAACTAGAGCAAAGTTTGAGTTTTTGATCAAAAGTGGAAAAATTGATGTCCAAATTCAATTTCATAAAAAAAATATATTGAAAGCTAACATCCTTAGAGTTGTGGAAATATGTTTAAATAATTTTTAATGCAAAAATGTGGTATATATTAGTCATTTTGCAGAATGGTAACTCTGCTCTCACATAATGCATAACAACTTCAAGTAGCTCATCTTGTGCACACAATTAAATGATCAAATAAATTTCAAATTAGGCATATGATATTTTGATGGAAAAGTTTCATTACTAAGATTTCATAAATGTACATGCATGTTCATAAAATTGGATAAAAAGAGGTTTAGAAACACATTTTTCATTGCTTTTAGAAAATTTTAAAATTTGATATAACATGATGAAATTTGTTTTTATCATTGATCCTTGGTTCAAATCTTGTTCTAGAAAAGACTATGAGTAGCTAACTAAATGTTCTATAAGGTTAGATTAGAGTTGAATCAAAATGAGAGTTTTAGAGGATCTAATTATGTAGTACAAAGTGCATGTATACAGTAAAAATTTAGATTTTGACAGAGTTTTGATTGTTCTTTTGAATTTTTCTTGCCCAGTCGACTATTCAAGGTATTAGAAGCTTGATTCTCAAAGTTTAGCATGTTGAGAGCTTGGTGCAATGGTTTTTTATTATCTTCACAATTTAGAGAGGTCAAATTTTGGTGAGAAGAGCTTAATGCTTCTTGGTCTTGGATTTTTGGTGTTCAAGGCAAAAGTTAAAAAATTTGGAATAGAATTATAATTGTAGAGTTTAGTGGGTGTAATGTAGAGAAAAGAGAGTGTTTAAGATGTGAAAGAAAAAAATTTTAAATGTTGTTTTGGTAACATCTTTATTTTATATCTCAAATATATATAGTAATTTATAACAAAGGAAGAAAAAAATTATTTAATATTTATAGCTTAAAGACTTTAAGGTGACTAAGCTATAAATATTACATTTCTTTATTTCATTTATGAAAACTCAAAGGTCTTTAAAATTTCAAAAAAAATAATTTCCAAATATTTACATTCATAAAAATTAGAATGGAGACAAAAGTTTATATTGCATACATTTAGATTTATACCGTAAATATCTCTGCCAATCAGTAAGTAGTTTTCTATCTAAAACATAATGTAAACTATAACTAAATTAACTATCAATATTACAAACACTATGAATTACTTATTACAATAAAATTTAATTGAATATCACAAATTCAAAACAAATTGACATAAAAAAAATCTACAAACTCTTCTCAATTAAAAATAAAACTTAATAAAAATCATTACAGTCTTTGAATTAATCTAAACATTATCAGAGTAACTCTTCTTTATAATTTCACTGAGAGTATGATTCTAGATCGAATCAATATTCTTTTACTTTTTAATTTCATTTTTTAGAAAATAATTCGTAAGGATAAGTATTCTCACCCCACCAAATCCTTTATTTATAAATAAATCATATAACATAGAAATATCATCCAATACAATATGCACTAAGATAATGCTTACTCATATATTGCATTAACAAATTATACAACAATTCAAACATGATAACAATCATATAATCAGTACTTTTAATCATACATTAAACTCATATCATTTCATGTATTCTTACATCGAGCAATATGTCATTATACATGTGTTATAACCATATTAATCAATGCATTATAATTACACCCATCGATATATTATAATACTTGTATTATAATCACACAAATCAATCCGTTATAACTTGTAACATCCTCTTTTCATTTTTTGGTAAATTATATTTTGTTCAATATTAAGTAGTATTGGAGTGCACTTAGAAGAGAGTATAAAGGATTTCTAGAAGAATTTTGGTACAGAATTTCTCGCTCAAGTGAGATATGCCTTACTCAAGCGAGACAGATATTTTAGGATAGGGCGTTCTGGAGCAATCTCGCTCAAGCAAGGTAGGCCTCACTCAAGCGAGAAGGGATAGGGTCGCCTCAACTATCCTCTCGCTCAAGCGAGACATCACAGAGAAATCTGGAACTCTCTAGACCCAACCTCGCTCAGGAGAGAATACCTCTCACTCAAGCGAGGATATCAGAAAAATTATTGTCTGCAGATCTCGCTCAAGCAAGGTGTGCTCGCTCAAGCGAGAGTTCACTTGCTCAAGTGAGATCGCACGAGTTTGAAGGGTATTTAAGGACTTCTACGTTGAAAAATTTCATTTCTCACCAAAACCACTTCTCTTTCTCTGATATCTCTGCGTTCTCTCCCTCTCTCATCTTAGAGAAAACCCTCAATACTTATGGAATCTCTACTAAATTGGAGCTCTAACGTCCATTCTTCTTGAATCTGAGTAAGTTTTCAGAGCTAAAACTTCGAATCTAGTTTCTATTTCTGAGTTTTTCCTCCTTCTGATAGTATCTATTTTGTGACGTTAGAAAGAACCCTAGTTCTTGGGAAGTTTCATAGATTGAAGCGTGGAGTTCCTCTTAGAGCTCACAAAAAATTTAGTGTTTGGACTCATTTCCAGGTAAATAGAGTATTATTGAGCCTTAGTCGTATTTCTATATATAATAACCCCATAAGAATCTGAGTAACCTATTTTGGTAATAAATCTATGAGATTTATGAAAACATATGGTAAAAGTATATTTTTGGTATAAAGAAAAGTATTGGGTTTATTTGGAAATATGAGTTAAGTGATGAAAGATAGAAAATACTGAACTCTAGGTTAGAAAATCTTATTGGAACTGAGAAAATATGACAAGTAATTAAGTATTATGAGATTACACAATTTGAGTTGAGTCCGAGAGTGTCCGACCCCAGTGTATTTTGTGATAAGGTGTTACTATATTATCAATGTTTTGCTGAAATATTATGAATATGTTGATTTTATGAATTTGGTGCTAATGTGTTTTTGTATGATAAATGTGTAATGAAGTAATATAACGTGGTAAATGTACTGAATTATATGATGATTTGGTATAGTTTGCGTTGATGTACTAAAATAAAGGAATTTGAGGGTTATTTGAATGTAATGAAGTTTAGGGAATACTAGGAAGAAGAAGAAACGTATTAATGTATGATTTAGAATTTAGTTGGTATAGATATGAATTACTAAATATGTTTTGATGGATATTCTAATGAGAGAAAGGGATAAAAATTATAACAGTAAATAGAAATATATGAGTTTGACCTCTAGAAACGATGTGATATAAAAAGTAATGATATGTATAATGGACAGAAAAAAGGAATACTAGCATGTGTGTTTACAAATACACCAATTAATGTGATTATGATATTTGAGTTATAGTATATTGACATGTGAGATTATAACTCATATGTTGTAATATATCGATCAGTGTAGTTGCTATATATGTATTAGAACAGTATAATGTGATGTGCCGTAGTTGAGATATTGTATAGAGAATTTAGGGATACACTGGGGGTATAGGATTTAGAGTTGACGGTGGAAATCTAGAGATATGAGAGTGATAAATTCAGTTTACTGATGTGTACATATTGTAAAAGTGGAAAGCATTTACAGGCCTCACGCTCATTTCTTGACCAACTCCTGACTATACCTTTGTTTGGAAGGCTGTGAATACATGTATTGTATCCATGTGTGGTTTGGCTCACCAACGACTATTTATGCTGCGTGCTTAAGCCTTTCGTAACTAGAGAGAGTACGTTGGCAACGATTTATGAGCCCGAGAGTACCTAGAGTACCGTTGGATTGGTGAAATATTTTGATGAAAATGAATAAAGTGACAAAATATTATGAATTGAATGATGATATCTAGTTAAGTGTAAAGTGATGTGGCACGAAATTATAGAGTGGATGATATTTGGTTAAGTAGAAAGTGATATATTTCTATGTCTTATGATTGTATGTTTGATTGATAAATTAAGTCCTGAGGAAATTGATGTGAATGGGTTAATTAATTCTCAAGAATAATAGAAACTATAATGCATGTGTATGCTAGAAGAAATATAAAATGTATGAACTTTGAATAGAAATTTTAGTAATGTATTGAAATTAATATGATAAAGTAGAATGAACTGAATAATTGAGTTATAGTATTATATAATGAGAAATAGATGTTGATTAGTCAAATGATGATTGAATTTGTTAGAAATGAAAAGTATTTGACTTATTGTATGCATTGTTTTCTTTATATTATAATTTAAGATTTAGTGGGTAAGGGATGTTCACCCTTATAACTATTTTTCATGTAAAGAAGGTTTATTCGTTCTAGGGTCATATTTGCAAGGAATGGTAGGAAAGGGATTACTCTGGAGAGTTTAATGTATTTACTGGAGAATTGTAAAGATAGCCATGAATATTTTCTATTCAAAGTCATTTACTCTATGTAATTATATTGATGAAAGTTTTAATTTGAAGTTAGAGTATTTTGATAAATTTGATGAGAAGAATTATTAATGTGATAGTTTAGATTGTTTTAAAATTAAGAATTGAGAGTTTTGAAATGTATATATGAGATTTAAATTTTTCACCCTTTCTTCAAATTAGAATCTAAGCATTTAGAAACATTTTCTACATTCATCTATCTTCTATCCATTTTTATAAATTAATTTATAAAATTTGCATATTTTTATAAGAGAAAATAGATTAATGAGAGAACGATGTTACAAAACTCACCTATTACAATCACATATCTCACAATGTCAAAGTCATTGCCTTTGGGATCTCTTGAAGTCTTCTATAAGTATAAATAGTTGTCGATTAGCCCTGAACAACACAAATATGTGTGTTCCCTCAACCCCTTTCAGCAAATGTATAGTTAGAAATCTAGTCAGGACATGAGTGTGACTTGTAATGATTTCACTTTTAGCAAATCATGTACACCCCACTTACGAATAGCATTCATCACCCTTATTTTTTTTGAGATTTTTCAAATCGTCTTCAAACTCTATACTCCCAGTGTATTTCTGTAATTATTTATTCATAGTCTCAACATTGCTCATAACATTCACTTTCTTAGCATTTCTCATGACACTTTGATAGCAAAACAACTTAAATTTCTCATTCATACCCATTTACACCAATAATAAAACATTTTATCATTCGAAGGCAATCAAACATTTTTTATTAATTTTTCAACATTCATCGATTTTCAAACAAAGATCCACACTCATTGTATCATATCATTCTAACACAGATAAATTATCCATCAATTTCACATCATACAAATCAATATAATGTGACCTTTAGACTCAAATCAGTCGTATAGTTTAACATATATTAAAACTAAACCACAGATACATTGCCAGAAATCATACTTTCTCGATCTTAATAAAAATCGTCTATTTTAAAGTTTAGCATTTTTGAAAACATATTATTCAGAATAACCTTTCAACATTTACCATACATACATAATAAAGTCAAATCATAAAAATTTATTAAAAACTTGTTTGCTCATAACTTCTTCTATAAAAGTATTATCTAGATATTTTTTTAAAAATAAATCATCAATTTTTCTTGCTTAAAATACCATTCTTAACACTGAGGTTTTAAGAAACATTGTGGTTCTAAAAATTTTTAATGAGAAAAATTGGGATTTTTAAGTCAAACATATAAATAAGAGTTAGAGTTCGAGAACAACTCCCCTTACCTGGAAATATGTCTCTAAGATCAAATTCTCCTTGAGGTCTAAGGGAGATGTTCAATGCTTCTGATTGAAGATTTTGTTTGAAAGACCAAGATCTCTTATGATTAGATCTAGAAGAGGTTTAGAGTTCAGAAGAGTTTTCTCTAAGAAGTGAAGGTGAGAGAACAGAGAGAATTGAGAGAGAAAGTTGTTTGGTTCTAAAATAAAAGTTTCTAGAATGGAAGTTTCTTAAATATTCTTCCAAACTCGCGCATTCTTACTTGAGTAAGTGGATTCTCACTTGAGTGAGGTCTACTCTTGCTTAGGCGAAACTCTCCTCTCCTAGATGATAAAACTAGAGAATGATTTTACTTAATTTTCTAATATTATCACCTTAGTAAGAGATATTCTCGCTTTAAGCGAGAATGAGTTCAAAGAGTTCTCTATTTTCTTGTGATTTCTTTCTTAGACGAGCCACTTCTCACTTAGACGAAAGGACAATTTGGGCAATATTATCCTTTCTCGCTTGAACAAGACTCATTTTGCTTGAGCGAGAGCACCTTAGAATATTTGGTCTAGAAAACTATGTCTTGTTCGAGCAAGAAATCTTACATCAAAATTCATATTTTTTCAAAAACAAATATAATACAACTGAGAGTGTTACAATTTTTACAGAATTAGGAGAAGTTGAGAGAAGAGAAAATTTTCTAATTTTTGGGAAAAGATTTTTTAGCAGTTTGGACTGGTCTTGTTTGGATTTTCAATGTAGATCAGTGAAGGTGCAAGTCTGTTATGTAGAGGCTTCTATTTAGTTTGCACTTGATTACTCTTCACATGCATAGGTCTGCCACCAAAACCAAAAAGAAATTGTCATATGTTACTTAATATGCTATACAATTATGGAAGATTCTAAAAGCACGTTTTTGTTTGGCTTTTTGCAAGTTGCAGACAAATAAGAACAGACCATGAAATCTTCTAATTGCAACCGAGTAGAAAGAAAATAAGCAGCTAGGTGAAGACTTAGTTTTTTGGACCAAGTGTGTAGGGTCTATGTGGTGAGAGGGAGACACTTGATTTTTTGTAAAAGTGGATGCTAAATCAACATGTGCGTGTTCCACTCAAGTGTTAGCACTATTTAAAGCATTTTTTCCTTTTCCTTTTTTGTCCTTTTAGAATTGCAACCGAGGGTACAAATCCTTAGAAATTTGTACTTGGTTTTTGCATGAAGAAGATGCACCTTGCCAAAATCACATGAAAAGGGCTTGAATAGTGTGCAGTTAGTTCCAAATCTTCTTTGCTTGATACTTAGGCATTATTCTAGCTACGTTGGCTAAGAAACCGAGAAAGAGGAAATAAATTTGCCATGCAACCCTTAAGCTTTGCATGCATGGTATATATATCCATGAAGTTTTCCATCCTCCAAAATGTACAGAGAGAGAATTCTAGTAATAGAGGTTTGCATTTTGGGAATGACAATACGAGTTCTATTCTCTTTTTTTTTTTTTTACTAATAAAACTTAAAACAAAAATTAGAGCCTCTATTTCTCAGAGTGAAAAAATGGAATGTTAAACAATTAACGTATGTAAATAGTCTAGATCATTCTAAATTTTATGAGTCAAATTCAGAGTTAAAAGAATCAAATTTTTGTCAAATAAAATTATTTACATATTAATATGTTCATTTGTTTTCATCCTAATTGTTTCCTTACATTATTTCATGATTCTTTTTCATTCTTCCATGAAATTTTTGTTCTTTATGGCTTCCCTAATGTCCTAATATTTTCTCAATTTTATTCAATGAATTTAGCATTCAAAATATTTATTAGCATATCCTTAATATTATGTTCTTATTTATTAGCTTGAATCTTCATGGCAACATCTCAATTTTGCTTAACCTGAAATTTAAAACACAAATAATCATATGTATATATCAATTCAACCAAAAAAAAATAAAATCAAGAAATCTTTAAAATAATATAATGAACATATATAACCTAATCCTTGAGTTTTAGGACTCTTCAAGATTGAATTTATATCACAATTTTTTTTTCATAAAAGAATATATCCTTCCCCACCTTTGTTCTTGATTTGAGTTTTTGAGTTTTCCTCTTTTCACCTTCTTTAAGTCTTTGTTTTCCTCTTGATTTATGCCTCAAATATGAATATGGTTTTACAACTTTGATTTGCTTGATTTTGATGTTTAGAGACAAATTTGGTTGTAATTTTTGAGGTAGTTTAATGAAGACCTAGTTATAGATTTCGATTAAGTTCTTTTAGTTTTTCTCTCAAAATTTTTAAATATTGTGTTTTATAAAAACTTTTTAGATGTAAAAATTACTCTTGTATTATTAAAATATTGTTTTTTTTACACTTAATAGTAATAACCAATAAAAATTAAGCTTTTAAAGTTTGAAATTTTTACAAATTGAGATTTAGTTAAATTTTTTATAATTAGTTTTCACCAATTTATTAGGATTCCACTAACCAATATTATCATAGAATTATGTCTTATGCAATTAATAAAAATAAAATAAAATTTAGTCTTAAGATATTACTGACTACTCAAATCTAGTCCAGTGGGTCATATTAGGCTTAGTTGTAGGTCTTTATACCATGTAATATTTATCTAAACTATTTAAAACACGAATATTAGACTTTTTTTTTAACTTAATTAAGATTTCATACTCTTAAGTTAGGATTTTATTCATGAAAATTAGGCTTAAATTTCAGTGATACAGGCTTTAGTTTCTTTGACTTAATTAAGGTTTAATTTATTTCAATTTCTTCTAATTAAATTTTATAGGATTTATAGCTTATTTTATATATCACAAAGTTTTTTGTTGTTACTAACATTTTGTACTCATGAAGAAAATTAGTTTATAGAATAATAAATAAAAAATTAATAGAATTTGGGACGTTACAAGAATGAAATACAACTTTGTTGGTAAACTTACGTTCTCATTTTAATTCTCATTTTATTAACTCATGCAATAGAATTGCCAAACTTAGTTTGAAAATCAAATTTTAGGGAAAGAAAAATTACGAGAAGTCAATGTCAGGTTTACAATTCGGTTTTGAATTTCAACTTTTAAAAAGTTCTAGTAAAAAATTTAATTTTAAAATTTGTTTAATTTTTTTTTTCATAAGCGAGTTTAGTCAAAACTAAACCATTTTTGAAATAATAAATAAATATTTTGGTTTTAAAATTCAACTAGTAATATTTTTATGCATTGTAAGGATAGTATTAAATTAGATTAAATATTTTTAAAGAAATAATAATAAAATTCTATTATTTAAAATAAAATTAAAAATAAATTATACAAAAATCGATACGATAAAATAAAAAGTAAATACATAAGATAGAAAGACTTTTTGACATGATAAAAAAATAATTCCTTAAAATATTTTAATTTAAGAATATTTTTAAAAATATTTATGTTTAAAAATAGTACTCATAATTTATACATAAAAAATAATTTACATAAATGGTTTAGAATGTCGGAAATGATTTGGTTTTATAAAAAAAGAAGTATATTTTTTGTACATTGCAAAAAAATTTAATTATAATAAAATTTAAAATCATTTTATGCATACTTAAATTATTAAATTTTATAAATTTTTAAAATATATATTTTAATTATTAAAAATAAATATTTTATTATATTAAATTAGTAAATTAAATAGGTAAAAAATTAATTAAAAATATTAAATTTTTAAGTAAAATTGAATTAGAAAAAGAAAAGAAAATACTCTAATTTAAGAATTATAAAGGTGAATAAAATTTTATTCCCCCAAAAGATTAGCCATTGCACTATTCCTTATCAGGGCAAAAGAATTATAAATTATTTAACCAAAAAAGTATTTTAATTTTTCAAATTTTATTAAAATTAAGTAAAACATACTTTTTTTACTTTTATTTTATGTAATAATAAATAAAAGATAAAAACAAATACATTTTTAAATTATTAAAACAAAAATTAAAATTCATCTTCGTAATGAAGAAAATAATTCAAAATCATTTTTGATTAAAATGTTAGATTTAAAACCAGTTTTGATTAAAAGAACATATTTAAAATCGAGTTTTGCTAAAATTTAAAATTTTATAGCTAGTTTTGGCTAAAAGTTTAATTTACTACTAATTTTGAATAAATATTCAATTTATTAGTAAAATCATAATTAAAAAATTTGTTTCAAAAGAATAAAATTAGATTAATTTGTATAATTAGTTTCTAAAATGAAGTTGGTTTGATTTATGCACAATTACAGTCTTTATATTTTGGTTTATACATGCTTTTAGTTCCTCTATTTTAATTATTCACGTTCAGTCATTATATTTTTTAAATTGTTCAAATTAAATCTCTTATTCAAAAATTTCATCCAATAATTAGTAAAAATATAATGAAGCCCAAATCAGATTGAGGTCTTACGAAAATGAGCCCAAATCATAAACCTAAAACATGGTCCAAACAATGAAGCATTGAAAGCCCCAAGCAAGCAAAACTGGTTGTGACCCTGTGTGTGTGTGTGTGTGGTAACAGAGAAGAGAAGTGGGGTTTGTAACTGAGATGGTGATGGCGCATCAAGGAGAACCAGCGAAGCTACGATGGGGAGAACTGGAAGAGGACGATGGAGAAGATCTTGACTTTCTTCTCCCGCCAAGGCAAGTCATAGGCCCAGACGAAAACGGCATTAAGAAGGTAATCGAGTACAAGTTCGATGACGATGGAAACAAGGTCAAGATCACCACCACCACGCGCACCCGCAAACTCGCCAACGCCCGTCTCAGCAAACGCGCCGTTGAGAGACGCTCTTGGCCCAAGTTCGGCGACGCCGTCCACGAAGACGTCGGTAGCCGCCTCACCATGGTCTCCACCGAAGAGATCCTTCTAGAACGTCCCAAGCCTCTTGGTTCTCCCTCTCTTCCATTCTCTATTTTTTTATTTGTTTTAAATACGTTTTTTCACATCTCCTCTCTAGGGATTCTAGTTTTTTTCTTTTTTTACTAGAAATTTTAGAATTGTCTTCTTAATTGATTGTTCTCTGTCCCTCTGGATTGTGTTAATGTCATTGCTAAATGCTATTTGCTCGTGACATTCTTGGATTAGAATGTAAAATAACTATAATTAGGATGGATGATTTTTATTTGGATATTTAATTTCTGATTCAGCAGAGGACATGATATGGGTCTATTTGTTGCATTATTTTGGCATTTCAATTTGGTTTTGTTAAAACGAACATTTGTATGAATCTGCCTACTTTGGAGAATAAATTAATGGGTTTTTCTGATTAACTCTGGTTGTGTGCATGAAGGTGACGATTTAAACTTGACCCCAATGTCTGTAGTATAGAACATAGGTGCCTCAAGATTCTTTTGAGTAATTGTAGTCTTGCTATAATGGAGGATCATAGGATTAGTCTACCGTTGATGTTTAATAACTGTGATTGTAAACAGGTGCAAAAACGGAAGAGCCGAAGACTGCTGGAGATCCATTGGCTCAGTTTCAAAAAGGTGCTGTTCTTATGGTCTGCAGGACTTGTGGGAAGAAAGGTGATCACTGGACTTCAAGATGTCCATACAAGGATCTTGCCCCACCGTCTGAGGGATTTGTTGATAAGCCTGCCGCATCTGATGTTGTGGCTGCCACAACTGGTTCAACCAAGGCAGCGTATGTACCTCCTGGAATGAGAGCAGGTGCTGAGAGGACTGGATCAGATATGCGGCGGAGGAATGATGAGAATTCTGTCCGGGTTACAAACCTCTCTGAGGACACAAGAGAGTCTGATTTGCTTGAGCTGTTCCGTCCTTTTGGTCCTGTGAGCAGAGTATATGTTGCCATTGATCAGAAGACTGGCATGAGTAGGGGGTTTGGCTTTGTTAACTTTGTCAACAGGGAAGATGCACAAAGAGCTATCAGCAAACTCAATGGATATGGCTATGACAATCTTATCCTTAGAGTTGAATGGGCCACCCCCAGAACAAACTAAGTTTGCTTTAAAATGGTATCTTGAAGGCCTATCTATTTTTGTAATCAGAGTCCTGTACTGTCTGCTTCCTTTGAGATAATTTTTTATTTGAAAGTAATTCACTCTAGATATCTTCTTGGTTATTGATAAACACTTAAACAGGTATCATTCTATTTTTTACCCTTGCTTCTACTCTTATAAAGTATTATTTTGGAAGTGAAAATGGTTGATAGTAGTCTAGGCTTGCACTGTCTTTGTCGACTTTGTTTTGATGTCATCCTTGTTCAGGTCTAATTTGGAGGTTCATTCATTGTCTTTAGTGCTCTGTGTTGGTCCAATTTGGAGGTTCTGCTATGTTCTGGTTCTGTGTCTTGTCTTCATCCCTTGCAGCTGCTGGACCAAGTTTGCTTCTTCCTTACAGTTCTGGTCTGTTGTTAATAGGATTTTTAAAAGAAACGTGTTATCATTGACTTTAACTAAACCAAATGTTCTTCATCAGTTTGATTTGGTTTAGGGTTGACAAAAGTGGAAAATCGAGTCAATTGATTTTGATTAGTTCAAATCTCGTCTTCCCAAACCCAAAATAATCTGACTTGTGAATACAACATGATTTATTTATGTTTAGTGCCCCACCTATAAATTCTAGTTCTTCTGAAACAAAGAACACTCAGGAAGAGAGAGAGAAAACGTAGGCAGGATGTTATAATTATATTCAACTTTTGTCTTTATTTTGTGTGTATTGTGAATGAGTACTGATGGTGTAACTGCATAATGAGATTCTAGCAGTAAGGGCAGACAGACACAACAAATGATTTCCACACATGCTTTACTCAGCTGAAATCGTGGCGTCCCTCTCTGCAGAGCATCTCAGAAGGTGGGAGTTAGTTGTGACGTCTAAGGTGTCTCATACAACGTTATTTGTTTGGTCTTATACAACAATATTTGTTTGCCTTTTTTGTTTGTCTTATACAACAATATTTGTTTGCCTTTTTCATATTTGATTATCCTCCTGATTGAATACCTGATATATGGCCAAAGTTCAACAAAGATTCCAACTTCGAACTACAATTTCTCTTCCATTACCAATCACAGCCTCAATTAAATAACCATGTTCCTGCGACAGCATGTTTGTATAGCACCATGAAGAAGATAAATAGCAAATGTCGAAATCTACTACAAGTGATATAGTTTTTTCTTTTTTGTTTTGTTAAAGCGTCCATTAGTTACAAGCAAATAAGAAATCTTGACACTGTAAAAGATAAAAAGTTGTAAAGTGTAAAACCTTGCTGCCAGAACTGCTGGTAATTTCCTCTTCTTTAGAAGCAACCAACATATCCGTGAATGGCTCCTGCAACAATGTCCCAGGACCCCCATACTCCTTGTGCAAATACTCATTAAATATATGTTTTCTATTTAATGATGGTTATTGTTATAACTCATCAAGTTCAAAGTGGAATTACTACATAAAAACGACCTTTTCTGATTTATGCACCAGGTACTAACATGAAACAATTACCATATTAACTAAGACTCTAATATCCAATGCTAAACACATTCTTACAAACACGACCCACATCTGCATAGTTCTTTTTTACCATCTTATTAACCTTGTAGTCTACACACACAAACACTGATTCTGTAAAACCCAATGTGTGAGACGACAAAGCTAATGTTAATCCAAATGAATTATACTATAATTCATTACTGGATCATCTTCTTTCGGAATCCAGACCGTCAAACCGTGATTGAGATACCAAATAATATTGGATTTTTTACTTAAATAATACATTTTGTAAAACAATTTCTTAAAATAGGATTTTTTAAAACTAATTTTTTGTTTCGTAATTTTTTTTTTATCAAGTCAGCAGTAATAGTGCTCATGCATGAATGATAATTTTTTATTTTTATTTTAATAAATTATCGTCTCAACATGGCAAATATTAAATTAAAGATTGACGTATTATAACTAGATATATATCCGCTGAAGTGGATTGATAATAAATTATTATTATTTTAATAAATTATTGTTACATGATATCTGATATTTGTATTTTCTATTATTTTAGTAAATTATCGTTACATAGTATCCAATACTTGTATTTTTTATTATTTTAAAAAACTATCATATAAAAATATGATACTCTTATCGTATAGATATTTTATACGTGCATCAACAATATTTTTATTTGTCTTATTTAATTAAAATTATATTTTAAGGGTAACAATAAATAAATAAAAGAGGATAAAATTAATTTGAATTTGAAAAAGAGACATGAATGAGAAATTGAATGAGTGATGCCCTATCCTCTTGGTGCAAGAAATCGATCCTCATTCAATATTATAAACAACTGCAGAAACTCCTCGAAGAAAGTCCACAAACCCATTTCTCTGCATTACAGACAAATTCAACCCTATGCCTATCACATTACTTTTGCGTTTCTTTTTTATGTTTGCATTTAAATTTCACAATAACAATCTAAACACAATTTTATAAAATGAAAACAATTAAGTTGATGATGCAATTTAATTTTCTTTATCTAAATATCTCAATCCTTATAATACTCTGTTCAAACACTGGAAGTGTCATGGCCAACAGAGAGCCATCCTCTGGCTAGCCCTTTTGCACATTCAGTCTCTACTTTTATCAGGTGTCAAACAAAATTTTTGAGTTCATACAAATGAACCCTATTACTGTTCAATCAATGATAGCCATTATTGACCAAAAGGAAAAAAAAATGACAACCATGTAATTGACAAACAATGCGCCTACGATCATAATGAGAGGGGAGACCCAGAAAAAACAGACGTCGGAGCAGACAACAAAACATTGGTATATATATATATATACCTTCAAGTATATGATAGGCACCCATCCGCTTCTTTACCACTTTTCTGAGACACAATTTTAGCAACTTCTTCCAGTGCCTATATTCTAAATGGCTATGTAGAGTACAGTTCTGATACACATATTATAGGTTGTCTATGTAATTTAAAGAGGATCTTGCATCCCAACCATTGAGATACACCGACTGTAGATACCCACTATTCATCCAAAACTTAGCCTAGCCCATCCACAACTTCAAGACTTTATCCTTACCACCAGAGGCCACCTTCTCTCCATCTGGACTCCAATCAACAGAAAAAACCTTTACGAAGGAAAATAGACTTCGGTCAGGCACCATGAAAACAATATTTAAAAAATTATTCAATCTTTTGGTACGTGAACAGACATACTTCATCAGCATGGCCTGGAAGATCTTGCTTCAACTTACGTGTCCGGATATCCCAAACCTTGAAAACCATACATAATGAAAGGTCAAAGTTCTTGTTTAGCAAATAAATTGAAAATTTCAGATGTACAAATTAAACTAAAATTGTTCATGTTACATATCCTTTCTTATAAAAGGATAATTATGCTTACCTTAAGTGTTGAATCTTTGCTGCCACTTAAAAGAAGTCTACTATCTGCAGACCAGCTGTAGTAAAAGCCAATATACTTTATTTCAGTTCTAAATTAAAAATCCTTGGCTTCCAGTTTGAGGTAAGATGGAATTATTATGCTGTACCTTATCTGGTAAACAGGCCCAACATGGCCTCGAAAGGCAGCAACGAACTTCCCAGTGGTGCCATTCCATAACTTCACAGATTTATCAAAAGATGCACTTGCCACCCATTGCCCATCAGGTGAAAAATAGACATGGTTCACAAGCTGCCAGCAAACAAGTTTAACTTTCATCATTAAGCCTAAAAGATGGAATGTGCAGATAAACAAAGTCATAAATTAATTTTGTGATTAAATCTGCATAACAATGAAACCAACTTCAGCCAGCAAAAAATGATAAAAAATGGGCATCAGCAAATATTTATTACAATTTGAATTGATCAAACTGAAGAACCTTCTTTTGCTACTCGTGGAGTTTGACCTCATCATGTTTTTTAGTACTAAGAAACCATACTATATCAGAAAAGATTTCTAAGCCTAGTTAGCTTCTCAATAAAGCTGATAAAAACTAAAGTCACATTTCAATTTGAAGATCATTATGGTTTATTTTCATTATCATTCTTTAAATGTAAAGAGAAAAAATGAAAAAGTTGTACCTGCTGATGACCTGTCATGCGTGTTTTCGGGTGCTTGCTGATAAAAGGTTCCCAAAGGAACATGGTAAAATCATCAGATCCAGAGACCAATCTTTCAGGGGCATTGCCTCTCATTGCTTGGTACCTTTCAAGAGCAACCTACATTCATCAGCAGCATAAATATTAAATATCAGACAAGAAAAATTTAATCTGAAAGAAAGGTTGGACAGAATCCATCCTTCTAAGCAAAGAACCATGGAAGTCATGATGCAATATGGAAGGCACGAAGCAGAACAAGAGTTCAAATTTCAAAGCATACAAAATTACAAACCTAAAAAACATTAAATTAGTAATTAAAAAATGTTAATTCTTAAAAATAATAAGTAACTTCAAATAACATTTTTATAACAATCAGGCCTAATCCCGCAATCCCATTACTTGGGGTTGGCTATATGAACAAAACAATGCCATTGGGCACCATAAAAAATACTTCGTTTTGGAATCAACCAAAAGATAGATATGTAGCTGTTGATATTTATTTAATTATCTATTTTAGGCTTTTATCTGAAATTATCTATTTTTTAATTAAAGTTCTCCACAAAAGAGGAACCATGCGTTTTCATCGAACAAATAAATTGAAATAATAATAAATATGTTTGGTAATTTCCCAATGGTAATAGAAATATAGATTTAGGGAACAAGTCATGTTTTAAAAAGAGACCAAACCACCCACTTGAACAGTCAGACAATAAATTGGCAATCTCCAGTTCAATCATAGTTTAATATATTAATTATGGTTCAACTACATATTTAACTGATTGAACCATAACTCAAAGGTCACATTGATTCAATATTCAACTTGGTTTCTTAAAAATTAGGAGCAAGGGAAAATTTACAAGTTAAATTAAGATTTTAAAGATAATTAGGTAAAATATGAGAATTTTAGAATATCTATAGCTAATATTTTTATAACTTGTTTTAAGCATCTTTATTAAATATGACAGTAAAACACAACTCTCTTTGTTCAAAATAAAAACACAGTTGGGATAATGTAAATATAATATCTTCCAAGAAGCAAGCTGCCTGTTGGCATTCCGGTTAGCCTTCCACTATGAAAGACTACAGTTTGATCCATGAATTTTTCTTTTCCAGTAGAAAAAATTTGCATTGCAAGTTAGAATCAAGACAACCCTCACAATTCAAACACAGGATTGATGAGGTCAGATGAACTGTGATCCAATTCTACAAACCTACTACCTGCCCAGTCTGAGTTTGGACCTACCAATCTACCCAGCCATTGCAGGAGGCATGTTTAGCAACTACTATGGTTCAAAGGGCTAACTAACATGGCTACTAAACAAACTAAAAGTTACCTTCTTCATTTCGTCCGGAGATGAATATTGTTTTCCAGTATGATCAAAAGCTCCAGTGCGAAGAACATACTCAGTGCTCAATGCCAAAGAATTAACCCAATGCCCATGTCCCTAGAATTAATTGCAAAATATGAAAAAGAGAAAAAAATTAGTATCGAAAGTAAAGACAATATATTGCCGTCATCACAGAGAAAAACATAAGGGTTGAATATCAGTAGGAAGTTTAAGGCAAAATACATGCTATGTATTTGATGTTAAAACAAGAATAAAAACTTGTCATCATATTCCTCTATATCTATACCAGAATTGTTTTCTTGTTATTCCATGATAGATTTTCTTTTTTAAAAAAGAAAACATTCAAAAAGAGAAGTAGGAATGGCAATGGGTAAAGTACTCGCAAAATTTACCCACAATGGGTAGAGTATTTACATACATACATACATACATATATATATATATATATATATATATATATATATATATATATATGCTTGAACTTTATTCTACAATTATGCATTAAATTTTTGTATTATTATATTACTTATATGAAATTATATAAGATTAATATAAAAATATATTTAATAATAAAGTAAACCAAAAAATTTATTTTAGTTTATATTTTTAATAGAAAAATTTATTTACTATTTTATATCATTTAATTAGGCTAATACAATTTAATTATTACATAGTTAATATGAGATTGACTTTTTTAAAATATTATTTATATATGACACACATAAAATATTTTTTACACAAATATTTTTGTTAATAAAATCATATTGATGTTTAAATTATAAAGTGAATGATAAATAATAAATATATTATAAATTTTACAATCACTTACGATTACCGTAAACTTATTATTTATTAATAATATTTAAATTTTATTTTTTATATTTTAATTTAAAATAATATTTTTCTATGCAACATATGTATTACAAACACAACTATAATCTATTGAATCTAAATAATACTATTCTTATCTTTTATTCAAATTCTTTCTTTTAAAATTTATATACATTATAAATATTTAATTCACTAAAATAATTTTTCAAAAATTTATATTTTTGATAAAATATTTTCATATAATATATGAGTTAAAAATACTAGTATTAATATATATATATATATATATACTAATTATATTATATTATTTTAATTAAATCTATTATTTTTCTTACAATTTCAAATTCAAAAGTTAAAAAAAATATTTTATGTATCCACTTTCTATTGTTAGTATTGAACTTCTCTACTCTAACTCTATTCTCATTCTCAATGTCTGTCTCACTAAAACTTAACAACTATGAAAAGTTATTCATTAGAGTTAGTTGTCAATGTCGTCACAAAAGGTTACCAAGTGATCTCACATGAAGAGACAACCATTGTACAGATCTATTTCGTTATTTTTCTGACATTACCAATCAATCAAATCTCACACAAGATAGGATTATCACTGATAAATAACTTGTGTGTTTAGTTTTGCTTATTGTTTCTAAGAATTTTAGTTTAGAAAATTATTATATTAAGATACATTTAACATTTATAATCTTTGAATATTTAATTTTTATCTATGTTTGTACCTTGTTTGGCAACTACATATTAAATTTTTATATTATTATGCTACTTATGTGAAGTTATATAAACATATTTTTCTTTATAAATATTTTTTTTTCAAACAAATGCTGGTAATGGATACAAGACGGATATGCAGGTACCCAGAGGGTATGGGTACGGAGATTAATGTTCATACCCACGCGGGTATGGAGCCGGGTACGGGTATTTCTTTAAAACGCGAGTATGGGGATGGGTACTGTAGTACCCTACCCATTGCCATCCCTAAAGAGAAAGGAGCATATTAGAAGAATGGAGGATAAGGAATCCTTCTAAACAAAACAAGACAGAAAACAACCAAGAAAGGAGAAATTCAAAGGAACAAACTACAATGTTGCCCTCAACATGGGAAAATAAAATTCCACAAAAAAAATTTCCAACATAAATTTATTAAAATTTAAAAAACAAGAGAAGAATTTTCATAATAGAACTAATTAAAAGTTAAAACTAAAATAAAACTAAAAATACAATTTTTTTATTCTCTTGAAATTATGGATTAAATTAAGTTTGATCAACTATAGAGAGTATAGTTTTTAGGGTTAACCCTAAACCATAGAGCCTAAACCCTCAACCCTAACTGCTAGATGATTTTATATAAAGTTTGTGCTAACATTCTAACATAGAATAAAAACAAAACACAAAGTAAAAATGCAAAATCATTCAAGATTGAAGCAGGGAAAGTCCAATTGGCAGCTACATCTGATTAGCATAAAATACACATGAATGATAATATCAAATAACTAATATGAGGGAAAAAGTTGGCACTAAATGAGACAAAGGAGTCATGCATATAAAAAATCACCTTCAAAACAAGCACATATAAAATTAAACTGCAAGTAGCATAGCATTCAACCACAAAGGGATGAGATTGACCTTCAGCTCACGAATTAGCTTCCCTTGTGTAGTTTCCCATACTTTGATTGTACAATCCTGCGAGCTATAATAAAATAACATAATTAGGCTCCAAGCAGTAATACAGAATTACAGAGTCATAAATAGCCATTAATTTAAACAAAAAGGGGGAAACCCCACGGCATAACATAATGAACATCAGGATCAGTTGAACTAAAGGTCTAAAAATACAATCTACAAACTTAGATAGACATGAGTTAAAATCATAACATGAGAATTTAACTTAAATGAGTTTTGTTTCCAGCATGGGTATGCAGGAATAATTTTCCTAAAGATTGAAGTACACTATATTTGTTGAGAAACAGAGATATGACCCCAATGACCAAATAAAATGAGTCTCATAAACGTCAATTAAGAACTTGATATAGCAGCAGAGCTACTGTACTAATATCCTAATACATGCAAAAAAGAAAGAGAGAAAAAATGATTACAAATAAATACTCAGACTTAAAACTTCAGAGAAAGTGGAAGGAAAGAGGAAGAGAATACCCAGTATAAATTACACCATCTCCACCCCATTTTACACAAGTTATAGCAAGTGTGTGGCCACTGAGACACATAAGACATTTCTTTAAAGAGATATCCCATATACGAGCATCCCCATCTTTGCTGGCACTTACAAAGCGGCGGCATGGAGCATTTAAGTGGACAGGTTCCCATGAGATACCAGTAATCCATTTTTTATGGCCCTACATTTAGTATAATATGAATTTTCTTATCCAAGAAATGTTATAATGATAAAAACACTTTGAACAACATTCGTTATCAACGTAAATACTCAAATAATCAAAATAATTAAAATAATTGTTCAACTATGAAACCAAAAATAAATAAATAACAATTCGTCTAAAACATCTTTGCAATAAAACATGTTCTTTCATTTTTAATAAATGGGGTGGAAAGGGAAGAAGAATAGAAGCACAACCAGTATTAATCAAACTTATTGTTGAAGTCACACGTGAACTATAGGTATGGCTAAATAAGAGCTTATAATAGTTAAAGCAATCCTCACCCTACGAGCTAACTTTTGGGGTTAAGTTAAGTCTAAAGTCCAAATTCAACAATTATTAACATGCTTCAATGCAAAATTAGGAGTGAAAAAATAAAATTTATAATAGAAATTGGTATTCAAGGTTAAAGATTTTACAATTAATGGATTGCCTAATGACTTTCCCGTTTGCGGGTCCCAACAATGAAGTTCTCCAGCCTTGCTCCCACTTACAAGATGTTTTCCATCTGGTGACCATGCAATACAAAGGACCCAGTTCTTGTGTCCTGCATAAAATCAGTTTATGACACATTCTAATTAAAATTGGAAAAAAAAAATATAAGAAAAGGAATGGCAGCATGAGAAAAATAGAAACTGATATTCATTTACGGAACGATGATGACTAGCTACTCATGGCAGATGCAGACCTCTATAATTCCTCAGAAGAGGAAAAAATAAAAGAAACCAACATTTAATTTGAGATACTTGTAATCTCCCTCCCAATCCCAAATTCCCACTTGCCTTCACATTTCCTATCCTTCCTCTTCTCATTCCTTCCCAACCAAATTCCCACCTAACAATATTCCTTTAGTATCCGGTTATGCTCCAGAACTTACAGTAACAGCGTGAATATTCCCCTTATGTCCCATTTTCTACCTTACCCTAATAAAAAGGAAATATTCTCCTCAGTATCCTTTGCTACATGTGTTGATTCTCTATATTCCCTCCCTGTTCTTGTAGCATACTACTGATAACAGGGATCCATCAGAAACAGATTTAGCCTATGCAATCAATTAAAGAATTTGTTTCTAGCAATGCAATCATGAGCATAACCCAACATTTCCTTTTTCAGCATGAGTTTGATCATTTATATTCTTGTACTAAGAGAAGGATACATAAATAACAATTAATTATTTCTTGCTTTAATTAAACACAATTTTTCTCGGGCAGATCCCAAGACTAGCTTTATCATATTTAAACATCAAACCTGTGCAAGTGAACAATGGTGTTTGAGTGTTCAAGTCCCAAAACCGAACAGTGGTATCGCCAGAACCACTGGCCAGTTGTCGCCCATCAGGACTGAAAGCAACGGTAAGTACAGCTTCTGCATGACCTACAAAATACAAACAATCCCAACCACATAAATTCCAGAGAACATGACAACAATACATATTTAAGCTAAAATCTTCCACAGTCAGTCCACTCTGGTGTTTAACATAGACAGCATCCATTACCACATTTCAGGATAAAATTTCTGCATACAACATTGTGTCATCACATGAATGGAAAACACAATTCCTCATGTCTTGCATACCAGAAATAGTTGCTGAACAGCGATTCACAGGACGAATCCTGAATATAGCTTGAGGTTGACAAACTATAGGCAATGCCTTCTCCACTGAGACTGAAATATGAAATTAACATTTCAAAGGAAAAGAAAACATTAGTACAAATAAAATAAATAAAAGAATGAATTAAAATCAAACAAGACTAGCCTTTGTTTTTCTGCAAGTACGTTTCTAGTGCCACAAGGAGCTCCTCGTCTGATATATAGAAAGCATACGGTAATTTCTCTTCCTAAAATGAGAAAATAGATAATCAAGCAACGTCATAATAATAAGAAGAAGAAGAAGGAATGATGATGATGAGGAGGAGGAGGAGGAGGGGGTTAAAATACATATTTGATCCCTACAATTGATACGCATTTATAAATTCGTACCTATACCCAAAAAGACTTACCTGTTAGTTCCTAACAAGTGTTTCGTTACCCTTTGATATCATTTTAACACTCGGAACTCAATAGCACAAACTTGATAGAACAATAATTTTTTCTAATAATATTAAAACGGCAGAAACAAAAATGTAACAAACACGAGTTTAGGGACTAAAACACAAGTTTTTGGAGTGAAGAACTAATTCGTAAGAGGGAGCAAATATGTATTTGAAACTAATAATAACAATTGGAAAAAGAAAAGGTTTACGTTGTTTCGAAGCTTATTGACAATCTGGTTAAGGTGTTGAGGAGTAGCGTTTTGAGGAAGGTACATAGGAGCACCCAAAGGAGTTCCATCTGGGTCCGTCAAAAGGCACAACACGTTGTTGATCATCTCCCTCTTCTCCACCGCCATTATCTCTGTCTCTGTCTCCATTTTCCAACAAAGGTTTGTAGTTGATGATTGTTACTCTTCAACTGAGGGCTGATTGGTTTTATAGTTCTAACAGTGAGAAGAGGTAAAGGTGTTGCGTTTTAGGAAAACCATTAACGAGGCTTTTTCAAAAAGCTTTGGACTACCACACAGCTCCTTCCCAGCTCCGCGGTTTCTAGTTTTGGGGAAAATTTTGGAGTAGGTTTTGCGGAGGTTCTTTTCTACATCTCAATTTTTAATAATAATAATAAATTTTAAACAACCCGTCCCTGTTATACGGTCGATCGAGTTTCAGTTTAAGCTGTGTGACGTTGATTTTGAATTTTATTAAATATAATTATATTAAATATTTTTAAAAAAATTAAACAACCGAATATGTGAATTAAATAATAGGAATTATTATAGCTTAACCAATTAAATAAAAGAAATTGTTACAACTTAACCAGAAAACCAAAAAATATAAAAAAAATTATTTTGTTATCATAATTTTTAAATAAATTATATATTAAAAAATATAATTGTATTTTTATATTATAAAAAAATTGCTTGGGTAAATATTTTATAATTTACCCTTTTCATATGAATATTTTATTGAAAAGTATGATTAACTTTTTAAAACATTATTTTTTCAAATATTCATTCCACATATAAAATAACATTGACAACTTAAAATTCCTAATAAATTTTAGAAAAAATCTTACCAAATATCTCCTTAATTTTTATCTTATACTAATATCAGTAAATATACTTGTGCATTATACTAGTATATTTATATATTTTTTATTAGTTAATTTAATTTAAATATAGTTAAAAAATTATAATTTAAATATAAAAAATTATTATTATGAATACAAACAATTTGTCTTAAAGTAGTTTTAGCTTTTCTAATTTTTGTTTTTAGAAAAAAGATAAAATAAATTCTATTTTTTTAAGTAAAATAATTTTTAAAATATCATGAAAAAAAAAGGAAGTATCAAAACTTTATGCATAAAAATGGAAAAGGAAAATAAGATAGAGCAAAAAAGACTAAAAAAATAAAAAATGATCATAAAAGGAGTGAGAATGGAAAAGAGATGGGAGAATAAAAAAAAATACATAAGAGAAACAACAAAACTAAAATACAGAGAGAAAAAATGAAGAGGAGAGGGAGAACAAAATTTTCTTGTTGAAACAAAAATAGATCATCAAAAGAGAAGCTGCAAAATTAAAGAAGAAAATCATTTAGAGATAAGTGTTATATTATTTTAATAATCTTATTATAGTGGCCTATGTAACTTACACCATGACTCTAATTAATGATTTAATATGATGGTAGTTAAATATAAAATATAGAGTCATTGAGGGTATAATTGTAAATACAATTATAAGAAAATTCTTTCATCTTTATTCATATAAATTAAAGAACGGTTATCAAATAGGAGTTATGAAATTCTCTATTTTTTACTTTCACGGTCTCTGAGTGAGAGTGAGCTCACGATAAACGCGAGAAATAAATTTTCTCTCAACCATCTGATAGGAGCTCAAAGAGGAAGGAAGAATTGAAAAAAAATACTAAGGGATCAACGACATCAAAGAGAGAGGTAACATCAAGGAACAATCAATTCAGGTTAGTACTTTTTAAACCCTTAATTGTATGAGAACCCTATATTGTGTTGTGAGAGAAATGTAATTCAAGATCTCAAAGGGAAAAAGTAATTTCATAATAGTCATTGCATAATGGAAATTACATAATGAATTAAAAAAATTCTAACAATAAAGTAATAATAATAATGAAAAAAAAAAAGAGACGCAGAAATAAAAAAATAAATAAATAAATACTTTTTTTTTACTCTTTATCATCCACGAAATCATTACAAATTTTAACTTATTTATGCTCATGATGTTGCTGCAATTTGTTTGTTGTAAGCGTAGCATTTTTCAAATGTTACCTTATTATCTCCTCCCCATGAGACTCAATCAATTTGAGCAGTCAAATTATTTTAATAAACCAATTTATATATATATATATATATATATATATATATATATATATATATATTTGATCTGAAAATTTTTCAACAAATTTTAATAATTTTTGTATTAGAGTAATTGTTTCTTGAAATATTATATATATATATATAATATTATTTAATATAAAATTTTAAAATTTACATTAGTACTAACAAAGTTAAAAACAATTTTACATCAAATTAAACTTAAATATTATATAAGCTATTTAATAAAATAGTTTTGAATGATATATTTATAAAAATAAGTTTTTTTAATAATTATATATTGTATTTATTTAATATATATCAAAAATGAATTTTGTAATAATGACAATTCACAATTAAAGAATATAAATTTGAGCATAGTGTTTAATTTTGTAATAACAAAGATTTACACTTTTTCACTTCACTAATTATTGTGACGTCTTTAATTTTATTACTCATTTATTTAAAATTCATAGAAATAAAATAATAAAATAAAAATAAAGTAAATTTCTTTATACTCATAATATAAAAATTTGATAAAATTTTAAAAATTTCACTTTTATTACTCAATTTATGAAAATGTATAGATATTCAAAATGATGAAAGATAAATATTTACAACATTATATCTTGTTAAATAAATTTTTACTTGAACAATAAAAAATATACATGTATTGAATTTCATTTTAATACAAAAGTTTGATATTTATATATCATAACTCAAAAATACATGAGGACTTCACTTACATAACTACATAATCAAAATAATTTAAGTCCTAATGAGTAGCTTATTTTTATACCAATAACTTGAAAGATATAATCCTAGTCATCATCATTATCAAACAAATCCTCTATCTCTTTTAACTTTTCTAGTGTAAGTCCTTCTCATAGTAATCTCCAATATCTACAACAACCTTTGTGCTGATCATCTACTCTCGAATAAATGAAACTAGCCTTCCCATATGATCATACTCGTGGAAGGTATACACATAATTCACAACATCTGACATCTAAACTATCCCTTTATATATGTACAGGCTAAGAGTGTAATATATTCTGCCACTAGTAGGGTAGTCAAAAGGAATATTGTACCCTATCGTAATCTTTAAGGTAAAAAATCATTGGAAAGAGTTTTATGGAAGATATTGTTCAAAGAACTTCTTCCTATATATTACAAAATGGAGTACTTTTGAGAAAAGAGAAAATAGAGAAATATAAGTGAGACTAGAAGATCGAGCTCTAAGGAACTTCCTAGAAATCCAACGGGAAAGACGTCCAAGATTAGATTTGAGAGTAGTTCAAAGTTCAAGGGAGTTTTCTTTGAGAAATGGAAGAGGGAGAATAGAGAGAAAAGTATGAAAAGCTTGCTTGGTTTGTAATACAAGTTTTAAAATAGAAAATTCCTTAAATACCCTTTTTTTCTCGCGACTTCTCAATTAAGCCAACGAATTCTTGCTTGAGCGAGATGCACTCTCTCATGGGCGAGAACATTGATAAATCCATATTTTGATGTGTTTTATGACTTATATTTATACACTTGGAGCCTATTTTTGTGAGTGTTTCACACTCATTTTATTGTTAATTTTCATAGTTAAGCATGAAAGAGCTATCAGTGTATTATGAGAATATTCTAAGCAAAAATTGGATAATTGTACTTGGTCCCACAAGAAAGCACAATCGTGCTTCACACTCATCATGGGCGTACTTCGTTATCTAGCATGGCCTTAATGGAGAATAATGCACGATCGTGCTGAATAGATATGTGTTCAAAAGTTTAAATTTAAATTTTAAACCTTGTGGGAGCTTTTATCTAAATACATATTTGAAATTTAAATAAAGATTTCGACTGAGATTCTAATAGTAGACAAAACTGCTTTTCATTAAAAAAGATAAAGCTCAACCACTAAAGATCGAGTGACGATCTTGGAAATTAGTGCGCATCCTATATAAATATAAAGAGGCCTTATGCTCCTGACAAATGGACCTTCTACACATTATGTTCTTGTCCTAAACTCTGACTTAATCAACTATTGAGAGTTATTGAAGATCATTGAACAAGATGACTAGTGTTCCTTTAGAGTTCAAGCAAGTGATTGAGTGTCCCTTGGAGAATGAAAGCTACCTCCACCCTTTTCTCTTTTGGGCCCTTTCAATTTAAATTCTCCTTTGAGTTTATGAATTTGTTTCATCATGTTTTTTTTATTGTTTGTTTTGTTAAGGGTAGCTAAATCCATAGTTATGGCTATGGTGGATCCTATTACATACTATATGTGATTTTTATATTTAACGACGATATTGGTTTTCTTTTAATGTTTAGTTTTTATCCTATTGAATTGAATTTTTCCTGTTAAGAATTGATCACCCTTAACATCTCATAATTAGTTGCATCGTAGATGATCGTACCACGTGTAATTAATGGAACCACAAGATAAAACAAGACAAACTTAATTCTTTTCTTTCAACTATTATTAAATTAATAAACTTATAGGCTCATCATGTTTTCTCTATATTTTACCTTGCATGATCATTAGGAGTAATTGCCTAAGGAAAAGAATATTAATATTATATAATCATTGGGTGTTAATAAAGTATGATTGGTTAGTAAACATTACAAAAACTAATATGCCATAAGTTCTTCTCATCTAATTTCTGTCACAAATTATTTTAGTGTCTTTTTAATTGCCTTCGAGTTTAAATTCCTCTTATTTTTAATTCACTAAGCATCCTTTTAGTTTAAACAATTAAATCAAGGTGTTAACCATCATTTCCCCAAGATTCCTAGAATCGCCTCCATATTTCGCACTCCTTGTGTATTTTTAAACTATCTACACTTGTCCTTATCATCTTTCGTTTTCCATCAACATTTCTCTTCATATTTCCTTTTCCTTTTTCATATTTCTCATTATAGCTCCACTTGTTTCATTAGTTATTATAGCCTTAACTTATTGCTTTATATCAACATGTTATTCATATTATTCTCTTTCTATTATATTCAAGTTTGTTAACTATATCATATATTAATCATTCATTGTCAGAAGTTAATCACTTCCAGACTCAGTCAACAACATGCATACATATATGCTCAAAACATATTTCATTTAGATCATCAAAATAAAGGAAATATATTTCAGTCCAACATATATTCACAATCATATATCATATCGCAACATTTTCATGAGTACAAACATATCATGTTTTCAAAAATGAAACATAACTCTCCTTACCTCAATGGACAAGTTTAATGAAGAAAACTAGTGAAAAAGATCATTCAAAAGGCTGAGGTCATCCTACATATTATAGAGAAGAATATCCTTTGAGAAAAGCACTACGCCAGAATGGAGATCTGAGAGCAGTTCCATTTTAAATTAGAGAGCGTTTAAAACTGCTCTAAAATCTTGCGCTATCTAAGAGAACGGTTAAATAACTACTCTCAAAAGTTAAAATTGGAGAGCAGTTGCAACTCTCCAAAGTATAAATGTAGATCGTGAATCTAAAATTTGAAATTTGTTTCTTTTTGAGTTTTCTGCTACAAAGTAAAATTAATTTATTATTATATTTAAATCAAAATTGAATCTTGAGTTTATACATTTGATGTTAACCAAACAGTCCATATCTGCATGAACCAAACAAAAAAAAACAAATTAGTAGGATGATTTTTAACATTAACAGAGAGAAAAAAGAAAAAAAAAAAAAAGAGAATGAATGATTCAGCGTTAACAAAGAGAAGAAAAAAGAAAGAGAGAATGAAGAAGTACCTACAAGTATGAAAAAAAAATTAATTTGTTAGCGTAGAAAATATGAAGAAAGCAGGCTAACAAAGAATGAAGAAATATCTACAGATATGAAAAAAAAAAACTAATTATTAGCACAGAGAAGATAAAGAGAGCAGGCTAATAGAGAATAAAAAGGTATTTACTGATGTAGAAAAAAAAATCAATTTGTTAGTAAGAGAAGACGAAGAGAGTAGGCTAACAGAAAAAGATGAAGAGAACATAAAAGAGCAGAGAAGACGAACAGAACTTACAGTAAAAGATACCAACTTTGTTAGCTAAGAAGAAGAAATACATTAAGTGTGTTTCATTTATAAATAACTTTAATGACTTTAGAGAACGGTTCATTAAGTGCTCTCCAATGTGTGACTTTAGAAAACAGTTAATAGAGAATAACTCTTAGAAGTATAGATCTGAGAGCGGTTAATAAGAGAACTGCTCTCTAAACATATAGTTACAAAGCGATTTTTATTGACCGCTGTCTAAGTTAATGCTCCAAAAACTCATTTCTGGCGTAGTTAGGGGAAAACAAAGAAATAGAGGTAAGAACAAAAAGTCAAGCTCTGAGATACTCACCAACAATTCGTAGAGTTGAGGTTTAAGCTCAAATTCAAAGTAACTTCAGAGTCTTAGAGGCTTTTCTCTATTGGAGGAAAGAGACAGTTTAGAGAAAAATAGTTAGAAAAAGTTTCTTAGATTGTAATGCAAGTTTTGGCGTTAGATTTTCTTAAATAATCTTGATTTCTCATGCGCTCTTGCTTGAGTGAGCCCCTTCTCTCCTAGGCGAGAAAACCAAACAGTGGTTCCCTAAGCTTTTTCTGCAATTCTTGCTTGAGTGAGAATCATTCTCGCTTGAGCAAGAAGACTTCCAGAGAGTTAGACACTTTTTCTCTGAGTCCTCACCTTAGCGACTTATCTCGCCTGAGCGAGATCTTTGTTCGCTTGAGTAAGATCACTCTTGCTCAGATGAGAGGACGGTTAGGCTAAGTGATAAATGCAGATTTTACTAGTGTTTTACCTTAGTTTTTAATACATTTGATATGAAAAACATGATGGAAAAAGCTGGAAAACTCATAAAAATAATAGAATATTCAATTCATTTCTAAATAGTTTAATTGTTTAGATTTTGTGAATTTTCTATGTAAAAAGTACTAATTAGAACCCATTTTGCAGAAAACTGAGTTGAGATCATGAGGTTGGAGGATTAAGAGAGAAAGATAGAAAAAAAAGTAGCAAATTTGGAGACAAGGAACAAGAATTGATGAAGATGTGTTGGACGTTATCACTTTCGCTGGTGAAAGTGATTGTTCCAGAGCTTGGAAATGAAGGGGAATCTGGACGTGATCACTATTATTGGTGAAAGTGAGTGTTCCAGAGAGTTTCTCAGAAGAGTACAGATGCACGTTGTCACTTTCACTGGCGAAAGAGCGTTCCAGAGAGTTCCTCAACATAGCAAAGTGTGCGTGATCACTATCGCTGGCAAGAGTGAGCGTTCTAGTGTGCATAATTACTATCGCTGGTGAAAGTGAGTGTTCTAGAGAGTTCTCCCGCATAGCAATATGCGTGTGATCACTTTCGTTCATGAAAGTGAACACGCGACCTCTGCGTGGTTACTCTTATGAAAAATAGTGATAACGCACGAATGGAAAAAATTCTATAAATAAGAAATTAGATCAAAAACTTGAGATCTTTTCTCATTTTTTCATTTTCACAGAAGGAGATTGGGGGCGACTTCCAAGCTCTGGACATTGAGGAATCAGGCTGGGGATTGGATTTATGAAGAAATTCCGCAGCTTCTCTTCTTCTACTCTTTATCTCTTTTTTTCTTCTATAAACATGTTCTGATTTCTTTTTCTTATGGATTGATGGATCCGATTTTGATATTGTAAATTGATTATGGATCTGGATTTTAAGATCTTGATTGTATTGAACGTTTAATTCTTTCCTTAATGCAATTCTTGAATTTACTATTCAATTGAATTGAACCTAGAGGATTTTCATCAATGGAAGTTGAGTTAATATCTCAGATTTGAATTGAATGTCAAGGTTATGGATATCTTATAGATAAGAATTCGTGATCTTATGATCTCATAATTTTCGATGCCTAATGCAATGTTTGATTGATTTACACCTAAGGAATTAGGGTAGTTAATTGAATATTAGAATCAATGAGTCAAAGAATTGAACTTTGATTAATCTAGCGAAATTGATCATCAATCAATTAAGGAACTTAGAGTTCATTTCTACTTAAGTTTTGCAATTGATGAAAAGGTGAAATCAATCATAAATCCATTCACATATCATTTCATTACTAAAATTCGTCACTCTATTTTGCTGTGATTTTCTGATTTCTACAGTTTATTATTTTTGTTTGCAAATGCTCAAAACATCTCCAATATTCGATTGACTCAACTAGTTATTGACTTGTGAAGTGGTAATTGATAGAACTAATCCCTGAGGACGATACTTGGGACTTAAACTGAATTCCAAATTTTATTACTTGCTACAACTACCTAGTACACTTGCTAGTTACTGTTCTCTTAGCTTTGTGACACTAAATTTACCCCATTCTTGCTTAAACAGCCCTAAAATCTTGTGGTTCTTGGCACTTAGTCTCGCTTGAGTGAAACCTATATATCTTGCCTAAGCAAGACCCTTGCACCATATTTCTACCAAAACACTCATAAATTATTTTCAAACATATTCCTACATTATCTAATGTCAAATAATTCATCAATAAATAAATAAATAAATAAATAAATAAATAAAAGGGTGTTACACACACTCCCATCAAACTCAATTACAACATGGGACGACCTATCCCAACAATTCTTGGCCAAATATTTTTCACCATCACTTTCTGCGAAGCTTATGATAGAGATTTCTAATTTTTAGTAATATGAGTCTGAATCTTTATTTGAGACGTGTGAGTAGTTTGGAGTGCTTTTGAGGAGGTATTCATATTATGGTTTCCCTGTGTGGAAACAAATGCAAATCTTTTATAATGGACTATCACCTTTCAATAGAGCCATAATTGATGCAGTAACTAGAGACGCCTTCCTAAGCAAAGGGCTATTTGAGGCCTACATATTAGTAAAAAAAAAAATGGTCTCCAACAATTTCCAATGGCATATAGACCATCACAGAGGCAAAAAGAAGGAAGTCGCTCTAATCTATCAAGCAGATAGCAGTGACACAATAACAAATAAGCTGGAGACTTTGTCAAAACAAATGAAATTTTTATTGAGGGTACAAGATCCATCAACAAAACCTCTAGAGACTAAGGTGATCAACTTCTTGGACAATAATTATAATTCAGGGTAGCATAGTAAACCCACAAATTCATGAGAGAATGGCCAAGGAGGCCATAATCCAAATGTTTATTATCACGACTTAACTATTACTCAAAGATCAACTATAGGTGTAAAGCCCCAAAATTTGTAATAATAATAATATTTTTTTATTTATTAATATAAATGTATGTGGATTGCTATGTGTTTGTGTGTTTGAGTTATATGATGATGATGAGTATTGAATGGTGGTGTGAATATGTGTGTAAATACGTATAGATATGTATATGTTTATATAATATGATTGAAAGATGAATATGGACTTGTGGTTGGATTGGAAATATAGGCTAAGTGGGTGTTGCAGGGGTATTCTCATTATAGCAAGAAGGTCCTAGGAGAAAGGCATAAATTTGTTGTGCTCTCACTGCAGCGAGAGGTCCCTTCCTGCAGCGAGAAAGCGACAGCAAGGGGTGCATTTCTGGGTGCAGTCTCAATGTATCGAGATTCTGTAAAAACTAGAGTGCAGCAAGATTCTGTAAAGGAGGTGTCATTGCAGCAAGATTCGCTTACTGTAGCAAGAGTATCGCGACTTGAAGGATATTTGAGGGATTTAGGATTTGGAAAGCTCATTTCTCATCCTTCTCTTCAAACTCTCTTCGATTCTCTTGACTCCCAATCCTATTTCACCGATTAAATTGCCTCCAAAGCTGTTTGGGTGTAAGATTGAAGGTTGAGGTTGTGTTTAGAGTGTTTAGAGGTAAGTTCTATGGATTAGGGTTTTGGGTTTTCATCCCTTTCTTTGATTTCTCGACTTCTCATAGAGTTTTTCGTATATTTAGGACGAAAGTTCGTGTGGGGAGCACTTTCATCGTAAATTTTGTATTGGGTCTTCAATCTGAGCTAAGGGAGGACTCTACCCTTTCTCTTTATGCCTAGAATTCGTTTATGTGAGTATGTTAGTAAATGTGAATGATTGGTTATAGTGAGATTGTGGTGGAAAGGTTGTGTAGAATATAGTGTGTTGGATGCTGACTATTGTGTGTGATGAAATGAATATTGGACATGTGTGTGGTGAAGTGACTTGATTATGGTATGGTTTGTTAGGATTTTCTTTAATCCATTATGTAATTTCTATTATGCAATGACTATTATGAAATTACGTTTTTCCTTGAGATCTTGAATTACGTTGTTCTCACAACACAATATATGGTTCTCACTCAATTAAGGGTTTAGAGAGCACTAACCTAAAACCATTGTTCCTTGATATTACCTCTCTATTTGATGTTGTTGATCCCTTGATATTTTCTCCAACTCTTCCTTCCTCTTTGAGCTCCTCTCAGATGGTTGAGAGAAAGTTCCTCTATGCGTTTACTATAAGCTCACTCAGAAACCGTGAAAGTGAGAAATAGGAAATGCCGTAACCTTCATTTGGTAACCGCTCTTTAATTTATATGAAGAGAGAGGAGAGAGTTTCCTTATAATTGTATTTATAATTATACCCTCAATGACTTTATATTTTATATTTAACCACCATTACATTAAATCATTAATTAGAGTCATGCTATAAGTTACATAGGTCACTATAATAAGATTATTAAAATAATCTAACAATCTCCCTCTTGGCCTATGTGACGACTTGAAGATTCAATGAACTATAAGTGCGCATATCATTGATAATATCAAGTCATCATCTTTTAATGATTTAAGTTGATCGGATCATGACGGTCACAAGTCATTTGATGACATAATTCCTTCCAAGTATCACAGAATCAACCCAAATTAAAATAGCTTTAATCAGTCATACTACAAACTGTAACTCTGATGTGTTTTAACACTCAACCTGTTATCAAACTCAAACCATACATGTATATTAACACAATTCAGATAACAAGTAAACAAGCAGAAACAATAATTTTATTGAATTCCCAAAATGTCTACAATAATATGAGCAAAACAATCTATATACATATATGTGAATCACACAATCATGCTAATAAGGACTTGTCTATAATGCCTATTTTACTAACATGGCCAGAAAACGTTTTAGGGGGCAATCCCTTAGTTAGCGGATCTGCTATCATTAAATCAGTACCAATATGCTCAATAGACACTTTCTGTTTCCACACTTCTTCTTTCACTGATAAGTATTTTCAGTCCATATGTTTTGCTCCCTTTGAATACTTATCATTCTCAGAGAAGAAGACAGTTGCAAAATTATCACAGTATATTCTCAACAGTTTTTATATATTATCAACAATACCAAGCCCTAAGACAAAGTTCCGCAGCCACAAAGCATGAACAGTGGCCTCAAAGCATGCCACAAATTCCTCTTTCATGGTAGACGTAGCAATAATGGACTCCTTTCTGCTCTTCCATGAAATCACACCTCCAGCTAACAAGAAGATGTAGCCAAAGATTGATTTCCTTAAGTCTACACATCCAGCATAGTCTGAATCCGAGTAGCCAACCACTTCCAGGTGACTAGATCTCCTATAAGTAAGCATGTGTAGTCCTTGGTGCCTTGTAAATACCTAAGAACTTTCTTTGTAGCCTTCCAGTGGTCCATTCTGGGATTACTTTGATATCGGCTTAACATTCCAACAGCAAAACTGATATCAAGCCGAGTGCATATTTGAGCATACATTAAACTCCCAACCACTGATGCATAGGGAATAGATTTCATTGCTTTCTGTTCCAACTCATTCTTGGGACATTGCATTTCACTAAACTTATCTCCCTTTTGAATTGGAACCACCCCTGATGAACACTTTTTCATTTTGAATCTCTCTAAGACTTTGTTAATGTAGCCTTTCTGAGACAATCCCACTAATCCTTGTGATCTATTACGGAATCACAAGGAGGCCTCACCCATATTTCTATTCCAATCACATAGGAGGCCTCACCCATATCTTTCATCTCAAAGTTCTTAGAGAGAAATTCCTTTACATCATGCAACAATCCAACATCATTAGTAGCAAGAAGAATGTTATCAACATACAGGACTAAAATTATAAACTTGCTCCCATTGACCTTCATGAAGATACACTGATCAACGGTGTTCTCTACAAAACCATATGACATAATGGTATCATTGAACTTAAGATACCATTGTTTGGAAGCCTTTTTTAACCCATATATTGATTTCTTTAACTTACATACCATACTTTCTTTACCTGTGGTCAAGAAGCCATCTGACTGATCCATATAAACTTCCTCTTCCAAGTCACCATTTAGAAAAGCGGTCTTTACATCCATTTGGTGGAGCTCTAAGTCATAATGAGCCACCAAAGCCATAACAATTCTTAAAGAGTCCTTCTTTGAAATTGGAGAGAATGTCTCTTTATAGTCTATGCCATTCTTTTGAGTGTATCCTTTAGCAACAAGTCTAACCTTGTATCTCTCAACATTGCCTTTTGAGTCACGTTTGGTCTTAAATACCCACTTACAACTGACTCGTTTTGAATCTTTAGGAAATTTGACTAGATCCCATATCTTGTTGTCACTCATTGATTTTAATTCCTCTTTTATGGCATTCAACCACTTTTCAGAATTGTAACACTCCATGGCTTGCTTAAATGAAACTGGATCCTCATCAATGCTCAAGTGAGTAAACCACATAGTCATTCGAAATAGCAGGTCTTTTCTGCCTTACAGACCTCCTCAACATTATCTCTTGTGGTTCACTTTTCTCTTGCTTGTTTGTGACTTGTGCATTGTCAGCTAGTTCATCCTCTATATGTTGTTTTTGTGGGTTTGGAACATTAACTTGTTGTCTTCTTATGTTGTGTGACTGTGATACAACAAGAGGAACAACAACTTGAGAAGAGACACCAACTACAGGAGTTTCTGCATGTGTCTCTATAATTTTCACCTTTCTTGTTTCATTACTCCCACTAAACTGATCATTTTCAATGAACCTTGCATTTCCAGACTCAACTATTCTCATATTATGGTTAGGACAATAGAATCTGTACCCCTTTTATTTCTCAGGATAGCCGATGAAATAACCACTAATGGTTCTAGCATCAAGCTTCTTTTCATGTGGATTATACACTCTTACTTCTGCTGGACAACCCCAGACATGAAGATGTCTTAAACTGGGTTTCTTTCCTATCCACAATTCATAAGGAGTCTTTGGAACTGCCTTATTAGGAACTCTATTAAGCAGATACGCAGCGGTCTTTAATGCGTACATTCACAAAGACATAGGTACAGAACTGTAACTCAACATACTCGTAACCATTTCCATGATAGTATGATTCCGCCTTTCAGCCACACCATTTTGTTGTGGTGTACCAGGCATAGTATACTGTGCACATATGCCTTGACTTTTCAAAAGTTTTTCAAATGGACCTGGACATTGTCCACTTTCATCAGATTTTTCATAGTATTTACCACCTCTATTTGACCTCACAACCTTTACCTTTCTATCCAGTTGTCTTTCCACCTCATCAATGAACACCTGTAAGACATTCACTGATTGAGATTTTTTTATGCAACAAATACAGATAACAATAACGTGAGTAGTCATCAATGAAGGTAATGAAATATCTTTCACCACCCCATGATGAAATGTAAAACGGACCACAAATATCAGTGTGTATCAACTCTAAGAGTTGACTGCTTCTTATGGTTGGATTAGTTTGTTTTCCTTTAATACAATCCACACATACATCCCAGTCAACAAAATTCAATTGAAGTAAAATTTCACTTTTCATTAACCTCATCATCCTTTCTTTGGATATGTGACCTAACCTTTGATGCCACAAGAATGCAGAGCATTCATGACGAACATTCAAATTACTACTAATAGCACTCTTAGCATGAAACAGAGATTCACCACCAGGTATTTTAGGTACCTCAATAAGATTTAATTCAAAGCATACTTAAACATAATATATACCTTTCCTTTCAAACTAAACCTTTTTCTCTTTGGACAATCTTTCTTGAAGTGATCAGTCTTCTTGCAGAAGAAGCGCCTCTGGCCCTTTTGGATTCGGCCTTCACAAATCTTTAATAAGGCCTTATCCTTCTTGTCCTTGTTATCCTTCTTACCTAGCTTAACCTTGCTACTACTAGCCCCTTCGTGAAATGTGAGATGGACGGAATGTTCTTTCACCTTCTTCAGCCTCCCTTCCTCCTAAACCAGCATGTCCTTAATTTTTTGTATGTTCCATTTATCCTTAATGGTGTTGTAATTCACCTGGAACTGACCAAACTCAGGAGGGAGTGAGTTTAAAATAAACTATACTAGAAAGAATTCCTTTACCTCCATGCCCATTGATTTCAACTTTGCCGCTTGATTGATCATGTCAGTCACATGGTCATGAATGGGCTATGACCAATCAAACTTCTTAGTAGTTAGCTCAATCAACAGAGTGCCTATAATGGACTTGTCAGTAATGTCTGATTGTGCATACTCTTTTACCTTTGCCATAAATTCTCTAGCATTTTTAGTCTTTGGCATTGATGGTTTCATATTTTCAGCCACAGTCATCTTCAGCAAGCTTAAGCTCAGCCTATTCGACCTTTTCCAAGCCTCACAAAGAGTTTTTTCCTCTTCAGTACTGGTTTCTGTGATGGCTGCTGGCTCTTGTGCCATAATGATTGCTAGGTCCAACTCCATAACACGTAGCTGGAATCGAACTTGCTCAGCCCAATCACCATAATTAAGCCTATTGAACTTGACTACACCATTGCTCATGCCATACGTACTCATAGGGACTAAAATATTTAACACATGTTTAAACATTTATGCTTTGAATAAACTTAATGGATTCAGATAGTCAACCATCATTAATTATGCATCTAAGTTTACCTTTGGGTAACGCCTAAATACACAATTTATCTATAATGATGCTAATCAACAACTTTAATTGACAACCAGTCACTCAAACCAATATGCAAGTCATCTTTGGATATACAAACATATTATGAAGTGCTTACATGTCTCCTTAATGTCATTAATCATATGCAATGATCCACCTTTGGGTGATCTCCTAGCGTTATAATTAATGAGCTAAATTATTCACCTTTTATGTTACCATATAGCATCAAACAATTTTAAACAATTTACAACACACAATTAAATGCTTACATAAACTTTTAAAGCCAGGCCACTTTGGTGACTAACAAGCTATCCTTAAAATTAAGCATTAAATTGTGAAGTTCTCATTATGATAATGTAATTTAGAATTAATTAACTTGAGAATTTAATCACTTTAGTGAGTAAAATTCACTTTGATGTAATTCTAAAATTATCTATATATTTTATGAATTATATTCTCTATTCTGCTGTAAAATTCCTATGCACGGCCGTGCTTTTACTTAATGCATGGCCGTGCTTCGATGAAGCAAGGCCATGCTCATTTATGATGCATGCCCCTGCTTCTTGAAGCATGGTCGTGCTTCCTGATGCATGACCGTGCTTATAATTGATGCACGATCGTGTTTACAATATGCAAGGCTGTGCTTCCATTATGCAAGGCCGTGCTTTGTGGAAGCATGGCCATGCTTGTTCCTGATGCGTGGCCCTGCTCCCTGATGCATGGCCCTGCTCACTGATGCATGGCCCTGCTCACTGATACATGGTTCTGCTTATATTACAGATTCAAAATCTAATGTTTCTAACTTCCAAAACCTTAGGGTTTTCAATTATTGAATCCAAAGCAATTATTCAACATCAAAATAATGCCAATCGTTCATATAAAATACCTAGGGTTCATGTAATTTGGGGAAAACTTTAATGGACAACCAATCTCTTATGGATAATCAACGAAATTCATAACCTAGCTCTGATACCAACTGTTAGAATTTTCTTTAATCCATTATGTAATTTCTATTATGCAATGACTATTATGAAATTACCTTTTCCCTTGAGATCTTGAATTACGTTGTTCTCACAACACAATATATGGTTCTCACTCAATTAAGGGTTTAGAGAGCACTAACCTGAATCCATTGTTCCTTGATGTTACCTCTCTATTTGATGTCGTTGATCCCTTGGTATTTTCTCCAACTCTTCCTTCCTCTTTGAGCTCCTCTCAGATGGTTGAGAGAAAGTTCTTTTATGCATTTATCATGAGCTTACTCAGAAACCGTGAAAGTGAGAAATAGGGAATGCCGTAACCTTCATTTGCTAACCGCTCTTTAATTTAACCAGCATCACATTAAATCATTAATTAGAGTCATGTTATAAGTTACATAGGCCACTATAACAAGATTATTAAAATAATCTAACATGGTTTCTATAAAAATTAGGTGTTCGATTGTAATGTGATTGAATGTGGGCATACGTACCATGTGTGAAAGTGAATATCGTGATGTAATTGAAAATATGGGTAATTATTTATGATTGCATGCCATTTGTTGATGATGAACAATATGAAATGAATGGCATGTCGATTGTGATTGTGGTTATGTTTGAAATGTTGGAAAACTATGAATGGTTTAGCGATACATTAGGGTGTGGAAGATGGGGGCAATAGAAATATCTTAGTAAAGAGAAGGTGGTGGTGACACCAATAGTTAGTATGGGTACACCACAGGCCACATACTCTAACTCGACCTCTGACTAACACTTCTGCTTGGGGCCTCAATACTGCACACGTTGTATTCGTTGAGCGGGAGCTATCCGGTGACCATCCGTAATATGAACTGAGTAAGTCCCTAAAGTTAAGGGCATCAAGAATTTGTGATCACAGTGACACAGTAAGCGTGGCTAGAGTGTAGTAAGCGCACGTGAGTGTTGTATGATGAATGTTTGATGGTTTAGTAAGCATACCTATTTGTGATTGAGAATGAAATGATAGAATTAATACCTTATATTTATTGATGCATGATTTAAAATATGTTAGAAAATGTGTGAAATGGGCAAGGTGAGACTCTATGCTTGTTTATGTGTATGTGATAGTATAGAGTACTTACCTTTACATTTATTTTTTAGGAGACAAAGACGATCAGTACTGGACTCAGTAAAGGGATGGATGATATTGCTATAGGGCTTAGAATATTTATTTTTGGAACTAAAATGTTTTAATTAAATCTTGTAGCAATGATTGATTCAAACTTATAACCTATCTTTTTTTTAAAACACTTTAATGAAATTGTGCATTAGAAAATGATTTGAATGAAATTTTATTACTCCAATTTTGTGAAATTTATTTATTTTAGAAAATTAAATTAAGGTGTTACAGTAGGCAGCAAAGAGAGTTAACGTGTATAACGTTGTTACAAAGCATACATTATATATTAAAAGGAAGTCAGAAGTTCAGGTGTCACATAGAGTAAGTTCCACATAGCATTACTAAGCTTTGTGGAAAAGGGTTCCTCCCCTTTTTGTTCTCCCAATCATAACATGTCATAATAAAAAAAAAAAGGATTGTTTCATATAGTAACATGTCTACATATAGCAAATGATTCTATAGTGGATTCAATTTCAATAAACAAACAAGATCTATTCCCCCTTAGTGTTAGGAAAAGTAGGGGTCCCTACATAGTAACACAAATCATTTCACCCATTTGTATCTTATGGCACCTATAAATCTCATCATTCCAAATAGGGATCCTTGCTGGGCTTAATTCATATATCATCAATCACATCTCAACATAATAATTATTAACTTAATTTTATGTCATCAACCTACCATATCAGGTAGAACTAAAACACAAGTATAATCACACCGAGGTATAATTGTATATAGAAAAGTATGCACACATTCATAAAAGAAATGATAGTCTCAAGCATATCCATCAAAACCAATTTTCCAACAAGTCTAAGTCAAAATGAACCCCGAAGATATATAGTATTCCAAAACAAGTAAGTGAACCCTTCTTATGACCAAAATTCAATCCATGACTATATATAAATACATAAATAATCTAATGAAAAGGAATCTTCACTAGGGTCAGGCTCCATCCTATCAGAGGAAGACAAATCATTCCCTGCTTAGGTTGAGGTGAGGGTGGCAAGTCATCGTCATGCTCTATCCATCTCACAGTAGGAAGCGGCGAATAGGAGGCAAGTTGCGGCAGTGGTGGTGATGGACATCTCATGGAAGGACATCGGGCATCGAGGTATAGGTTGAACAGATGGTTCTATGACTACTATGTCTTTCCACTCGGGCTTGGAGTTGGCTCGGGGATAGTTGGGGGCTTAGGTTCCATAGGGGCCTTTCCCTTATTAAGGTTTCTAGAAGGATCAAGGGGTATTGCCTAGTCTGGAGGTAGTATGGGGGCGAAAAGGTAGAGAAGGACAAACATGATTCTATCTCTCACAATAAAAGGGAAATTTCTTCAAAAAGGCTATCACTCCAATAGGGCTTCCAGCCCTCGTCAGTTATAGGCCCCATGCCCATGGTGACTAGTCTTTAAAAGATGCATTGGTGAGTGTGCAATTTGTACATTCACATCTCCTCCTGATTGTCCAACACCTAAATCTTTACTAGGTTTATGCATATTTGAAATACATGCATATAAAACAAAATAGAGAACCAAGAAAAGGTAAACAAGAGGGTGAGACCTACACAATCTCAATCATAATATCATTAGCATAACTAAACTAAAAATAAGTGAATGAAACACCCAAATCCATTTACATAATATATTGCTCGAGGTCCTAATAAATCATACTACATATTTTGATAAATTCAAGTATTGCCAAGATATGCAATACATCACTCGTAAGCTTATACTCCCTCAGGATTTCATCTTTCTCCCTCCAGTCAAGGTAGTTGAAGGGCTCTATTCTCTACTAGTTAGCACGTGCCACTTTCAGTTTGTTTACTGATTTACATGACCAATATGGTACTCAAGAGTTGAATTATCACGACACTGGCAATGTGTGCCCACAAGGTTCTTCGTGAAACTGAACACAAGCATTCCATAGTGTGCCAGATTATTACCTTGACTCTTCTCTTCCTGTCCACAATAATGATGCAATGAATGGTCATGTAAGTGCTTAGTTGTCCTTTAAGGGTATTCATATGTTACTAAACATTAATGACTAAACTCAAACAACAACGATAGTTGTGTCTATTATTTCATCAAACTATACACACCATTTAATACTACCAATCAGACCCAAATAAAAGCACAACATGGGCATATATGTTATTTCATCAAGGTGTGTGTTACTTAACATCAATGGTCAGCTCCAACAGTATCAATATGTACACATAGATTATCTTGCTAAATCATACATTGCTTGGTAATAATAATAATAATAAAAAAAACTACAATAAGGTAAAACATACATACATATATATGTGTTTATACTAACCATTACACTAAATCATGTACTATTTGATGTTTAATAACTAATTCCAACATATTTATATAGGTCAATTCTTATCCAATAAGTATGCCACTTAATATGAATATTCAGACCTGCACGAAGTATAATACACTTATACACACACATATGTTCACCATTCAACAAAAGTACACAATCCTTTATATTGAGCATCAAATTCAAGCAACACGAATAGTTTCATCATTTCACACACTATGTAATGATTAAAAATCAGAATTAGATAAAAACAACATTCGCATATTCATTTTCATTTATTCAATTTTAGCTCCTATAGTTGGGTCCTTGTTATTTCCCTCCTTTTTTTTTATTTTTCTACTTTTCATTCTATAATTCTTTCTATCTAAATAACATAGCGTTCTATGAATCTAATGGTCTTTAACATTTTTCTTGATCTATATTAAACTTCTAAGGGACCATGAGAGTTGAAAATTAAGAAATTTGAAGTCCCAATCAAATATAACACACTATAGTCCACAAGTACAATCTATCTACAATAAAATTTAAAAGAAACAACATCAACATCTACATGTGCAATTATAGGAAAATTTCTATCTATGCTAGAGTGCAATCATCCATTCATAGTTTGGACTTAATGTAGACCTTAAAGAAATAAAGGGTTCAAAATTTTATCATATATCATACATGTTTGAAATTTAAAGTTGGATCACTCATCACTCAATGTGCCTATATTTTAATATGTATATATATATGGTACTTTTTGTGTTCTGCAAAGTTCTTAACTTTTCATTAATATGGATAAAAGATAATAAGGAATAGGGTATGTTCAAACATAAATAAATTATTAAGGCACCTCAACATATAACATAAAGTTTGCAAAAAAGATTACTAAAATTTAGAATATGGGAATCATGCTATATAGTTGCAAGATGATCATTAAAACATTACAATTCAAAATTCGAATATACGTATAAAAAAAAATTAAGTCAACCAATTAGACCAAAACACAAAGCATGTTCTAGCACTCACAAAACAAAGATTTTCTTCATGTATGACAAAATACTGCCAGCAAGTCGCATTAAAATTTGAATGCACCTAATGAAATAACTGCACATATGAAATTAGTAAACAAAGAAATTTCTCTCTTTACATGCAATCTATATTTTATAATCTAATTATACTATAGTAGTTGTAGATAAAAATATCTCACTCGATTCCTTTTCTTCTTTTAATTCAAAATGCAGCAGCACACTAATCCACTTATTTTGTAGTATGAGTTCAAGTTTGTTGCCCTAAAAGAAAAAAAAATGCAAACTATTTTAGATCGAGGTAGGGAGAAAAGAACTAGAGGAACATATTAATCATCACAGTTTCATCACATAATGCATATCATATATGCACTATTTTTATTTCACAGTAAGTGCTTTCATTTATTAACAAATGATGCGTAATTCATTCATTCACAAAGGATAAAGATCAAAATCACAATGAGAGGATTATATTTCCACTAATATGCCAATTTCTAATAGTTTAAATGATAAAGAACTGACATTCACGACTTAGGGGATATTATTACCGAGAACAGGTTTTCAAAAAATCACCATTAGAGAAATTACTTGTTTTCATATTTCTACAACATTGGTTGTTGAATCTAGCTTAAGAAATTCATCTAGGGAACAAAAATGCATAAGAAACAACAAAATGACTCATGCATAATCAGTAGCATCAAGATTGTGTGACATGCAAGGAATCCATATCACTTTTCATTCAACAATTTATTCAAATTGCAGAGAAGTTAATAATAATAAAAAAAATGCATGCAACCATTCAATTTTCATTCAAGGACAGCAAAAGTCAAGATATCACTTTGCACTCAAATCACAACAACATTAGGACTCCTCGTTACCTTAGTCTAGTCATGAAAGAGAGGAAAAGGTAGAATACAAGGGCTTTCTTTCTTGCAACAGAACCTCAAATGGGGGACTTGTAGTTTGCTCGTGTGGAAGTCAAAGGATGGATGGCAAGGGTGGGGGTAATTGTGCTTGCCTCTTTGTGTTCACGATGCTTCTCTTAACTAGTGTCTCTCTCTTAAAAGTAAGAAAATGAAATAAGGAAGATTAAGTCTCCCTTTTATATGCATGTCCGTTGTAAAAGAACTGATGGACCGTTCCATATTAGTTCTTTTCTTTCACTAGGCGCCACCTAATTGATTACGAGTTAGTGGAGAAAATGGCCATTTAATCTGGCCATTTAATGCAGTCACATTCTCTCTCTTTCGAATAAGGGTTAGCTGAAAGATGTGTCACCCTCCCCCACTAATCTTTAAATCTTCTCGCGTCTCTTTAATATCACTTACACCGTGCACAACATATTTATCATGGGAATATTATTCATCAAATTAAATGTAGAGACTGTAACATCCTCTTTTCACTTTTTGGTAATTTATGCTTTCTCTAATATTAAGTAGTATTAGAATGCAATTAGATGTAAGTTTGGAGCTTTTTAAAGGAGTTTGGGTGCAGGAGATCTCGCTCAGGCGAGGTAAATCTCGCTCAGGCAAGATTGAACGTGTAGAAATAACTTGCTACAGGGCTATCTTGCTCCAGCGATATGATTCTCGCTCAAGCGCAATAGGATAAATATTGCTCAACTGTAACCTCATCCAAGCGAGATGTAATCTCGCTCAAGTGAGCTGAGGATCTTTCTCAGACGAGATGGGTCGCTCAGGTGAGGACCCATAGGAAAAATAGCATGTTCTCTAGACATCATCTCGCTCAGGCGAGATGGAGCTTGCTCAAGCAAGCATTTCAGAAAAGAGTGGGCGAGACCATTGTCTGCATATCTCGCTTAGGCGACAGGGCCGTCACTTAAGCGGGGTGTTGTCGCTTAAGCAAGAATGGGTATTTAAGAGATTTCCTGCATGGAAATCTCACTTATTTCTGAACTCACGTCCCTCTTTCAAGTTTTCTCTGAACTCTCTCTTTCTTTCACTCAGATAAAAGCCTCAAAAACTCTTATATCTCTCCACAATCACGTTCGAACGTTAAAAGCTAAGTGATTGTAAATAAGTTTCTTCGGATTAAACTTGAGTTTTTCCGATCGTTTTCCTATTTTTGTTCCTTATGTATATCCCTTGGTATTTAGGTGAATTTTCATCTGTGAACCTTCATCTTTTTTCATATATCTCTATAAACTTATCTTCGAGGTAAGGTGAGCTTTATTTTATCGTTATCTCATAATATTTATTTTATGCTCATAGAACACCATTAGGTGAATATGGTATGAGAATAGATGATTAAGATACCTGTTTTGTGAAGTATGAATGAAAATATGTTTGTTTGATTGTTTAGACTGATTGATTGGCTGGGCCAAATGGCTGATATATGCTTACTTGCATGGTATGATAAGTACTTGATATAGAACTTGTTGAGCAATTTAGTGTGATTTTATGAAATATACTTGAGTAAAATAATATAAGGTAATGACATTGATATCAAATGATTTACAGTTGAAATTATATTAATGAATGTATGTGTGGAATAGATTGGAATAGACTTAGTCTGGAAGTGCTTTACTAAGCACAATCTTATGAGTGAGAAAGAGAATAACTATGAGGATGACGCTAAGAGTCAAATTTGGATTGGATCCAGTGTGAATAGTTATAGAGATACACTGGGAGTATAGAGTCTGGAGATAATGAGAATATGGGAGAAACGTAAGGTGATGAGCGACATTTGCATATGTGCACACACTCTTTTTGAGAGCAAATGCATCACATGGCCTCACACTCGTTTCCTAACTAGACTCTTGACTATGCCTTTGCGAGAGGGCCTGATTATTATACATGTTGTATCCGTGTGCATGGGTTAACCGGCGACTATTTATCTAGGTGAGTAAGACCTTAAGAAGTACTAGAGGCATCAATTTCTGTGATCACAGTGCACTGAGAGTGCGTATTGGGATGAGAAAATAGATAATAGACAGTGAATTATGAATGATGTATGTGTGAATATGTTTGTAATGTGATTTTTGTGTGAAAATGAATATGTTGCCTTTATACTATGAATTATGATTTTATGATATAATGTTTGAAAAAGGATAGAATAAATACTTTTCCTTACTAAAATTTTCAAGAAACCAGGATGACGAAACCTTAGGGAAGAATTAGATTAGTAGATAGATTTGTATATTTTAGGTTAAACTATGTATTTAACGAATATAAAAGAGTATGTCATTTTAAATTTGCTGTACTGGTAGAAAATGAACCTAGGATTTTTGTTATGATGGAAATGGATTACTCTTACAGTATCCCATTTGATTTTCCTAGAAGTAAAATACATCAGACCCTATATGTATATATGTATAGATGTACTGTTAGGAGTCCAATAGCCCTCACGCACCTATTCACCTACCACATTCATGATAATCTCAAAAGACCTACCTAATAGACCTTCGAGCACGTCATTGGGATAGAGGTTAGAGTTGATTCAGGCGATGGTTATCTGGGTTCAGATGATGACATAAACTTAGAATATTTGGCCGAGATAAAGAGCTGGCATGAGATTGATGAATAGGACTGATCTTCAACGCTGAGTTTTGATTTGAGTCTGCTTTGGGACTTATATTAGTTTATGTGATGTAAATATTATTTTGAGTTTCATATATTAAGATAAATGGTTTGTAAATTATTGTACTCGATCTATGGAATATATGTATAGTCTTTTAACTTATGAATTTTTATTACGTGTATACATCATTTAAAAATTTTACCATACCATTTATACTAATCTAAATGAAAATAATGGTCAAATTACTATATCGCAACAAAAATTTCAATAATTAGTTATAATGAAGCCTATTGTACACCAATCTCGTATTTTAAATCAAATTATAAAGTATAATATATTCATTGTACGAATTTTGAGATCAGGATGTTATAGAGACGTAACTATGAAAGAAAAAAGGTTTGGAAACAGAAATTATTTATAGGCTTGGTGGAATGCATAGGATTTGAAAGGTAATGTGAGTGAGACATTTATTAGGTTTTTAAATGTGGTAGCTTACGAGCTTGATTCATGGATGATTATCCACGTTCCCAATCCTTTGGAGTCCCTTTTTACAATTAATGTAAGGAATAAGGCAATTTAAGGATGGTAATTGAAGCATGCAAAGAAAGTTGATTGGAGAAATGAATGGAATGATAGGGAAGTCATGCCTAATGTGTTCATGTAGAATAAACACAACTAATTTATGGAGCACCATTTTTGTGAGGCATTTAAGAGGCACTAATCATGCAAATTTAAATTAAAAAAAAGCTGGACTCTGCCTCTGAGAATGCCTATGTTGTTTTAATGTAGAGAAAAGGGAATGATTCCTAGGAATGTGAGCTGAAACGGGTAGCAATCATGCCTTTATTAATGTTATTACACTATAAGAAATATGCCATTTAGCAGCAATTCATTAACGGCAATTAACAATAATGGCTAACAAATCATTTTAAAAATAACATTTAATGTCAATTTTAGTAACCGTCGCAAAAAAGGTGAGATTTAGCATTGGTTTTGCATAACTGCCACAAAAAATGTAGGATTTAGCGGCAATTTTGCATAGCCATTGCAAAAAAAAGCGGTATTTAGTGGCGGTTTGCGTAATCACCGCAGAAAATGTGACATTTAGTGTCAGTTCACGATAACAGAATATAAGAAACATCACTTATTCCCCATCCCCCATTCTCCATCACCCACTCAAAGCTATCATTCATCTCCACCTTGGCCTCATAAGTTCCACCATTCTCTCTGCCAATGCCACCACCGCTGCCTCTGCCATCAGCGCTACCACTACTTCCACCGCCAAAATGTCTTCTACAACTGTGACAACCTCAGTAATCTTCTATTATCTTTTTCACTTCCTCCAAAAATAGCTCTTCTTTAATGACTTTACACTATAAATTATATAATATATATGTTGTGATGTTAAAAACTAAATGGAATGTGAACCCAAATAGCAAAAGAAAGAACTGAGTAGAAGATAAAAACAGAAAAAAGTGTGCAAGCCAAAAATAGAACACTGCCGCACTAAAAATAAAACATTGCCGCGCATAGTTTGAAATTTGAATTTCAAATTTTTGTGGCGGTTCAAAACCGTTAGTAAATAACCATCATAAATTTAAAAATTTAGCAGTGGTTCAAAATCGTCACAAATTTGGCTTTGCATTGCCAATTTTAACGTCGGTTTCATAACCACCAGAAAAATATTTAGAGGCGGTTAAAACCATTATTAATCATAAAATTTAATCGTCATAAATAAGCAAATTTTTTGTAGTGTTAATGGTGGTTGGCTCTTGAGTTACTGGAGAAAGGTTGGGAAACAATGAGTTTTTCAATTCTCTTATATAGGTCCTTGAAAGGAAAATTTAGTGTAATTATCACGGTGAGAGGAAAAGACAATTCAATATGGAAAAGGAAAATTATATGTGTATTCACAAGGGATTTATTATCTATAGAGGGAAGAGAAAATGTTTAACATTCACACTTAGGATATAACTAAGACATTAAGAATTTATACTAAGATATTGTTATAATAACACATAGTAGTCAAAATGAATATAGGCAACAAAATAGTCTAAATTCAAGCGCATTAAAGTGAAATTAGGAATTAAGAAATAGCTAAAGGGAATAATAATAGTTGCTGAAATCACAAAATAACATCAGCATAACATGACATAAGAAAGGAAAAAGGAAAAGTGGAAGAAAGAAGAAAGAAAAAAAAATTCCCCCTAAAATTACGTTAATAGTCAGCGATATAAGGATCAGGAATTGACCTAGATTTTTTAGGATATTACATTTATCACTCTCTCTATATGCAACCTCAAAAGGCAAGGCTAGAGAGGATAGAACCCTTACGCTTTCAATTGGAGTAAAGAATTTCAAAACTTCAATCCTAGATAGAACAACAAAGTCATCGAATAGACCAACAAGCTTAAACAATGAACAAAAAGTTCTTAGAAATAAGTTTCGACACATCAGAAATAAAATCACAACTAGGACAACTTACTAGTTTATTGACTCAAAGGGCATTAGGAATGTTGTCCACCTAACCAAAACCTAACCCTAGAGAACATTGATGAAAAGGTATTTGTTGTTATCGCCATCAAAATTTAAATACAAATTAATGCAATACTAAGGTGCTAACCTAGGGTGTCCTCTCGTGAACATTGGGTATAGAACCATACATCAAACATGTTATAAGCATTAAGTTCATAAAATAAACAATTTTTTTTTTGTTGTTTTCAAATTTAAAATCACTCAAGCAAGGTATTAATTTAGAAAATTCAATTAATGGAATATATTAACCCCTAGTTTATCCTTATTAGTTCTATCATAAATCCTCTTAAAATTAAATACTTCACCCTTTCTCAGAATTAGGTTAATTAGAACAAGCGTCAATCAACCCTAAAATCTCATGTAAAATTAAGCAAATCACATGGACTCCAATCCCTGGTCCTTAGGATTAAGCAACCTTTAGACCAAACCCAGAATTAAGCAAACCAAGTTTTGAACCGTTGTTAAAAATGAAATTGAGTTTGATTAAGCAACAACTTCCATTTAATCTTTAACTTAGTTTCAAGAGATTAGGGAAGATGAAATTCATGAAAGGAATTCGTATTAGCATTAAACCCAAGACTTCAAGAACTCATATGAACTTCACTAGAGATTAATAGTAAAATTTAGCCCTCCATGAGGATGAGCTTCAACATTACAAAAGATAAGATTCAATGAAACTCAGGGAAATCAAAGTAGTAATGAAAGAGAAAGTAAGATGAAGTAGAAATTAACCTTAATTTGGAACCCTTGACTGTCACACAAGGTCTGACCTAAGCTTTTGCAAATGTATCTAAAATGGAAAAGTATCAAAAATGGTAAAAAGCTCCTATTATCAAAAGTAAAAATCCTATTTATAGTAAAGTAATGCTTCCTAAAGTGATTACTGTTGATGTTGAAAGTATTTACACATAGCCCTTTGCAACGTCTCCTTCTATAGTGTTCATTATTATCAACGAAAGTGATTACGTGCAGTGCACATAATTACTATGGTCAGCAATAGTGAACACGCGCAAGTTCACTACAAGAATTACTCTTGTAGTGTTCACTATCATCAGTGATAGTGAACACCGCAATCTCGCCTCTCAGATCTGGCTCTATAGTGACTACTTTCACTGTTGAAAGAAATTAATTTTACTTGACCTCTGGAAATAGCTCGCTGTAGTGATTACTTTGGCTACTGGAAGTAGTTACATTCACTCCATTTCTTCTTAAGAGCCTAATTCCCATAGATTTTGTCCAGAAATTTCCTGCACACTTATTCTAATGAGTAAAATGCAAATGATAATTACAAAATTAATGTAAATTGGACCAAAAACAAGAAAGCTATAATAATTGACACAATTAAGATTTTTATGGTATTAACAATTTCTAAGGGCATTTTTCATTAAAAATAAATGAAAAAGGTAAGTAAAATATCAATAAAATGTGGATTCATCAAACATGTCAAGGAAATTACATTGAGAAACGAGAAGACATTGTTTGTTAACATACCAAAGTCGCAGAATAGAGCTACAAGCACATTTGTGCACACAAAGCAACATGGTCATGCATCCTTAGGCAACTCGTGCTTATTTAGAAGACACAGAGACTGCGAAAGAAGAAGGAAGAGCCATCTGTGATGCCCAAACCTCAAGAACTTTAAATCCTTTTTTCACAGAGACTAAGGAACAATAAGACAAACCCACAGTTCAATAAATTCGTTGAAATCTTGAAGAAGTTACACATTAACATACCGTTTGTGAAGGTCATCTCTCAAATGCCCATATAGGCTAAGTTCCTCAAGGAGATATTAAGCAACAAGAGGAGACTAGAAGAATTCAAAACTATGAGGCTTAATGAGAAGTGTTCAACAATCTTTTTGAAAAAGCTACCCCCAAAGCTCAAAGACTAAGAGAGTTTTACTATTCCTTGTATTATAGGTAGCTTTCATTTTGATAAAGCTCCTTGTAATTTAGGGACTAGTATAAATCTAATGTCTCTCTCTATTTTTAGAAGGTTAGGTATAAATCTAATGTCTCTCTTTTTGCAATTGGCAGATCGATCTACTATAGCATTATTTAAATTGAAAGGCATCACTTGCCAGCAGAATAGTCCATCCAACAACACTCAGATGACAAAATATCATTTTTGCCTTATAGTGCTAAAAGCAAGCATGACATCATTATGGACATAAAGTTCCAAAGTATGGAACCCCAGAAAGAGACTAGCCCAATTTAAGTGGGATATGATAACTTCTTTATGGTCTAACATTCTTGCCAAGATATTATCTTTATTTTGTTCTAGATTGTAATATCTAATAATACCCAAGGGATATAGTAGAAGATGTCTTGGTCAAGGTAGACAAGTTTATCTTCCTTATAAATTTCATCACATTGGATATAGAGGAGGATAGTGAGATTCCCATTATCTTGGGAAGGCCATTCTAAACCACAGGAAAGACCATTATAGAGATCCAATTTTGATTCTTTTAAACACCCCTCTAATTTTGACTTTTATAATTTTATTTATGTACATGATACTTCCCTTTCTTTAGACTTTGTGCATTTAATAGGCAAGTTGAGGGATCATATTCTAGAGAAAATCCTCACACTTTGGAAAGACGCTCTACTAGAAATACAGGAAGTAACAGATGATGTCTTAGCCTTGAAAAGCGAAAATCCAAGAAGGTAGTTGGCACCTAGGCATTTTGAAAGCTTAGGAACACATGACACTCAAATTCCCAAATCATCTATTGAAGAACCCTTAGAATTGGAGCTTAACCCTCTTCCCTCCAATCTTAAATATGTTTTTTTTATCTCCTTCCTCTTCTCTTCCTGTAATAATTTCTTCTAAATTAACGGGTGTTATGGAGGAGAAGTTGATGAAAGTCTTGATAGAAAACAAGAAAGCCTTTGAGTGGAGCATTTATGACATCAAGTGTCTTAGCCCTTTCATCTGTACCCATCAGTTTAACTTGGAAGAAGAATTCAAACTCAGGTATCAACCTCAAATGAGGCTTAACCCTAGTCTAAAGGAAGTAATGAAAAAGGAGGTAATAAAGTTACTAGATACGGGTATTATTTTTCTATTTCTAACAACCCTTTGGTGAGCCTTATGTTGGTTATACCAAAGATAGGAGGAACCACAATTATAGAGAATGAGCAACAAGAACTTATTATTGTAAGGAAGGTATCTGGGTGACGTATGTGTATAGACTATAGGAAACTTAATGAGACCACCTGGAAAGATCACATTCTCCTCCCTTTTATTAATCAAATGTTAGAAAAATTCACTGGGCAAGAGTATTATTGTTGTTTGGATGACTATTCAAGTTATATACAAATACCTGAAGCATTGAAGGACTAAGAGAAAACTACTTTTACATGTCCTTCTAATACTTTTGTGTATAAATGAATGCCATTTGATTTAATAGAAATTTGTATTGAAATTTTCATGGATGATTTTTCTATTTATGATTACACTTACAATAATTGTTTACATAGCCTTGATTTAGTTTTACAAAGATGTAAAAAGGCTAACTTAGTTTGAAATTGGAAAAAGTATCAGTTTATGGTCGATGACTGCATTATTTTAGGGCATAAAGTTTCTAGTTGGGGTATAGAGGTAGACCCTGCTAAGGTAGAAGTTATTGCAAAACTTCCCCTCCCACATGTGTGAAATCTTTTAGGAGGTTTTTGGGGTATGCGAGATTTTATAGAATATTTATAAAATATTTTTCAAAAATAACAAAACAGCTTTTTGATTTATTGGCTAAGGCTAAGGGTATGAAATTCAAATTTGATGATGCCCATGTAACACCCTCCTTTTCCAATTATTTAATAAATTGATAATTTTTGGGTATTATATGGTGTTACAGTGTATTAGAATGATTTAAGGGTGTTTTAGTAGAAATTTGGTGTAGTGTATCTCGTCAAGTGAGACAAATCTCACTCAAGCAAGACTGAGCGCCCAAGACTACATGTTTTCAGGGTATTCTTGCTCAAGCGAGATAGGATAAATTTAGCCTAACTGTCATCTCGCCCAGGCAAGGGGTAATCTCACTCAGGTGAGCTGAGTCACTCAGGCAAGAACTCATAGGAAAAATGTTCAACTCTCTGGACATCATCTCACTAAGGCAAGCTTGATCTTGCTTAAGGAGCATATCATGAAATGCTTGGTGAGGCCACTATTTGGTGTTCTTACTTAGGTGAGTTATACCTTGCTCAAGTAAGAGTTATGTCTCTCAAGCGAGCTGTTCTTTGCTCAAGCGAGAGCGCGTGAGGCTAGCGGTATTTAAGAGATTTCCAGCGTAAAAATTTCATTTCATTCCAAAACTCATGTTCTTTCCTCATTCTCTTTGAACTCTCCCTTCCTTCTCTTAGACAAAACTCCCTCAAACTCCGATTAGTCCACAAATCTAAGCTTAGACGTTGGATATAAACAACTTCAAGTAAGTTTCTTTAGATTAAACTTTGTTTTCTCTTATCGTTTCTCATATTTTTATTCCTCACGGATATCTCTTGGTACTCAGGAGAACTTCCGTAGTTAAACTTTAATCTTCGTCAATATCTCTCCACATACTATAGTTGAGATAAGAAGGGCTCTATTTTTTCATTCTAATAAAGTGTTTATTTTATGCTCATTAGAGCACTATTACATAAGAATTTTGTGAGAATATGTGTTTGAAATACATTATGTATGAATGATAACTAAGAATATGCATGTTTGGTTGTTTGGATTGAATGACTATGATATGTTAACATGAAATATATAATGAGTACTCAATGTGGAATGTTATCAAAACATGTTGAGTGATTATGGTGTGATTATATGAAATATATCTATATGAGCTGTTATGATGAAGTATGATATTGCATTTGTGAGTTGAAATGTATAAACTATATTTCACGATATGTATATGAGCAATTACGGCTATAAAGTATGATGTTGGTTTGAAGGAGTTGATAATTGAAACTATATTCTAATGGTATTAGTGAGGTGGACTTAGTCATAAGTGCTTTACTGAGCACAATCTTATGAATGGAGAAGGAAATTATTATGAAATTGACTATAAGTGTCGAATAAGGAATGGATCTAGTGTGAATAGTTACAAAGATACACTAGTGGTATATAGTCCAAAGATGATGAAAATATAGGGGAAACATAGGATAGTAAGCGACATTCGCGTATGTGTACACACTCTTTTTGAGAGTGAATGCGTCACATGGTCTTACACTCATTTCCTGACTATACCTTTGCTAAGGGATCTGATTATTGTATACATTGTATCCGTGTACATGGACTAATCGGCGACTATTTACCTAGCTGAGTAAGACCTCAAGAAATGCTATAGGCATCGTTGTCTATGATCACAGTGCACTGTAGGGATGGCAATGGGCAGGGTACTATAGTACCCATCCCCATACCCACTTGGGTATGAACAGTAATCTCTATACTCGTACCCTCTGGGTACCCGCATACCCATCTTGTACCTATTACCCGCGCTTGTTTGAGAAAAAAATATTTATAAAAAAAATGTTTATATAACTTCACATAAGTAGCATAATAATACAAAAATTCAATATATAGTTGCTGAATAACGTACAAACATAGATAAAAAATAAATATTCAAATATCACAAGTGCTAAATATATCTTAATATAATAAGTTTTTAAACTAAAATTCTTAGAAACAATAAGCGAAACTAAACACACAAGTTATTTGTCGGCGATAACCCTATCTTGTGTGAGATTTGATCAATCGGCAATGTCAGAGCGACAACGAAATATATCTGCACAATGGGTGGTCCTTCGTGTAAGAATACTTGGTGACTTCTTGTGGCAGCATTGACAACAAACTTTAATGAATAACATTTCATAGTTGTCATGTTTTAATGAGACAGACTTTAAGAATGAGAGTAGAGTTAGAGCAAAGAAGTTCAAGTCCTAACAATGAAAAGTGAATATATAAAATATAATTTTTTTTAACTTTTGAATTTGAAATTGTAAAAAAAAAAAATTAATTAAAATAATATATATATATGTATTAATTTTAGTATTTTTAACTCATATATTATACGAAAGTATTTTGTCAAAAATACAAATTTTTTAAAAATAATTTTAATAAATTAAATATTTATAATGTATATAAATTTTAAAAGAAAGAATTTGAATAAAAGATAAATAGTCACAATAAAATTTTATAATAAAAATATATGTGTGTATAAAAAAATTATACTTTTTTATCTGAAGAAAAAATTAAATAAAAATTAACAATAATTTTTTATATTTTATATCTTTTCAAAAACTTCTTTGAACGTAAATAAATAGTAAGAATAATATTATTTAGATTCAATAGATTATAGTTTTTCTAGTAATGCATATGTTGCATAAAAAAATATTATTTTACATTAAAATATAAAAAATAAAATTTAAATATTATCAATAAATAATAAGTTTCCACTAGTAGTAGGTAATTGTAAAATTTATAAAATATTTATAATATGTTTATTATTTATCATTCACTTTATGATTTAAATATTAATATGACTTTATTAACAAAAATATTTGGGTGAAAAATATTTTATGTGTGTCATATATAAATAATATTTTTTAAAAAAGTGAATCTCATATCAATTATGTAATAATTAAATTGTATTAGCTTAATTAAATGATATATATATATATATATATGTGTGTGTGTGTGTGTGTGTGTGTGTGTGTGTGTGTATGTGTGTGTGTGTGTGTGGGTACCCATACCCGCACCTATTCTCATTAAAATTTGCGAGTTTTTACCCATACCCATACTCGCACCCATGTAGCGGGTAAATACCCTACCAATTGTGGGTAAATTTTGTGGGTGCCCATCGGGTACTTTACAAATTATCATCCCTATTGCAGTAGGAGTGCGTATTGGAAGGAGAAATTTGAATAACTTATAACAAATGGTGGAATTGTGTATATGTGATTATGTTTGTAGTGTGAATTAGTTGTGGAAATGAATATGTTTTTCTTATATGATAATTGTGATTTTTGTGATGTAATGATTTATAAATGATAGAATAGACGCTCATTCTTACTAACATTTTCAGAAAATCAGGATGACGGTACCTCAGGAAATAATTAGACTAATAGATAGTTTTGTACATAATAGGCTTAATTATGTGCTTAATGAATACCAGATGACATGCTACTTCAAGCTGGCTATACATGTTAATGATATTCCTAGGAATATTACTATGCTAGAAATGATCTATATTATAGTATTTCTTTTGATTTTCCTGTAAGTAGAATATATCATACTCTATGTATATATATCTATAGAGGCACGGTTAGGACCCCAACAACCTTCATGTATTTGTTCACATACCATAATCATGACCATCTTGGAAAATTGATATCAGTTCCTGATGAGCAAGTCAGAGGTGTTGAGGTTATGGCAGATTTGGGAGATTTATATCTCGGATCAAATGATGATCCTGATTCCAAGGATTTAGAGGAGGCAAAGGGATGGCATGGGGATGACTAGCATCGCCCCAGTGTTGGAATATGTTTTGAAATTGCTTTGGGACTTTATTTATTTTGGTTATGTAATTTTATTTTAGGTCCTATGTATTGTGATGATCATATATTTTAGGTCCTATGTAGCATCTACATAGAGAATTCAAGTATTGAATACGTCATTAGTCTGATCCTTTGTAGGAATTACCCGTAATAATGAACTTGCAAAATGAATCTGTTTATCATAAAGGGATTCATTGTTTTTTACTTTGCTTCACCTTAATTGTTATTTGAACAAGTAAAGTTATGTCTTGGTCTGAGTGGGAATAGCATTTCTCTTCTGCATGTCCATGGAGTTTTGAAAAATCCAAACATTTTAGAAATAGATAGAGAGATAGGAATTTATCGGCTTTGTGCTTATATTTGTAAAAATTATTTTCGGTTGATTATAATATTTTTTTATTATGTATCATTATTACTTAATATTGCATTGTTGGAAAATTTTATGAAATAGATTTACTCATAAAAAGATCTTAGTTAACTGGTACTTATAAAGTCGATCATATACAAAAATAAGCATTTTATCCTGATTGTGTATAAAGAAATATGTCGTTTAAGGCTAAAAATTTTAGGATGTTACAACATGCTTATATGCTCTTAATGTCCTGAGAAGTATGTTAATTAATGCCCGTGTGGTTATATCTCTTGACTAGTCTTTGCCTTTTGAGCCAGTGATACAGTTGTTGGACCAATTTTCGGCCAGCAGAAGGGTAAGATTTTTCAAGTCATTTATTATACTAGTAAAACTTTGGATGGTACACAATGGAACTACTAACATCTTTAACTAAAGATCCACCAACATCTTCAATTATAGCAATAGTTTAAACAATATGAGGAACCGTTCAAAATACCCAAACAACTACTACCAAGACCATCATGTGATCACATGATACCTTTAATTGTACGTAGCACTTCAATATCTGTTAGACCATACAAATATGCTTATTATCAAAAGGAAGTCATTGAACAAATATGGAGAAAATGCTCAGTGGTATGATTCAACTAAGTAACAACAACTTTGGTAGCTCCATTATGTTGATCAAGAAAAAGGATGGAAGCTAGTGATTTTGCATTGATTATTGAAGATTAAATGTCATTACTGTTAAAGATAAGTTTCTAATTCCTCTTATAAAAGATTTATTAGATGAGTTACATAATTCATGTCATTTCTCCAAACTAGACCTCTTTTCATGCTACCATCAAATTCAAATGGTAGTTAATGATGTTGAATTAAGAGAGAGGGAGACACACACACACATTAGTGTACTAGAATTATATAGATACTCTATAATATATAGGGACGCTTATATTTTTAAGGATACATATGTAACCCTAATAGGTCAAGCCCATTATTATAATACTAACATAAATCCTAATTCTAATAAGTCTATTACAGTTATTCATAACACTCCTCCTTAAGCTGGAACATAGATATTAATCATGCCTAACTTGTTACAAATATAATGGCTATGCGTCCCATTTAAAGCCTTTGTAAACATATCTGCTAGTTGGTCGTCCGTCCTAACATGAGAGATGGACATAAGCTTCTGCTAAACTTTTTATCAAATAAAGTGACAATCTATCTCAATATATTTCGTCTGTTCATGAAAACTGGATTTGAGGCAATGTATGTTGCTACTTGGTTATCACACTAAAGTTGCATAGGTTTAGTGCTGCCAAATCCTATTTCTTTCAACATATGTTTCAACAACATTAACTCACAGGTAGTATGAGTCATCACATTGTATTCTAATTCTGCACTCAATCTCGATACACGTTCTGCTTTTGCTTATTTATCCAATAGTAGATTTTTTGTCCATAGATCCTGTCCAATTAGCATTGGAAAATTTCTCTATATGTGCATGTCAATGATCTTTGTACACAATTCCTTTTCTTGGTGCTTTCTTCAAATACTTCATAATGCGGATTAGTGCTTATCAATGAGTATCCGTCAGATATGACATAAACTAGCTAACAACACTCACTAGAAAAGCAATATCCAGCCTGGTGACAGTTAAGTAATTCAGCTTGCCTACTAATCTTTTGTATTTCTGTAAAAGGAGCTCAATTTGCTATTAGTTTCACTCTTGGCTCTTTAGTCCGGTCTCAGTCAATAAGTCTAAGACATATTTTCTATATGAAAGGAAGATTCCTTACTTGGGGTACATGACTCTAATACCTAAGAAGTATTTTAGAATTTCTAAGTCTTTTGTCTAAAACTTAGTTTAAAGAAATTTCCTTAGGTTGTTGATTCCTTCTTTATCGCTACCTATAATAACAATATTGTCAACATAATCAAGTAAAATACAACCAAGGTTAGTTTGTTTGTAAAACACTATATGGTCACTCTCACTCCTCACCAATCCAAATTCAAGACTCACGTCACTAAATCTCCTAAACCATGCTCTAGGTGACTATTTCAAGCCATATAATGACTTCTTTAAATGACACGCACTTCTACACTTTCCTTGAGCAACAAAGTCAGGTGGTTGCTCTATGTACATCTCATTCTGTAATTATCTATGTAAGAATGCATTCTTGACATGTAACTGGAATAATGGCCAATAATGCATAGCCGCAAGAGAGATGCAGATGCAAACAAATGAGAGTTTAGTAATTGGAGGAAACATATCAGTTTATTCAACACCATAAGTTTGGGCATACCCTTTTGCAATAAGTCATGCCTTCAAATGAGCCACAAAACCATCTAGATTAAATTTTACAGTGTAAATCCACTTGCAACCAATAGTCTGTTTTCCTTTAGGAAGAGGAACCAAATCCCAAGTATCATATATCATAAGAGCCAACATTTCTTCCTCCATAGCATGTTGATAACCATTATGACTAAGGGCATCTGCAAGGGTCTTAGGAACAGAAAGAAAGTCTACACCAGCTAAGAAGTATTTAGACGTAAAGGATAAATGAGTAGACATCATATAAGATGAAATAGGATAGGTACAAAATCTCTTATCTTTACAAGTAGCAATAAGAAGGTCAAGGTCAGACATATGATCTGTTGACACCTGAGAAGACAATGGTAAAGGTTGAGTACCATCTTGAATATCATTAGGCACAGGGGATGCATCATCTGAAAGTTGTTCCATGCGATAAGAGTGTGTTTGCTCAAAGAACTTGAAACATGTATCAACAAGAACTAGAGGTGCAATAGGATGGGTAGACTGAAAGATAGTGTACGTCAAGAAAGGTTCATCTACCTCATACATGGACTCAGAATATGAGGACTTAAAGAATGGAAGACTTTCAAAGAAAGACACATAAGAAAAAATAAGATAACGACCAAGATCAGGAGAAAAAACAACGATAACGTTTTTGTGACCAAGAATAACCCAAAATCACACATTTTAGGGAATTTGGATCATGTTTAGTTACCAGACGACAAACACAAAACAAATGCAACCAAAAACTTCAGAAGGTAAAAAAAAAAGACATTGTGATGGAAAAAGTATAAAGTGAGAAATCTCATGATGTAACATAAATGATGACATGCAATTAATTAAATATGCACCAATAAGACAACATCAGCCTAAAAAGGTTTAGAAACTTTCATTTCAAACATTAGAGCACAGGCTACCTCCATAAGATAATATTTTTACGTTTAGCTACCCCATTTTGTTGTGGGCTAACAATACAAAAGGACTGATGAAGCATGCCATGTTTATTTATAAAACTAGTGAGGAGGCAGAAAAATATTTTTTAGCATTATTACTTCTGAGAATGCGCACACAAGTATTAAATTGAGTTTTAATTTCAACATAAAAATTACAAAATATAAAAAATACTTTAGATCTATATTTCATAAAAAAAAATAGCCATATTACACGAGAATAATTATCCACAAAGGTAATAAAATATTTAAAACCAAATTTAGAAGTAACTGAACATGGGGTCCAAACATCAGAATGAACAATTTCGAAGGAGGTGTGAGCCCTTTTATTTAGACGAGGTACATAAACATTACGATGATGTTTAGCAAACTAACATGACTCATAATAAAAATTAGACTTTATATTAAGACATAATTTCTTAAGAACTATTTAAGACGGATGACCCAGATGACAATAAAGTTGCAAAGAAGGCAATTTTTCATTCCTAGAAGCAATAAAAGCTTATAGAAGTCCTTCTTCTTCCAATAGACACAACCCATTAGATACTCTACCTCTACCAATAATCTTTTATGTCACCATTTTCTAAAAAATACAAGAATCAGAAAAGAATGTTATTGAGCAATTTAATAATGAAGTGATTTGGCTAATGGATAACAAATTTAAAGGGAATTAAGGTAAATATGAAACAAAGGATAAAGGTAAGGTTGAAACTAGGATAGTACACCTGCTGCCCTTAATATGGACACTATAACCATTAGTGAGTATTACAGAAGAATGAAAACTGGGTAGACAAAAAGAGGAAATGATATCTAAATCTCTAGTCATATGATCAGTAGCTCCAGAATCAATGACTCAACACCTGGAAGAAGAGGAAAGACATGCAGTAGGATTACTTTTTTGGACAAAAGTGGCTGTAGAGGATGTACACGGCTGTTAGGAAATCTGAAACTGAGTACACTAAACAAATTCCTCATCATTCATACGCACAATAAATTATTGAAAATAAACATTCACAGGTCACACCCTCATCTCCCGACAAAGCACCTGACTATACCTTTGCTAAAAGGGACCGGGGCGACACACGTGTATCTGTGATGTTGCGGTCAACCAGCAGCTATCTATGCTAGAAGTTCTCAAGAGATCTCAGGGGCAATTATGATGAAAAGTGTTATATATGGGATATGATATAGAATATGTATGGTTATTATATATATATAGTAACAGATCGATTTATGTTGTTATGATACTGTGTTGTAGTATATCGACGGGTGTCACTGGGACATATGTATTGTGACATATGAATTGAAATGATATGACACATGTATAATAACATACAAGTCAACATAGAAATGCACGTATAATGAGTGAATTGTGGTATGTGCTTAATGGATGATTGTATGATTGTATGTATTTGGATGTGATGAATGTAAATATGGACTATACCCTGTTAATAATGAATTATAATAGGATATTAGGTTATAACTCTAATTACTAGTAATTAATTTATATTAAAAGGAACTTAGTGAGGCAGAAAGTAATCACCCTTACTGATTATTTTCCGGTAATGAAAGAGAAGAAACAAAGATGGTTAATCCGTTCTAGGGTCATACTCGGCAGAGATTGTGGAAAAGAAACTGCTCAGATAAATTTGATTTAACATAATAAAATCATTTATGTATTTTATTTATTGACAGTGAAAATCTTCTAAGGAGAAATATTGTAAATTCGTAAAGTTTATTAATTCGTATTTTCATGTTGTACCATTTATTCCAAATATAAAAGTTTTTATCAATTTTTTCCTAATCATGGTTTAACAATATAAGTTATAAATGCAAATTATTTATATATTAAAAGAAGAATGTTACACCGAATGGCTTTGGAGGCAATTTAATCGGTGGAAAAAGGTCTGGGAATGAGGGGATCTAAGGAACTTCAAGGGAGAGGGAGAAATAACCTTCCTCGAACCCTAACCCCTTTAAATCCCTTTCTGGCCGCGACACTCTCGCTGCAGTGACACGCCCTCACGCTGCAGCGAAAAACTCAGAGGAATTTATACTTTAGTTTCTACGGAATCTCGCTACAGCGAGATTGTACTTAGAAATGCACCCAAAACTGTCGCTTTGTTGCTACAACGAGACGTCTCTTGCTGCAGCGAGAAATTGACAGTTTTAGTCCTTCCTCCTAGGGCCCTTTCGCTGCAGCGAGAACAGCCCAGTATTACACCTTTAACCTATTTTTAGCATCAGAAAATCTAATCCAATCATATATACACATCTATACGTACCCATAAGCATTTATACACATCACCGTTTAACATTTACCACGCACTCAAGTGCCAATTCCAATATTCAATTACATTTACACACACACACAGATATATATATATATATATATATATATATATATATATATATATATATAACAGTAATCAATGTTACAAAAATTCAGAGTGTTACAGTATTAATGAGTTAAATCTCCAAATTTAACCTATCAATCATTTTAAATATGTTAGAAACTCATTTCTAACAAATTTGTTTAAAAACTTATTAAAAAAATGTTATTTTTAAAAGAATAAAAAGAATAATTAAACCTTACTAAAATGTTAATATTATTTTATTTATATCCTAATATGATATAAATATTTGTTATTAAAATTTAAATAGAATATAATTTCATATCAATTTGTTATCTCATTATATTTTTTTATGAACTTTTATGATTTAAATGTTAATATACTTTTCTTTTATAGATTTCATTATCGTGATATAAATATAATTTTTTTTATTTAGAATACGTAAAATTTCTATTTCTATGCAGTGTAAACATTTTATTTGTATGATTTTTTAAAAAAAGTATCTCCATTTGCATAAGTGTTTAATTTTTAATATCACATTTTTATCATAAATTTATTATTTTTATTTAAACAGCAATGCACATGATAAAATTTTTACCTTGTATCATTAAATATTTATTCCAATAGTTTATATATTAATTTATATATAATCTTTATTATCGTGTGATAAAAATATTAATTTAAAAAATTTAGAAGTTAGATCAGATAGAAGAATAAATTATGAAATATTAAATTTTGGACAAATGCATAATATAATAGTAGACATAGAATTAAAAGCTTGTAATGATGCTAAATTACAAAACTAAATAAGAAAAGAAAAATTAACAGATAGAAGAGAATTAGGAACCTTTCGTGAATAATATGAAATTGAGTCTATAGAAGCCCCTAGTAGAAAATATAAAAGACAAAATAAAGTACAAAATAATAATAAGAAAATATATAAAGTCCCTCTCAATAATCAAACTAAAGTTCAAGAAAATAAAAAATAAAAACAAATTGTTAGGAAATTGTTGGAAATGTGAAAAATATGAACACTGTGCTGAAAATTGTAGAGTAGAACAAAAAATTAATTCTTTAGAAAATCCATAGTTAAAACAAGTATTAACTACAATATTAATCAATCCCGAACCAGAAGAATCAGATAATGAGATCTTTAATGAAGAAAATAAATAGAAAATAAAATTTATCAATGAGACAATACAATAGACAAGTCAAAAAGTGAGTATGATAATTATTGTTGAAGACCAAGAATATATAATTGTCAAGACTGTTTAAATCCTCAAATTAAGACATTGACAAAAGACCAAACCAATAATCTAATAAAATTAATAGAAGAATTAGAAGATGGCAATTAAGAAATGATTTCATTTAAAAATTAAATGAATTGGTTACCAAAGAAGAAGAAAGGCCTATAGAAATTAAACTAATAAAGATGAAAGAAGTATTTGAAAAATTTAAACAACCCATAGTTACCATAAAAGATTTACAAGAAGAGATAAATTTACTAAAAACAGAAATATATGAATTAAAACAAAACCAGACAATATTAGAATATAAAATAATTGAATTAGAGGAAAAATTTTTATTAAAAGAACAAAATAATAAAACATGGAAAGAACAAAAAACACAAGATACAAAATTTAAAAAAAAATAGAATTATTAACATTAATGACAGTATATAGATGGTATTGTGAAATAAACTTAATAATAGAAAATAAAAAATTTAATATGATAGCTCTAATAGACTCAGGAGTTGATATAAATTGTATACAAGAAAGAATCATATCAACCAAATATTATATTAAAACAATAAAAAAAAATTAGTTTCGGCTAATGGCTCAAAAATGAATATATAATATAAGTTACATTATGTAAAGGTTTGTAAAGATAATATATACTTTACTACATCCTTTGTATTAGTAAAAAAATATGACAAATTAAATAATATTATGTAAACCATTTTTAACATTATTATATCCATGTAATATCTGTAATAAAAGAATTATTAGTCATGCAATAAAAAGGAAAAAAATAGAATTTAAATTCTTAAATGCATCAAAAATTAAAGAATTAAATAAATTGCAAGAAGTCTCCATATCACAATACTAACTATTTGTTATTTTGCAGAATGGAGTATAAAGAATTTGGTAGGGTCAAAGTCCCTTTATTACCTTTAGACACAAACAAAAATTTTATACCGCTAAAGGATACAAAAAATTTAACAAAAAGTCAGTTTATTTTACTTAACAACTTATGGAAAGACTACAATAGTTCACAAAAACTTAATTGCATAAATGCTTTAACATATTACTTTCTAAAAAAAATAAATCAAAATAGATGTATAGAATCTTTTAAGTATTTCCTAGTGTGAAAATTATGCTAGAATAGTTAGAAGAATTGAAATCGCCAATATTTTATGTATTAAACTTAAAAGAGAAATATTCCCTTTTGATAATCTTCAAGATGCATGTCAAAGTGCCAGAATTTTTATGGGATTAAATTATTCTGTAGAATCAGATTGTATCAATATAGAAGAAAAACTATCAAAAAAGCAGAAAAGAAAAGTTATTGAAACAGAAAAAGAAAAATATGATAGTTTGGAAAAAAGTAATAAAAAGCTTGAAAAAAAAATTACAAAATATGATTATCAAACCCTTACAAGAAATTATTTGGACAAAAGCTAAAACCAATTTTTATACCCCAAGCTTTATCTATATACAATTTATATTCAATATTGAAATTCCTGGATTATATTTCAAAAGTCTTTACCTAGAAAGACCCTAAAAAGATTTACCAGCTACTTTTTGGCCCCAAATAATTATAGACTTATTAGTGTTTTAAGAAAAAGTTATAAGCTATACTCCACCAAGAATGCCTACCATTCATAAAAAAATAACAATTCAATTTCTCATGGATCTAGGATTTCTATATTCTATGAGATTCATTAGTTTATCACAAATTTCTTCTTTGGGAAGACAAATATGTAATATTTAACATATTCTTAGCCATACTAAAATAACAAAAGTTATGTTCTCATTAATACCACCTGTATGGGAATTGACTGGGATAGTTCCACCATTCAATCATATATAAATAACTCTAAACATATTGTCAGTTACTACAAAAATTTGGAAAGATGTAGAAGATGTGGAAGATGCATTTTACAGTAAAAGGCATAAACAACATCACAGACTGGATATCAGCTAGCTTTCGGCGAAAAACATCACAATATTTTTTGAAGAAAAATATACCATTATTACATTATAATGATGTTCTAAAGACTCACATAAGAAAGATGTTCAATTTTGACGACTTAGAATATCTAGAAGATTGAAAGATTAAAAGTGCTAGTCTCATTCATTAGAGATAAAGACAAGTTACAAATGTTTCTACAAGACTTCAGCAGAACTTTGACAAGACAACACTAAAAGAAAAGCAACTGCAACAAGACTATACTACTATAAGAAGATAAAGCACCATCCAGAAAAGTGGCAAACAAGACATGACAAGAAAAAAATACAAAAGATAAGAAAGAATCTCTCTACATGAGGTTGTTATTTGTTTTAACTCTGGGTTTTCTAAAGAATTAATTTTTTGTTTTACTCTACAATTTTCAGCATGATGTCCATATTTTTCACATTTCTAACAATTTCCTAAAAATTTATTTTGATTTTTATTTTCTTGGACTTTATTTTGATTATTGAGAGGGACTTTGTAATACCCTCATTTTGTAATTTATTATTTTTGCAATTAATGTTAGTTATTTGTGTATGTTATTTGAAATTAGAAGTGTTTGATTGAGGTGAACTATGGGATATCTCGCTGTAGCAAGAATGAGGCAGTGAAAATGAAACATTCTGGAGCCCTCTCACTGTAGTTAGAATCTCTTGCTGTAGCGAGAATGCTACTCTCTCCGTGTAGCTAGAATGACAGACATCAAAGGAAGAAAACTTATGATTTTTTCGCTGTAGCGAGAAAGTCGCGAGTTTGAGAGATATTTAAGGAACTCTCGCCCTAAAAACTTCATTTTCAACCAAATCACATATCCCTTTCCATCCTCTTCATTCTCTCCCTCTCCTTTCTCAGAGAAAACCTCCAATAACTCTGGATCTTCTTCAGATTTAAGCTCAAACATTCGTTCTTCTTGGATCTAGTAAGTTTCTCGGAGTTTAGATCTCTATTTCATTCTTTTTTTTTGGTTCTCTTCTCATGATAAGATCTCTACCTCGAAATACTTAGGAAATCTTATCTTTTGGAAGACCTCTCCGCGGATACTGTGAGATCTCTCCGTAGATCACTCAGAGAACTAATTTGGAGGAATCATTATCAGGTAAGGGGAGTATTTTCTAGCTGTAGTTATATGTATATATATAGATCTAGTGGTTTTAAGAGAAACATGGGCATCTCACTTAGAAAAGATCGGTAGATCTTGATAATATCATATGATAAATGGGTATTTTGACATAAAGAAAGGTTTAGGTTTATTTGAACTTATAATATCATATTTTTAAAAGAAAGATATGAGCTAGGACAACTTTAAGAGGTTTCAAAACTAAGTTTCTAAGGGTGTATATGAATTAAGTACTAAAAGATATACAATGATGAACTTTAAGTTAGAAGACTACATATATTGGTATTGTTCGAATTGAGTTGAGTCCGAAGGTGTCCGACCTTCGACAAATTATATTGATTGTATAGTGTGAGCTTGTGTGGTAGTCTCTGTGATATGATTGATGTATTGCATTGGTGATATGATGTGATATTGCCTGATAATTTGATATGTTGGACTGGTATGATGTAATAAGTATAAATGTGAAATGAAGACTAAAATGTATGCAATATGAATAAAATGATTGAAATTGGAAGCGTATGGTATATGAATGAATAACGGAAATATGAATGAAATGTTGATTGGAAGTGTCACGACCCCTTTTTATAAAGGACCGAGAACATTATTTCTACACCACATACTTATTTAAAAATAGATAAATAATAGAGAATATAAGTATAAAAATTCACTTCTCATTCAAAGTAAAAATGAAGTTCCTTACAACAAATATACAACAGATCAACATAATATTACATTTAGTTTATAATATTCAAAATACCAAAAAAAAATTATAATATGTGACTCCCTCGACATGAGGTCTCATATATAAAGAAAAAGGACTCTGATGCATTATTACTCAACTCCAGCTTCTAACTTTTCTTCACGGCCCCTCGGCTGTGAAGTAGATGCAACACCTGCTACATCTGCTCACGTACCACCGTACGATCATCGCAGTACACACGCACACAACGACATAGAAAGAAATGCAAGGGTGAGCTTACCAAACATAAAATAAAATTATATATATATAGAGCAAAATATTTCTCACAGCAATAACCCCATGCATTTCCAGCCCATCTAATGCACAGCATGAAAACGGCTTCCAACCGGTTTCACGACCTAATTAATCCAGAAGGAACCGAGCCAGGTCCGGGAGCGACCCATTCCGGTATCACGGATCCAGACAAAGACAAAGACAAGCTTTCAAAGCATGAACTTACCGTTACATGTCTACCCACCTAAACATGTAACTCGGCTCTATAATGATGCAAAATATATATCTCGGCATGATGCACGCCACCAAAATTATTTTAACGGCTCAACTACGGCAAGTTTATAATAGATCAGCCAAAATCTCACATTTTAAACTAATTAACAACGATTCTGACTTAGAAAATAGCTTTTATTCAATAGATCTAACAAAATCATATCAAAATATCTTGAAATAACATATTAAACCGTTCAAAACATAGTTCATAGGTTAAAGTAAACTCCCCTTACCTCAGAAAGATGATTCACACTAGATCTACCGAATATTACTTGATTATAACAAAAATTCACCGAAGATTCAGCTTTAGAACGGAGTTTCTCCTAAGAACACCATGAATTTCTATAAGAAAGAGAAGGAGAAGAGAAACGAACGGTAAATCTAGCTTCAAACTTAAAGAAACTTACTTCCAATCCTTCAGAATAGATGTAGAATCTCAGATCTGGCGGGAAATCTAAGTTTAGAAAGGTTTAGTATGAGAGAAATGGTGGTTTACGGCCTTAGAACCTTTGAGAACCTTGGATAGAGGTGAAGAAATGAAAATTTCGTGTGAAGCCCCCTTTTTATAGAAAATTTTCGAAATTTACTGTTCACGCCGAAATTTACTGTTCACCACCGGAAAACACTGTTCACCGCCTTACTGTTCATGCCGGAAAATACTGTTCAGTGAACTATTCATGCCGGAAAAACACTGTACACGCACTGTACGCGTATGTGACGTCACCGATGACGTCTGCTGTCACTGTACATACGCGGTTTGTACTGTTCATACACGGTTTGTACGCGGTTTGCACTGTATTCATTACCGTTCATACACGGTTTGTATCGTACATACGCGGTTGCACCTTTATTCATTGCCTTGTTCATACACGGTTTGTACTTGTACATACGCGGTTACTGTTCATTGCACTGTTCATACTGATCGTTCATTTTTCATTTTTTTTTTTTTTTTTTAATAATTTCAAACTCCATCTAAATATATTCCAATACCAAATAATCCTTCAATTAACATTGAACAAGTATAAAATATTATAGATTACTCAATAATAAATTAGAAGCCCGACAATTCTCCCAGAAAATAAATTTTCGTCCTCGAAAATTTCATTCCCCGAGAGAAAAGATGAGGGTACAACTCTCTCATTCTTTCTTCTAACTCCCATGTGGCATCACCGATTATTTGGTCCCAAACAACCTTTACTAACCGAATAGACTTACCTCTAAGTTTCTTAACTCTAGTTTCCTCGATACGAGCGGTTGGGACCTCCAAGACAAGTCATCTCGTAACTCCACAACATCGAGGCTCAATTACATGAGACAAATCTGGAACATACTTCTTTAAGCTGCGACACATGGAAAACATTATGTATTCCAGGACAACCGAGGTGGTAACGCTAATTCATAGGCTCTTTGGTCCTCGACGATGTAATATACGATACGGTCCTATGAACTTAGGTGTTAACTTCTTGGCTCTTAAGGCTCGCCCCCACACTGTAGTGCGTGATACTCTTAAGAATACATGATCACCAACCTCAAATTCTAGGGATCTTCTCGTCGGTCAGCATAAGATTTACATCGACTTTGGGTAGCTCTTAGCTTTTCTCTAATAAGTTCAACTTTCTCCTTAGTTTCTTGCAGCATTTCAGGTCCAACCATCAAATGTACTCCATCTTGGAACCAACAGATAGGGGTTCTACACCTTCTACCATATAGAGCTTCAAATGGTGCCATATCTATACTCGAATGATAGCTATTATTATAAGTGAATTCTACCAAAGGAAGCATATCCTCCCAATTACTCCTTTGTTCTACAATGCAAGTTCGCAATAAGTCTTCTAAGGTCTGAATAGTACGCTCAGATTGACCATCTGTTTGCGGATGGTATGCAGAACTCAACCTGTTGTGTGCCCATAGATTCTTGAAAACTACGCCAAAGCGGGAAGTGAATCGAGGATCCCTATCGAGATAATACTAGAAGGTACTCCATGCAACCTGACAATCTCTCTAATGTACAATTCTGCTAATTTCTCCAAGCTAAAGGTCATGTTAATTGGCAAGAAATGTGCACTCTTGGTTAGCCTATCAACTATGACCCACACTGCATCATGATTCCTAACTGTTCTAGGTAGATGGGACACAAAGTCCATAGTCACATGGTCCCACTTCCACTCTGGAATTTCCATCGTTTGTAACTCTCCTAGAGGGCTTTGGTGCTCCGCTTTTGCCTTTTGACAAGTCAAGCAGGCTTTAACAAACTCAGCTATCTCTCACTTCATGCCTGGCCACCAAAACATCTGCTTTAAATCTTAATACATCTTGGTAACACCAGGATGAATGTTGAGACTACCCTTATGTCCTTCTTCTAGAATTGCTCTCTTTAATTCAGTATCTCTAGGGACACAAACTCGACCTTGACATCTGAGAATACCATCAACACCTTTCGAAACCCTTTGTCTTATTTGTCCCTAAGAGAAATACAATCCGACATAACATTGGATCCCACAATTGTTTATCTTTAATTTCTGTAAGAAATTATTAGTCACCACAATTCGGCTACAACTAATCTTTTCGGGTGATAAGTCCACATGTATGTTCGGGTCTCGGAATTGTTCTACCAAAAGGGTTTCACCGACTCTTAGGGAGAATGCAGAACCACATTTCTACTTAATGCATCGGCCACCACGTTAGCTTTTCCTGGATGGTATTGGAGCTGAAAATCATAATCCTTAAGGAATTCCACCCAACGTCTCTGCCTCATATTTAACTCTCGCTGATCAAATAAATACTTTAGACTCTTATGATCACTATATACATCGAACCGAGCTCCATAAAGATAGTGTCGCCACACCTTCAGAGCAAAGACTACAAAGACTAACTCAAGGTCATGAATCGGGTAATTTCGCTCATGAGTTCGCAATTGACGAGATGCATAAGCTACCACTCTCTTATCTTGCATCAACACACATCCCAATCACGATGAGAAGCATCACGAGTACACCTCAAACGGTCGACTAGTATCAGGGAGAATCAACACCGGCGAAGAAGTTAGTCTCTGTTTTAACTCATTAAAGCTTTGCTCACATTCCTCAGTCCACACAAAGGGTTGATCACGGCGAGTTAACCGTGTTAATGGTGCAGCTATCTTCGCGAATCTCTCTATAAATCTCCGGTAGTAACCTGCTAGGCCCACAAAACTACGAATCTACGAGGCTGTCTTCGGCCTTTCCCACCGCAACACCGCTTCAACTTTGGAAGGATCAACTGCAATTCCTTTAGCTGAAATAACATGACCAAGGAACTTCACTTCCTCTAGCCAAAACTCACACTTAGACAGTTTAGCATACAACTGTTTTTCCCTTAAAACATTAAGTACAGTCCTCAAATGCTCTTCATGTTCCTCGACGAACTAGAATTAATTAAAATATCATCAATAAAGACTACCACAAATCGATCCAGGAAAGGTCTAAAGATCCGATTCATGTAGTCCATAAACACACTGGAGCATTTGTAACTCCAAAAGGCATCACTATATACTCATAATGACCATATCTAGTGCGAAAAGCAGTCTTAGGAATATCTTCATCCTTCACTCGGATCGATGGTACCCAGGACTTCAAATCAATCTTAGAGAATACCTTAGCACCTCTCGGTGGTCCATCAAATCATCGATTCGCGGCAATGGGTACTTGTTCTTAATTGTCAACTTATTCAACTTGCGATAATCCACACATAATCTAGAACTTAGTCTTTCTTTTTCACCAGAGAATCGGGCTCCCAAGGTGATACACTTGGTCTAATCATCTGTTTACGCATTAGATCCTCGATCTGCTCCTTAAGCTCAATTAACTCTTTTGGCGCCATTCTATACGGTACTACGAGACACTAGCTCGGCTCAGGGAATCAAATCTATAGCAAACTCTACCTCTCTACGTGGAGGTATTCCAGGAATATCCTCTGGAAAAATCTCGGGGAATTCTCGTACTACGGTATTGGGAAGGCTTTGCTCCACTTCGCATTCATAACTCCCAACAAAACAAAACAAGATACTCCCTCAGCTAAGGATGTTTCTACTTGGCTAGTAGAAATCAATTCTACACAATCTTCTTGCTCGGGAAAGATTAAACACCTCCGCCACAATCAATTAGCACACGATTGGCGGTTAGCCAATCCATACCCGAGATTACATCTAACCCCGACATCGGGATACAAATAAGATTTACTTTGTATCTTCGTCCCTCAATTGCTATGGGACACCTAACACAAACCGTCGAAGTCTTAATTGAACTTAAAGTAGGTGTCGATACTACTAAGTCACATCCTAGATCGCCCACCGGTAATCCTAAGTTTCTCACACAATTGTCCGCAATAAAAGAGTGTGTGGCTCAGAATCAAATAATACGTAAAGAAAAGTACCTGCCACTACCGTTGTTCCTTGAACAAGATGCATCGCACAGGTCGCCTCGATGCGAAGTAGTGAATACACGTCCCTCCGCTCTCGATCTGGTTGTTGTTGGAGCCCTAGTTGCTTTAGGCCTAATAGCATGCAAGGCGCTAGCAGAAGACGAAACGCCCTACTAGGCGTAGGACAGCCCTTGCAAGGTGCCCCACAGGCCGCCGGCACGAGAAGCAAACTCTTACATCGGTCGTGGGCACCGGCTCGGATAGTGTGGTCCACCACACCTAAAACATCCGACAATCTGCGGCACCGAGACTCTAGGAGAAGAAGAAATTGCTCCCCTAGGCCGAAATGTAGAAGTAGCCCCACCGGCACCGGGGTCGATGCCGCCGATCCTCTTGATCGATATGATCGAGGCTCTTGTTGGCGTAGCGACCGATCGTAGGGGCCCTTCTTAGCGCCCTTACTTCCATTACCATAACTGCTAGCAACTCTACTAGATGGAGCCTTCCCAACTCCACCAACATCCTCCGCATTGAGACTCTCTATAATGGTGGCTTGATCCACCAAGTCAGCAAACTCTGTGATCCTGAGTGGGATCAAAATCCTCTTTATGTCAGTTCTCAACCCGTCTGAAAACCTCTGACATCTCCACTCCTCTGAAGTCGGGTGAGAATAAAATCGGTAGAGCCGCTCAAACTCGTATTGCATACTCATAGGCGATGAGTTTCCTTGCACCAAGTTTAGAAACTCTCGTTCTTTGGCGGCACGAACATGAGAAGGGAAAAACTTTCCCGAGAAAACTACTTCTAAATACAGCCCAAGTAATGACTTCACCTCGGGCCTCTAGCATAGTACGAGCTCCGTGCCACCACATCTCTCGCATCCCCTATCGGCATATACGTAGCATATATCACCTTTCTCTCCTCGGCGCAACCCATGGTTAGGAAGATCTTCTCAATCTCCCGATCCAGAGTTCGGCGACATACGGTCCATCCACTCCCGTGAATTGAGGAGGATCATTCTTTCGAACTCGACAACCCATGGTATTCGGGAAGAGGTGTAGGCGAGGCGATGGCTGCTGCTTGCTGTCTGCGACGGCGGCTTGATTTGCGACTTGTCGCTGAATCATATCTAGACTCGCCCTAACAGTGGCTGCCATGGCCTCCATGGCATGAGCCATTTGGTTCACATCAGCGGGAGGAGGATTTGCAGCAGATCTTCTTGGTCTAGCCATCCTAATATATAGACTAGCTTAAATTACTAACGTTTAACATATTCAAGAATACCACCACATAGCTATATTCACAGATTCAGCTTACAGTGATATATTCATATTTAGTATATCATAAAAATTTAATCAATTTAGTACTCAGCATAACAACATATCAACATTCACATAGCATAGCAAACACATTCATTTCAGCAATCATTTACAGCTTAGCTTAACAGTCTCTTATTCACACAATACGACTCACCTATAGCTCACCCAAGTATCATATACCAAGTTTCCTACATCAATCATGTCTGAGAATCGAGGTGATCAAGCTCGTTCCCTCACAACTTGATGAATAGAAATCATGATATATGATTCACATCTAAAACTCACATGTTTAATATGCACAACTGACGCCTAACAACCTCACCCTGTAGGTTTACCTAGACCATGCTCTGATACCACTAAAATGTCACGACCCCTTTTTATAAAGGACCGAGAACATTATTTCTACACCACATACTTATTTAAAAATAGATAAATAATAGAGAATATAAGTATAAAAATTCACTTCTCATTCAAAGTAAAAATGAAGTTCCTTACAACAAATATACAACAGATCAACATAATATTACATTTAGTTTATAATATTCAAAATACCAAAAAAAAATTATAATATGTGACTCCCTCGACATGAGGTCTCATATATAAAGAAAAAGGACTCTGATGCATTATTACTCAACTCCAGCTTCTAACTTTTCTTCACTGGCCCCTCGGCTGTGAAGTAGATGCAACACTGCTACATCCGCTCACGTACCACCGTACGATCATCGCGACACACGCACACAACGACATAGAAAGAAATGCAAGGGTGAGCTTACCAAACATAAAATAAAATTATATATATATAGAGCAAAATATTTCTCACGAATAACCCCATGCATTTCCAGCCCATCTAATGCACAAAGCATGAAAACGGCTTCCAACCGGTTTCACGACCTAATTAATCCGTAAGGAACCGAGGCGATCCGGAGCGACCCATTCCTAGGTATCGGATCCAGACAAAGACAAAGACAAAGAAATTTCAAAGATGAACTTACCGTTACATGTCTACCCACCTAAACATGTAACTCAGCTCTATAATGATGCAAAATATATATCTCAGCATGATGCACGCCACCAAAATTATTTTAACAGCTCAACTACGGCAAGTTTATAATAGATCAGCCAAAATCTCAGCATTTTAAACTAATTAACAACGATTCTGACTTAGAAAATAGCTTTTATTCAATAGATCTAACAAAATCATATCAAAATATCTTGAAATAGCATATTAAACCGTTCAAAACATAGTTCATAGGTTAAAGTAAACTCCCCTTACCTCAGAAAGATGATTCACACTAGATCTACCGAATATTACTTGATTATAACAAAAATTCACCGAAGATTAAGCTTTAGAACGGAGTTTCTCCTAAGAACACCATGAATTTCTATAAGAAAGAGAAGGAGAAGAGAAACGAACGGTAAATCTAGCTTCAAACTTAAAGAAACTTACTTCCATTCCTTCAGAATAGATGTAGAATCTCAGATCTGGCGGGAAATCTAAGTTTAGAAAGGTTTAGTATGAGAGAAATGGTGGTTTACGGCCTTAGAACCTTTGAGAACCTTGGATAGAGGTGAAGAAATGAAAATTTCGTGTGAAGCCCCCTTTTTATAGAAAATTTTCGAAATTTACTGTTCACGCCGAAATTTACTGTTCACCGCCGGAAAACACTGTTCACCGCCTTACTGTTCATGCCGGAAAATACTGCTCAGTGAACTATTCATGCCGGAAAACACTGTACACGCACTGTACGCGTATGTGACGTCACCGATGACGTCAGCTGTCACTGTACATACGCGGTTTGTACTGTTCATACACGGTTTGTACGCGGTTTGCACTGTTCATTGCACTGTTCATACACGGTTTGTACTGTACAGACGCGGTTGCACTGTTCATTGCACTGTTCATACGGTACTGTTCATTTTTCATATTTTTTTTTTTTTTTAATAATTTCAAACTCCATCTAAATATATTCCAATACCAAATAATCCTTCAATTAACATTGAACAAGTATAAAATATTATAGATTACTCAATAATAAATTAGAAGCCTGACAGGAAGTGAAAGCATGTCATATATAAATGAGAAATGAGAATATGATGCGTGGTTATAATGCATGAGTTCACGTAATTTGAAACAGTGATTATAATATAAATTATAGCACGTTGAAGGATGTGTTATCATGTATATTGTAATCTATGAATTTCTATATAAATTGTGACTCATGAATCATGACATGCTGATTGATACAAAGGAATATGAAATGAGAAATGCTGAGAATGAGTATAGATAGTACAGCGATACACTGGGGATATAGAGTTAAAGAAAAAATTTGAGAAATCTTGGAAAAATGAGGATGGTGAATGTTAGTAATAAAAAGGGTGCACAATAAATTATTGAAAATAAACATTCACAGGCCACACCCTCATCTCCCGACGCAGCTCCTGACTATACCTTTGCTAAAAAGGGTTGAGGCGACACATGTGTATCTGTGATGTTGTGGCTATCCAGCAGCTATCTATGCTAAAAGTCCTTAAAAGATCCCAAGGGCAATTATTATGATGAAAAGTGATATAGATGAGTTGTGATATAAAATATGTATAATATGATATATGTATCGTAGCAAATCGGGTCATGTTGTTATGGTACGTGTATTGTAGTACATCGACAGGTGTTACTGGGACATATGTATTGTGACACATGAATTGAAATGATATGACACATGTATAATAATATACAGGTCAACATAGAAATATGTGTATAATAAGTGAAATGTTGTATGTGCTTGATGGACGATTGTATGACTACATGTATTTGAATGAGAATGAATTAGAATAAAGTATTAGGCTACGACTCTAATTATTATTATTAAGTAAGATATACTAAAAGAGATTTAGGGGGCAGGAAATACTCACCCTTATTGAAATGTTTCAGGTTATGAAAGAGAAGGAATAGAGATATATGATCCGTTCTAGGATCATACTCATCAAGGAATTGTGGGAAGGGAACTGCTCGGATATAAAATCTTTTAATGTATTTCCATTCAATTTCTAATGAGAAATCTTGTATTAAGAATATTTTTATATATTGTTGAAGAAATATTGTCAATTCATCAAGTTTTCAAATTTGTGTTCCCATATTGTACCACTTATCCAAAATATACAAATTTTTGCTAATTATGTTTTAATAATATAAGTGCTAAATGTATATATTTGTATTTTTTTAAAAAAAAGATGCGATGTTACAGACTTTATATATTTTCTTCTTATTATTTTGTACTTTATTTTGTCTTTTATATTTTCTACTAGGGGCTTCTATAGACTCAATTCCATATTGTTCACGAAAGGTTCCTAATTCTCTTCTATCTGTTAATTTTTCTTTTCTTATCTAGTTTTGTAATTTAGCATTATTACAAACTTTTAATCCTGTATCTTGTCAGGCTTCTAATTTATTATTGAGTAATCTATAATATTTTATACTTGTTCAATGTTAATTGAAGGATTATTTGGTATTGGAATATATTTAGATGGAGTTGAAATTATTTTTTTTTAAAAAAAAAAAGTGAACAGTACCGTGTGAACAGTGCAAACCGCGTATGAACAGTGCAAACCGCGTGTGAACAGTGCAAACCGCGTATGAACAGTGCAAACCGTGTATGAACAGTGCCAACCGCGTATGTACAGTGACTGCTGACGTCATCGGTGACGTCACATACGCGTACAGTGCGTGAACAGTACGCGTGTACAGCGATGAACAGTAAATTCCGGCGTGAATAGTAAATTTCAAAAATTTTCTATAAAAAGGGGGCTTCACACGAAATTTTCATTTCTTCACCTCTATCCAAGGTTCTCAAAGGTTCTAAGGCCGTAAACCACCATTTCTCTCATACTAAACCTTCCTAAACTTAGATTTCTCGCCAGATCTGAGATTCTACATCTATTCTGAAGGATTGGAAGTAAGTTTCTTTAAGTTTGAAGCTAGATTTACCGTTCGTTTCTCTTCTCCTTCTCTTTCTTATAGAAATTCATGGTGTTCTTAGGAGAAACTCCGTTCTAAAGCTGAATCTTCGGTGAATTTTTGTTATAATCAAGTAATATTCGGTAGATCTAGTGTGAATCATCTTTCTGAGGTAAGGGGAGTTTACTTTAACCTATCTTGATATGATTTTGTTAGATCTATTGAATAAAAGCTATTTTCTAAGCTGTAACTATTGTTAATTAGTTTAAAATGCTGAGATTTTGGCTGATCTATTATAAACTTGCCGTAGTTGAGCTGTTAAAATAATTTTGGTGGCGTGCATCATGCTGAGATATATGTTTTGCATCATTATAGAGCCGAGTTACATGTTTAGGTGGGTAGACATGTAACGGTAAGTTCATGCCGAGTCTTGTCTTTGTCTTGTCCGGATCCGATCTAGGAATGGGTCGCTCCGGACCGGCTCGGTTCCTTCGGATTAATTAGGCCGTGAAACCAGTTGGAAGTCGTTTTCATGTGCATTAGATGGGCTGGAAATGCATGGGGTTATTGCAGTGAGAAATATTTTGCTCTATATATATATAATTTTATTTTATGTTTGGTAAGCTCACCCTTGCATTTCTTTCTATGTCGTTGTGTGCGTGTGTCGCGATGATCGTACGGTGGTACGTGAGCGGATGTAGCAGTGTGTTGCATCTACTTCACAGTGAGGGCCGGTGAAGAAAAGTTAGAAGTCGGAGTTGAGTAATAATGCATCAAAGTCCTTTTTCTTTATATATGAGACCTCATGTCGAGGGAGTCACGTATTATAATTTTTTTTTGGTATTTTGAATATTATAAACTAAATGTAATATTATGTTGATCTGTTGGATATTTGTTGTAAGGAACTTCATTTTTTACTTTGAATGAGAAGTGAATTTTTATACTTATATTCTCTATTATTTACCTATTTTTAAATAAGTATGTGGTGTAGAAACAATGTTCTCGGTCCTTTATAAAAAGGGGTCGTGACATTTTAGTGGTATCAGAGCATGGTCTAGGTAAACCTACAGGGTGAGGTTGTTAGGCGTCAGTTGTGCATATTAAACATGTGAATTTTAGCTGTGAATCATATATCATGATTTCTATTCATCAAGTTGTGAGGGAACGAGCTTGATCACCTCGATTCTCAGACATGATTGATGTAGGAAACTTGGTATATGATACTTGGGTGAGCTATAGGTGAGTCGTACTGTGTGAATAAGAGACTGTTAAGCTAAGCTGTAAATGATTGTTGAAATGAGTGTGTTTGCTATGCTATGTGAATGTTGAGATGTTGTTATACTGAGTACTAAATTGATTAAAATTTTATGATATACTAAATATGAATATATCACCGTAGTTGAATCAGTGAATATAGCTATGTGGTGGTCTTGCTGAATGTGTTAAACGTTAGTAATTTAAGCTAGTCTATATATTAGGATGGCTAGACCAAGAAGATCTGCTGCAAATCCTCCTCCTGCTGATGTGAACCAAATGGCTCATGCCATGGAGGCCATGGCGACCACCGTTAGGCAGTAGTCTAGATATGATTCCAAGCAGAAGAAGTCGCAAATCAAGCCGCTCGCAAGACAGTGCAGCAGCAGCATCGTTTCACCGCACCTCTTCCTGAATACCATGGGTTGTCAGAGTTCAGAAAGAATGATCCTCCTCAATTCACAGGAGTGGATGGACCAGATGCTGCTGAACTCTGGATCAGGGAGATTGAGAAGATCTTCCTAACCATGGGTTGCGCCGAGGAGAGAAAGGTGATATATGCTACGTATATGCTGATAGGGGATGCAGAGATGTGGTGGCACGGAGCTCGTACTATACTAGAGGCCCGAGGTGAAGTCATTACTTGGGCTGTATTTAGAAGTAGTTTTATGGGAAAGTTTTTCCCTTCTCATGTTCGTGCTGCCAAAGAACGAGAGTTTCTAAACTTGGTGCAAGGAAACTCATCAGTCTATGAGTATGCAATACAGTTTGAGCGGCTCTACAGATTTTATTCTCACCCGACTTCAGAGGAGTGGAGATGTCAGAGGTTTTCAGACGGGCTGAGAACTGACATAAAGAGGATTTGATCCCACTCAGGATCATGGAGTTTGCTGACTTGGTGGATCAAGCCACCATTATAGAGAGTCTTAATGCGGAGGATGTTGGTGGAGTTGGGAAGGCTCCATCTAGTAGAGCTGCTAGCAGTTATGGTAATGGAGGTAAGGGCGCTAAGAAGGGTCCCTACAGTCGGTCGCTACGCCAACAGCTAGCCTCGATCATATCGCCAAGAGGATCGGCAAGATCGCCCCGGTGCCGTAGGGGACTGCTACTTCTACATTTCAGCCTAGGGGAGCAATTTCTTCTTCTCCTAGAGTCTCGGTGCGCAGATTGTCGGATGTTTTAGGTGTGGTGGACCACACTATCTCGAGCCGTGCCCACGCATCGATGTAAGAGTTTGCTTCTCGTGCCGCAGCCGGGGCACCTTGCAAGGGACCCGTCCTACGCCTAGTAGGGCAGTTTCGTCTTCTGCTAGCGCCTTGCACGCTATTAGGCCTAAAGCAACTAGGGCTCCAACAATAACCAGATCGAGAGCGGAGGGACGTGTATTCACTACTTCGCATCGAGGCAGCCCGAGCGACGTATCTTGTTCAAGGAACAGCGGTAGTGGCGGTACTTTTCTTTCGTATTATTTGATTACGGAGCCACACACTCTTTTATTGCGGACAATTGTGTGAGAAACTTAGGATTACCGGTGGACGATCTAGGATGTGACTTAGTAGTATCGACACCTACTTTAAGTTCAATTAAGACTTCGACGGTTTGTCAGTGTTAGGTGTCCCATAGCAATTGAGGGACGAAGATACAAAGTAAATCTTATTTGTATCCCGATGTCGTGGTTAGATGTAATCTTGGGTATGGATTGGCTAACCGCCAATCGTGTGCTAATTGATTGTGGTCGGAGGTGTTTAATCTTTCCGAGCAAAGAAGATTGTGTAGAATTAATTTCTACTCGCCAAGTAGAAACATCCTTAGGTGAGGGAGTATCTTGTTTTGTTTTGTTGGGAGTTATGAATGCGAAGTGGAGCAAAGCCTTCACCAATACCGCAGTACGAGAATTTCCCGAGATTTTCCCGAGAGGATATTCCCCGGGAATACCTCCACGTAGAGAGGTAGAGTTTGCTATAGATTTGATTCCCGGAGCCGAGCTGTGTCTCGTAGTACCGTATAGAATGGCGCCAAAAGAGTTAATTGAGCTTAAGGAGCAGATCGAGGATCTAATGCGTAAACAGATGATTAGACCAAGTGTATCGCCTTGGGGAGCTGATTCTCTTGGTGAAAAAGAAGGACGGAAGTTCTAGATTATGTGTGGATTATCGCAAGTTGAATAAGTTGACAATTAAGAACAAGTACCCATTGCCGCGAATCGATGATTTGATGGACCAGCTGAGAGGTGCTAAGGTATTCTCTAAGATTGATTTGAAGTCTGGGTACCATCAGATCCGAGTGAAGGATGAAGATATTCCTAAGACTGCTTTTCACATTAGATATGGTCATTATAAGTATATAGTGATGCCTTTTGGAGTTACAAATGCTCCAGCTGTGTTTATGGACTACATGAATCGGATCTTTAGACCTTTCCTGGATCGATTTGTGGTAGTCTTTATTGATGATATTTTAATTTATTCTAGTTCGTCAGAGGAACATGAAGAGCATTTGAGGACTGTACTTAATGTTTTAAGGGAAAAACAGTTGTATGCTAAACTGTCTAAGTGTGAGTTTTGGCTAGAGGAAGTGAAGTTCCTTGGTCATGTTATTTCAGCTAAAGGAATTGCAGTTGATCCTTCCAAAGTTGAAGCGGTGTTGCAGTGGGAAAGGCCGAAGACAAATTTCAGAGATTCGTAGTTTTGTGGGCCTAGCAGGTTACTACCGGAGATTTATAGAGGGATTCGCGAAGATAGCTGCACCATTAACACGGTTAACTCGCCGTGATCAACCCTTTGTGTGGACCGAGGAATGTGAGCAAAGCTTTAATGAGTTAAAACAGAGACTAACTTCTTCACCGGTGTTGATTCTCCCTGATACTAGTCGACCGTTTGAGGTGTACTGTGATGCTTCTCATCAGGGATTGGGATGTGTGTTGATGCAAGATAAGAGAGTGGTAGCTTATGCATCTCGTCAATTACGAACTCATGAGCGAAATTACCCGATTCATGACCTTGAGTTAGCTGTTGTAGTCTTTGCTCTGAAGGTGTGGCGACACTATCTTTATGGAGCTCAGTTCGATGTATATAGTGATCATAAGAGTCTGAAGTATTTATTTGATCAGCGAGAGTTAAATATGAGGCAGAGACGTTGGGTGGAATTCCTTAAGGATTATGATTTTCAGCTCCAATACCATCCAGGAAAAGCTAACGTGGTGGCCGATGCATTAAGTAGGAATGTGGTTCAGGCATTCTCCCTAAGAGTCAGTGAAACCCTTTTGGTAGAACAATTCCGAGACCTGAACATACATGTGGACTTATCACCCGAAAAGATTAGTTGTAGCCTAATTGTGGTGACTAATAATTTCTTACAGGAAATTAAAGATAAACAATTGTGGGATCCAATGTTATGTCGGATTGTATTTCTCTTAGGGACAGATAAGACAAAGGGTTTCAGTAAAGGTGTTGATGGTATTCTCAGATGTCAAGGTCGAGTTTGTGTCCCTAGAGATACTAAATTAAAGAGAGCAATTCTAGAAGAAGGACATAAGGGTAGTCTCAACATTCATCCTGGTGTTACCAAGATGTATCAAGATTTAAAGCAGATGTTTTGGTGGCCAGGCATGAAGCGAGAGATAGCTGAGTTTGTTAAAGCCTGCTTGACTTGTCAAAAGGCAAAAGCGGAGCACCAAAGCCCTCCAGGAGAGTTACAAACGATGGAAATTCCAGAGTGGAAGTGGGACCATGTGACTATGGACTTTGTGTCCCATCTACCTAGAACAAGCTTAGGAATCATGATGCAGTGTGGGTCATAGTTGATAGGCTAACCAAGAGTGCACATTTCTTGCCAATTAACATGACCTTTAGCTTGGAGAAATTAGCAGAATTGTACATTAGAGAGATTGTCAGGTTACATGGAGTACCTTCTAGTATTATCTCTGATAGGGATCCTCGATTCACTTCCCAGTTTTGGCAGAGTTTCCAAGAATCTATGGGCACACAGTTGAGGTTGAGTTCTGCATACCATCCGCAAACAGATGGTCAATCTGAGCGTACTATTCAGACCTTAGAAGACTTATTGCGGACTTGCATTGTAGAGCAGAGGAGTAATTGGGAGGATATGCTTCCTTTGGTAGAATTCACTTATAATAATAGCTATCATTCGAGTATAGATATGGCACCATTTGAAGCTCGTATGGTAGAAGGTGTAGAACCCCTATCTCGTTGGTTCCAAGATGGAGTACATTTGATGGTTGGACCTGAAATGCTGCAAGAAACTAAGGAGAAAGTTGAACTTATTAGAGAAAAGCTAAGAGCTACCCAAAGTCGACGTAAATCTTATGCCGACCGACGAGAAGATCCCTAGAATTTGAGGTTGGTGATCATGTATTCTTAAGAGTATCACGCACTACAGGTGTAGGGCGAGCCTTAAGAGCCAAGAAGTTAACACCTAAGTTCATAGGACCGTATCAGATATTACATCGTCGAGGACCAGTAGCCTATGAATTAGCGTTACCACCTCGGTTGTCCGGAATACATAATGTTTTCCATGTGTCGCAGCTAAAGAAGTATGTTCCGATTTGTCTCATGTAATTGAGCCTGATGTTGTGGAGTTACGAGATGACTTGTCTGTGGAGGTCCCAGCTGCTCGTATCGAGGAAACTAGAGTTAAGAAACTTAGAGGTAAGTCTATTCGGTTAGTAAAGGTTGTTTGGGACCAAATAACTGGTGATGCCACATGGGAGTTAGAAGAAAGAATGAGAGAGTTGTATCCTCATCTTTTCTCTGGGGAATGAAATTTTCGAGGACGAAAATTTATTTTCGGGGGGAGAATTGTCAGGCTTCTAATTTATTATTGAGTAATCTATAATATTTTATACTTGTTCAATGTTAATTGAAGGATTATTTGGTATTGGAATATATTTAGATGGAGTTGAAATTATTTAAAAAAAAAAAAAGTGAACAGTACCGTGTGAACAGTGCAAACCGCGTATGAACAGTGCAAACCGCGTGTGAACAGTACAAACCGCGTATGAACAGTGCAACCGTGTATGAACAGTGCCAACCTCGTATGTACAGTGACTGCTCACGTCATCGGTGACGTCACATACGCGTACAGTACGTGAACAGTACGCATGTACAGTGTTTTCCGGTGTGAATAGTGCCCTGAACAGTATTTTCCGGCATGAACAATAAGGCGGTAAACATTGTTTCCGGCGATGAACAGTAATTCCGGCGTGAATAGTAAATTTCGAAAATTTTCTATAAAAAGGGGGCTTCACACGAAATTTTCATTTCTTCACCTCTATCCAAGGTTCTCAAAGGTTCTAAGGCCGTAAACCACCATTTCTCTCATACTAAACCTTCCTAAACTTAGATTTCTCGCCAGATCTGAGATTCTACATCTATTCTGAAGGATTGGAAGTAAGTTTCTTTAAGTTTGAAGCTAGATTTACCGTTCGTTTCTCTTCTCCTTCTCTTTCTTATAGAAATTCATGGTGTTCTTAGGAGAAACTCCGTTCTAAAGCTGAATCTTCGGTGAATTTTTGTTATAATCAAGTAATATTCGGTAGATCTAGTGTGAATCATCTTTCTGAGGTAAGGGGAGTTTACTTTAACCTATGAACTATGTTTTGAACGGTTTAATATGCTATTTCAAGATATTTTGATATGATTTTGTTAGATCTATTGAATAAAAGCTATTTTCTAAGTCAGAATCGTTGTTAATTAGTTTAAAATGCCGAGATTTTGGCTGATCTATTATAAACTTGCCGTAGTTGAGCTGTTAAAATAATTTTGGTGGCGTGCATCATGCCGAGATATATGTTTTGCATCATTATAGAGCCGAGTTACATGTTTAGGTGGGTAGACATGTAACGGTAAGTTCATGCCGATTTGTCTTTGTCTTTGTACGGATCCAGATACGGAATGGGTCACTCCCGGACCGCTCGGTTCCTTCGGATTAATTAGGTGTGAAACCGGTTGGAAGCCGTTTTCATGCCGTGCATTAGATGGGCTGGAAATGCATGGGGTTATTGCTGTGAGAAATATTTTGCTCTATATATATATAATTTTATTTTATGTTTGGTAAGCTCACCCTTGCATTTCTTTCTATGTCGTTGTGTGCGTGTGTACTGCGATGATCGTACGGTGGTACGTGAGCAGATGTAGCAGGTGTTGCATCTACTTCACAGGCTGAGGGGCCAGTGAAGAAAAGTTAGAAGCTGGAGTTGAGTAATAATGCATCAAAGTCCTTTTTCTTTATATATGAGACCTCATGTCGAGGGAGTCACGTATTATAATTTTTTTTTGGTATTTTGAATATTATAAACTAAATATAATATTATGTTGATCTGTTGGATATTTGTTGTAAGGAACTTTATTTTTTACTTTGAATGAGAAGTGAATTTTTATACTTATATTCTCTATTATTTACCTATTTTTAAATAAGTATGTGGTGTAGAAACAATATTCTCGGTCCTTTATAAAAAGGGGTCGTGACATATCTACTATTATATTATGTATTTGTCCAAAGGTTAACATTTCATAATTTATTCTTCTATCTGATCTAGCTTCTAAATTTTCTAATACTTTTTTATTAAATAAGGTTGGTAAAGCAGCAATAAACCTTTCTTTTCAATAAGGTGCTGCTGCATATTCTCTAATCATAACTTATGAAAGAAAAAATAGTCTTTGTACCACTGATAATTTGACATAGTTGGGCATCTTAAATTTGTTAATTGTATTCCTGCTCTCTCTTTAAATAATGTAGGATCTCCAATAAAGTTTTGTATAACTGAAAACTAATGTTATTACTGCATCTGATTCTTGATCTTCTTTTTTTACGTGGGATAAGACAAATTCTTTATTAGCAGGACTAACATGATTATCCCACCATCTTCTCAATTGCCTGTAAAATCTTGTATTAAGGCCTCTGTTGTAGCTTTATCTGATAATTTTTTTAAGTTTATAAGCAGTTGTTGACACACATTCTCATGGTCCCATCTTTCTTCTTCACCAAAAGTATTGGTGCTCCCCATGACGATACACTAGGCCTTACAAATTGTTTTTGTAACAATTCCTCCACTTGCTTTTTGACCACTACCAACTCCACCGGTGACATCTTATATGGTGCCACAGAAATTGGGTTTGCTCCTGGAATGAGGTCAATGGCGAACTCTATCTCCTTCTCTGGTGGTAACTTAGAAACATCTTCAGGAAAGACTTCTAAAAAGTCCCTCACCACCGAGATATACTCCAGCCCCACTCTACTTTCGGCCTCCATTAAGAACATGACTATAAAGACCTTAGCATTTATCGTGTTGTCCCACACACCTCGACTCAAAAGTTTAGCGATTCCCGAAGTCGACACACCAAAAATCAACATCGTCTCTCTGTAGTCCAGCAGAACATGGTTAGCAGCCAGCTAATCCATTTCCAAAATCACATCTAATTGGGAAAGAGGCAAACAGATCAAGTCCACCTGAAACATGTGTGGTCAATCTTAGCAGCCCAGCACATATTGACAGTGTGCCTTAACTTCCTGCAGTTACCACAGTTGGTTCATGGTTGTGGGCAATCTCTCAACATGCGTGGTCCTCTATACTTGAATCATTTGATTGACCCTCTAAAAGAGCCTGAACTTGAGCCACTCCCATTGCTCCTTTCTTGAGATGAAGGCCCTCTAGATTGAGATTGGCTGGAACTTGAATACGATCCCTTCGAAAACCAAGGGGGTCTTTTATCCTGTCTCATTGGACCACTCCCCCTAGTGTCCATGGTCATTGCCCTTCAAGTTGGCTTAAAAAATTCTACACTATCTCACTGAGGTAGGCAAGTCAGTTAGCTGAAATACACTGACTGCAGCACGAATTTCTAGCCTCAGTCCATGCTCAAATTGAGCACACAAGTCCTTCTCTCCATCTTTGTGCTGATAGTGAGGCCAATTCTTCATCAGTTCTTGGAATTTTGCAGCTTATTCTCCCACTGTCATGCTTCCTTGATTTAAGTAAAGGAACTCCCGAGCTTCTACTTCTTTAGATCCTGGGGAAAGTAGTTTCCCAGGAAGCTCGCCTTGAATGCCTCCCATTGAATATAGCCACCCTCTTGTGGCAAAGTTTGACTGGCAATCCTCCATCAGTCCTCTACCTCCCTACATAGCATGTATGTGGTGTAGGTCACCTGTGCTCTTCCCTGCACCCTATTGCATGAAAGATCTTCTTTATATCCTCCACCCACCTCAGGGCTCCCTCAGGGTCAAACTTCCCTTCAAACTTCAGAGGGCTGTGCCTAGTAAAGGCAGACAACCCTTGGTATTCAGTTAGCTCTGCATCTTGGTTGTGCACTGAGGCCTCTAAAACTTGGGTCATTCGCTCTAAGAGGTCATTGGTGACTTTAGCTCCTTTACCTCTACTGGCCATTTTTAATCTAATGTAGCAAACAATTCAACAAACCATATTCAACAAGTCAAATTAATAACAACATTTATAATTCAGGCAAACAAAACACATCAACACACAGCTTAGACGCTTCAGTCCCAATACTCTAGTTCTGTTTGGATGAATTGCTTTGATACCAAAATTATAACACCTTAACTTAATTTCTAAATAATTTAATTTATTAATAAAATGAGAATAATAAAATTTTCATTCAAATTATTCACAATACATAGTTTTAATAAAGTATTTCAAAATATGGGAGGGTTATAACTTTGCATCAAAATAAATGCTACAAGACTAATTTGAAATACATCACAATTTTTAAAAATAATATCCTAAGCCCTATAACAGTTTCATCCACATTTTAGAGATTTTTTATAAATGATTTATTTATTTTGTGTAGAAATATTCTATATTATTTTTTAAACAATATTGTTCTAACATGGTAAAAAGTAAGTATTTATTTCTATTTCTTCTAGATAATTATAAAATTTTGTTCTAATTTTTATTCTTTCTTGTTCTAAAAATTTATTAAAAAACCATTCTTTTAATTCTTTATCATATTCTATGTTTATTTCAGCTTTTATCCATAGTTTATATATTTTGAACGATTCTACTTTGGTTATTGTATTAAGTATCTGAGATTTTGTTGGACTATAATCATTATCATTTTCTACAGATTTATAGATTGGTATTGATATTCCTAGTTTTGATATATTATTTAACCCTTTTAATTCTATTGTTGAATTATCTACAGAGTATCTTGGAAGCTCTCTTAGAATATGGAGTTTTGTTATTTTGATAGATGAAGACCTATTCATCGTTAGTCTTATTTTTCCATTAGATTCTATTATGTCTCTTATTTCTATATTAATAACTTTCTCATGATTTTTAATATTTTCTAGTTCTAGGAATTGTTAATTCATCGTGTCTTAGTTTTTTAGGTGTTTGTACTAAACTTCTTTGTAAATTAGCTTGTATAAATATTGTTTCACTTGTTGAAATCTTGTAAAGAGCTCTATAATTGTAATATACTTCAGTAACTTTGTAATATACCCTGTATATTAAATGAAAAGAATCAGATGAATTGTCTACTATATTGTCTGATGTTTTAATAAAAATTTTTATTGCTTTTGATGTTTTTTCATTATTATGACTCAGCAAAGTTGGGAAAATAATTAAGAAAAGCTGGTCCATCATGTAAATTTGTTTCTAAAGCCGCTTTATTGAATCTTATACTTTATTAAATTTCATATCTCTTAATAATACAAGAATAGGAAAGTCTATTCCTAATCTAAAGTTTGGTTTTATTGCTAATTGGATTAACCCTAAATGAATAAAGTTAAATCCATCTTTTTTATGTTTTTCTAATAAACCATCTTCTAATAAATGTATATCTTTTTTACCTTGAGTTCCTGCGTATGAATATTCTATTTTGTGAATTTGTTCATTATTATTAAAATTCTACAATGTTCTTTTACTATAAACTTTTTTTTCTTTTATTATTGGTATTGACCAGTTATAAAAACTGCTCTATTTCTTCTATAGTGATCTATTGTGGGACTAATTTAGAGATTGAGATTCCCTCCTCATTCATTTTTTTTTACTATTTGGTTATCTCTTTCTAAATTTAATTTACTTATCGTTCTTAATAAACTAGCCATTTCTTAAGACTCTTGTGTCCTTACTGCGATAGGACCACCATAGCTGAACAATAATTTTATTGCCACTCTCTTAGACTTACTATTGGGACCACTACCAAACACGGCTAACCAATATCTAAACAACTCGCTCTGCTACACTCAGACCCTTTTTTCTTAAAAACGAACCGTTTACAGGAACTCTAAGGAAATTATCTTGAAAAATTTATAACCTCTTATTATTAAGAGAGATGAAGTGATGACTTTAGCTTACCCCCCTCTCTCTATATATATAATTAGTGTGTGTGGAATTTTTTTAATTATATAAGACAAAATATTTAAATTTTTTTATACTATTCTTTTCTTAATATTTTTCTTTACAACAAACAAAAAAAATTAGAAAAATAGTCTTTTTCTCCTTTTTATTTTTTTCTCATTAATTTTTTTTTCTCATAAAAAAATATACAATAAGTCGACAAATAATAAATTTTAAGTTTATTATATTTTTTATTAAATGGAAAGTCATTTTTTTATTTCACATTATTATTTTTTCTTTTTATCCATTCAAGCACATATACTATTGACAAATTTTAAAGTAGATTGAAACTTTTCATATAAAATAAAAGGAATTATATTATTTATACAAATACTTGTCTATACCGTTCTTTTTATACTTTTATTTTTTCTTTCTTTTTATTATAAATAAATAATTATACAAATACCTTATTAATAAAAAATAAAAACCTATTTTTCTACATAAAATTTCTTTAACACGCGAAATATAGTGTGAAATGGATAAAAAAAATAGAAAGAAAAAAAAACATAATTATAAAAAAAATAGTATAATATAAGAGGCTTTTTCTCTTCAATCAAGTGGCTTGCACTTGTGCTTGCAACCAAACCAACCCAACCCAACCCAACTATAATTAGAAATCAAACCCAAAATTGGGGTAAAATGGATTTACATGCACTCAGCATATCACATCCATTCATGCTTGCAAACAACTCTACCTCTCTCTGGAACCTTCGCTCTCTCTCCACCAATCCTCGCAATCGCAGGTGGTTGAAGGTGGAAGCCACCAACAAGAAGGCTTTCGACGAGGCGGCTTTCGAGGCGCAGCGACTCGCCCTCGACGCCGAGGCTCGCCGAGCCATGGCTGAGGCTTCCGACCCTAAGGCTTGGAAATGGGTAATCCGAAAGAGAATATGGGATACCATGGAAACCCGCAACCTCGCCATTAACCCCCGACCCGTTCACCACCGCATTCCCAATTTCGTTGGCGCTTCCCTCGCTGCTGATAAGGTTTTCTTTTCTCAACACATTATACACATGTCGTTTACATTACTAAGAAACATGCAGAAGTAACTAAAAGCTGTCAGTAGCTGTATAATTATCTGGTATGATCAACTTAAACGTGATAAATGACTAAAAACTACATGCAATTGATGTGTGTGTAAATTATTTAAGCTAGTTTTTTATTTTTATTTTTAAAACCATGTTTTTCTAAAGTTAGCTTTTAAAAGTTACAAACTTTATCTCACCATCACCAAACACACTCAATATCATGTTACGAATGAAAGAGTCATCAGGTCGAAAGTTAAAGGTTGAAAAATGCACGTCTGGTCTCCATAGTTGAAACTCATTTATGAAGTAGTCTCTGAACAAAAGAAAAATGTAGATTTTAATTCTTATACGTGTGTGTCTACATGCTTTGATTTTTGCCATTTTAGTACTGTTAGAAAAATGCTGATGTGATTCAGCAAAAGTAATTTAATGGACAGTAACTTTTTCTAATGATGTTAAAACGACAAGAATTAAAGTGTAATAAAACATCTGTGTAGAAACTAAGATATAAGTTTTTATAGTAGAGAGAGTAATTGATAGCAAACCATTAATAAAGCAAGTATATATTAAAAGGATTAAAAGGGGGGGGAGGGTCAGAACCCAACTAACTAAATTAGTTGGAGGTGGTTTAGTAAGAAATAATTTATGAAAAGAATATGATAGGATAGAAGGTAGGGAGGAAAAGGATTGTTGTAAGGTTGGGGATAGTCCAGGGTCTCTCAAATACCCTGTGAACAGTGTAGCATTTTCCTTTTGTTTTCCATCTATATTGAACCATTTCTAACAACTGGCATCAAAGCTCTACTTTCCTGGGCATGATTCGTGGTGGGAACAAGAATGAAGGGACAGGTTTGTGACTTTGTGGTGGAGAGGAGTTTATCAGAGTTACGACAGCAAGGAGAAGAAAAAGTGAGCGATGTTCTTTAATTGAAGCATGTATTTGTGTCACCGAAAACAATGTACAAGAAATCTTGTGGAGGCTGGGAGCATGGTAGTCAAGATCGAGATTCTACTTAAGATCGGAGAGTAGATGAAAGATCGTAACTTGGAGGATCGTTACACGAATCGTAAGATCTTATAAAATTGTATAAATGCATGTAAAATAGTATAAATATAAAGACTAGAGAAGCTAAACAAAGACAATTGAGGGAAGGGAGCCGCCCCATCTCAAAACAGAGACAGGGAGGGAAAAGATGGATTAAGTAATGTATTCTGACGGAAAGACTATTTTATCCTTAAAGAAACTTAAAACAAAGTCACTTTAAGGGCAAAAAGGGAAAGTCAGATTATTTTTAAATAGATAAGAAGTCTTTTTTACCCTTAAAAACCCTAAAATCTGCTTTATTCTGGGGATAGAAAGGGAAAGTTGACACCTTTTACTCCAGTGGCACTATTACACTGTGAATTAGGCTACGATGGCTACAAATACTGCTGTGGTGGTAGCCGGCACAGAGCAGAGTCACTGGCGCAGGCAAGGTTGCAGAGTAGACACAGTCATTGGAGCAAAAGCTATAGGGATCGCAGCGCAGAGGAACAAAGTCATGAAGTCTGGGTCAATTGGGTTTTTTTGAAAAAAAAATGGGGTAGAAGCAACTCGCCCAGGATCGCACGATTCCATGAAAACACGTCCTAGCCCAGGACCGGGATCGTTGGACCTGCGGCAAATCGTAAAATCTTATCTTAAGATACAATATCTTACGTGTTAACTCGCAATTTTGACTACCATTGCTGGGAGAGATTCAAGAAGGTTTAAATTGCAATTCAAATAAGGATGTAGGAAGAGAAAACAAGGGTGAAGAAGAGGACAGGAAAAAGAAGAATGATCAATGGAGAAAACTTGAAATCCCAAATTTTGAGGGAGAAGATGCATATGGTTGGGTTAACAAGATCGAAAGGTATTTTCAGTTACGTGGGGTGCTTGAAGGAGAACACATGTTAGCAATCATGGTTGCACTAGAAGGAAGGGTATTAATGTGGTTTCAGTGGTGGGAATCTTCTTTCAAAAGTGTATCGTTGGAGCAGTTTTGGCAAGCAATCAGTTGGTGGTTCCATCCCTTGATGATGCAGAATCCATACAGATTAAAACATGAAAACACTGTACACAAATACTGTGAACAATTTGAGATATATACGGGACCGCTAAGAATCACTGAACAAGAATATTTGAAGGGAATTTTTCTGAATGGTCTCAAAGAAGAGGTGAGGGCTGAATTGAAGTTACACTCGATGGGATTTGGCAGAAATGGCACAATTTATCGATGAAAAAAAATCAGATAATCTTGAGAAAAGGAAGTGTGGGGAATATGGAAGGAGCAAAATGGGGAATCAATAATAGGAGTAATTTGGTTTCAAGAACATATGCAGGAGATTACAGTGGCAGGCTGAAGTTGGGAGGAACAACACTAGGAAATGGGGTTACTCGTGTTGAATCTACAGTACCCAATGGTACAGGTTATGTTTTACTAGAATTAGTCGAAGAGAAAGGAATTTTAAAGAACTGATTGCTGTGGAGTATAATGAAAGACAGAGGAAAGGCCTTTGTTTTAGGTGTCATGAGAAATTTTCCCTAGAGCATGTATGCAAGAACAAACAATTACGGGTCATGCTGTTAGAAGAGGAATTGAAGGAAACAGGGGAAGTGACAAGGAGAAAGAAGGGGATACTACAGAATGGGGAGTAAAATCTATTCAATTGGATCTTAATACTATTGCTGGTCTTATGTCAAAAAGATCCCTCAAGTTGTGGGGATCAATGCAAGGGAAACAGGTGTTGACTTTAGTAGATTGTGGGCTTCTCACAATTTCATATCAACACATATTGTGAAAGAACTTAATCTGCCAGTTATTCAAACACCTTAGTATTGGGTAGAGGTTGGAGATGGCCACAAAATAAGCAGTCAAGGGTATTGCAAAGGTTTACTTGTTAAGATACAGGATCTGCTAGTACAACAAGACTTTTACTTGTTTGAGTTGGGTGGTGCAAATTTGGTTCTTGATATGGAATGGTTGGCAGGACTTGGTGAAATCAGAGCAAATTTTGGCAAGCTCACTCCAAGATAAGATACATACTATAAAAGGGGATCCTACCCTTTGTAGATCAGCAACAATGCTTAAATCCATGGTGAGAGAATTACAGGAAAATGGGCAGGGGTTCTTAATTGAGTGCAGAGAAAGGAAAGTTGAAGATGCGGAAACAAATAATATTCCAGAATCATTAAGGGAAGTTCTAGAACAGTTTGAAGATGTGTTTCAACATCATCTAGGATTACCTTCTGACCTTATAGATATCCACTTTATCAAAAGACTGAAATAGAAAAATCGGTGTTAGAAATGTTACAAGCTGGTTTCAGTCCGATCTAGAGTGAGTGCTTTTTCTAGTTCCATTATTTTGGTTAAGAAAAAAGATGGAAGTTGGCAATTCTGTGTGGATTACTGAGCTCTAAACAAGGTTATTGTTCTTGATAAATCTTCAATTCTAATTATTGATGAATTACTAGATGAGTTAGCAAGAGCTGCCATTTTAAAATTAGACCTTAAATCTAGCTATCACTAGATAAGGATGAAGGAGACAGACATTGAGAAAACAACTTTTAGAACCTATGAAGGCCATTATGTATGGCTCGTGATGCCATTTGGTCTTAATAATGCACCATTTACATTTCAAGCCTTAATGAATGCTATGTTGCAACCTATTTTGAGAAAGTTTGTGCTGGTCTTCTTTGACATACTTATTTTAGCAAGGATGAAGAAAGTCATGTTAATCATTACAACATGTTTTCCAATTGCTGCGGGTTCATCATTTGGTGGCTAACCAAAAAAAAAAAGTAGTTTTGGGGTGCAAAAGGTGGAATACCTAGGCCATGTTATCTCAGCTGATGGAGTGGCTGCTGATCCAAACAAAATTGAAGTGATGGTGGACTGTACTAGTCCCAAAGACGTGAAAGGGATTATGAGGTTTCATGGGACTCACAGGGTATTATAGAAGATTTGTCTAGAATTATGGAAAGATAGCCAAACCACACACAAAATTGGTGCAGAAAAATAATTTTCACTGGTCAGAAGAAGCACAAGCCTTTGAAGCATTATGATCAGCTATGACATCATTAGCTGTCCTGGCCATTCCAGACTTTACCAAACCATTTATGATAGAGATTAATTGGGGGGGGGGGGTGTGCTAGGTGCTGTTTTGCTGCAAGAGGGGCGCCCAATAGCTTTGCTTAGTCATTCCTTGTCAGAAAAGCTCAATGAAGTCAATCTATGAAAGGGAACTAATGGCCATTGTTTTTGTTCAAAAGTAGAGACACTATCTCATGGGCAGGCACTTTGTAATTCGAACTGATGAAAAAGGTCTCAAGTTTCTGACTGAAAAACATTTACTGGCTGAAGACCAATACAAATGGACAACTAAATTATTGGTTGGGTTTTGATTTTGAAATCAGTACAGACCAAGAAGTGATAACAAGGTGGCAGATGCTTTATCCAGAAAAATGATATATTCAACCATCTCCTCTATTGGCTTTGATGAGTTGGACAAATTAGAGGGTCAAATTCAAAGGGATTTCAGGTTGCAGCAGTTATGCAAGGATCTAATAGCAGATCCTAGTTCACACAAAGGTTATACCTTGCAACAAGAGAGACTTTATTATAACAGTTGACTGGTTATTCCAAAAAGTTTCACTCACATTCCTTTGTTACTGGCCTAGTTTCACACATCAGAGTTGGGAGGTCATTCTGATCTTTTTCGAACATATAAAAGGCTGTCAGGAGTAGTTTATTGGGAAGGCATGAAGGGCAACATTCAATAGGTATGAAGTGACATCTCCATGGATTTTATTATGGGCCTCCCAAAAGCTAGAGGAAAGGACACCATTTTCGTGATTGTTGATGGGTTATCCAAATATACACATTTCTCTGCTCTAGCTCATCCATTCACAGCAAAGGATGTAGCACAACTCTTCATTTCAGAAGTTGTGCAGTTGCCCACATCCATTGTTCAGACAGAAATAAACTCTTATAAGTCAGTTTTGGTCAGAACTTTTTCGACAAGTTGAGACAAAGTTGAAGTACAGTTTGGCATATCACTGTCAGACAGATGGCCAAACATAAGTGGTAAATAGGTGCTTAGAAACCTATCTAAGATGCTTTGCTGGATCAAAACCCAAGCAGAGTTTGGCTGAATTTTGGTACAATACCAATTATCATAATTCTACTAGAATGATTCCTTTTAAGGTGGTGCATGGCAGGGACCCTCCCATCCTTTTCAGAGGCACTACATATCCTTCTAGCATTGATGCAGTTGATCAATTGATTACAGATAAAGACCTTTTGTTGGATGAGTTGAAGCCCAATTTAACACAGGCCTAGCATTGGATGTAGGTACAAGCAGATAAGAAAAGATAAAGAGGGTTTTTCATGAGGGACATTGGGTTTATTTAAAAGCCCAACTCTACAGATTGAGGACTTTAGGTTAGAAACAAAATGAGAAGTTTGGTCCAAGGTTTTATGGATTGTATCCGATTGTCCAAAGTATTGGGGAAGTTGCATATAAATTACAGCTTTCAGCCACTTGTTAAACTCTCCCAATTTTTCATATCAGCAAGCTGAAAAAGGCTATACCAGCAACACATCAACCTCAACCACTGCCAGAGGCCTTAACCAAGGATTGGGAATTGCAATCACAACCAGAGGATTTATTGGCTCTTTGCCATAATTCTTGAGGGGAAGTGGAGGCTTTGGTCAAATGGCATTGGTTACCAACTTGTGAAAATTCTTGAGAATCTTTATCGGCTCTACAACAACAATTTCTTACCTTTCACCTTGAGGACAAAGTGCATGCTTCGGGGCGGGGCGGGGCGGGGGTCAGAACCCGACTAACTAAATTAGTTAGAGGTGGTTAGTAAGAAATTGTATATAAAAGGAAATATGATAGGATAGAAGGTAGGGATGAAGTGACGTGATCATTGTAAGGTTGGGGAGAGTCCAGGGTCTCAAATACCCTGTGAACCATATAGCATTTTCCTTTTGTTTCTAAGGGGCATTCTTGTGAATAAAATACAATCAATTGTTTTGTTTTCCATTTATATTGAACCAAAATAAAATTTATGGATTCTACACAAATAACAGTGGTTGTAACTTTGATTCTTGAGTTTGTCTCCATTATTTTAACATATATGAGGGGAGCAAAACCAAAAAGAAAAAAAGAAAAAAAAACTAAATTTGTTCTTACTTAAAGTGACTAGATGAAACTAAGTTATTTGATAGCTCTTATTTTATTGATTATGTATACCAAAATTGGAATTAATCTAGCAATATCAATAGACATTTAAATTGATAGTTGATTGTGTATACTAAACATGAGGTCAATTTAGCATTGATAGACATCTCAATATTTGATATTTACTCATATTTTGAATGAATTTTATATGTAAAAATAATATAGTTAACTGAAATAATTTTTAAAAATTTTGTGTGTGTATTCAATAGTATGAGTGTAACAGGTCAAGATTCTTCTTCATTGGTGGTGTGAAAGTTTAATGTAGTGTGTTGGGGTGGGATGGGAGATGAGTGCACATTTAGAATTTGAGTAGAATGCTTTGTTGTGGGTTTTGGCAGATGAGGGAGCTAGATGTGTTTCAGGTTGCACAGTGTGTGAAGGTTAATCCAGATTCTCCTCAGAAACAAGTCAGGTTTCTCACTCTCTCAGGTCAGACTTCATTTGGGGTTTGTTTCTGTGAGTTGGGAGGGAATGTTATTTATGAACAAGTTGTGGTGCCTTATTGATTTTGATGCTAACTTTCTCATTTTGAGATGCGTTGGTATTAAAGGAAGCTGAGAAATAGCAAGAGAATTAAAGCATTTAAAAATATATATATATATATATGCTCATAGTCATAATAAGTGGAAGAGTAATGCTATTAATACTCACATTCACAGTCATACACAACTCGCACAAGTGGTTCCTTCTAAATCTGGGTCTGTTTCAACTTTGTCATGTTAATCTCAGGTGTTGAACAGCTGCATACTATTGTGACTGCAAGAGTAGTTTAGATAGCAGCGTTGTTCTAACTGTAAGATATCAAAATAAAGAGCAAAGACTACTTTGCAGTTTAAGTAGTTCAAAGTGTAATTAGATACATGAACCTGCATGCAGAACAGCACTAGGGTGTTGCATGTAAGCTCAGGTGTATACGCCTGAAACTTAACTTTTCCGTATAAACTTGGTGTCACTTGCAAAGTTGTGTAAGTTTGTGATTTGTGCATCTAAGAGTTGTGCTGCAGGCATTACTCAAGGAAGTAAATATTATCACTTGGGGTTATTAATTTTTATTGGGAATTGGTATGTCCCTGTTACAATAAACTAATGAAATTTCACCTGATATCCCTCCTTTTTTTTTACCATACACAGCAAGGTTGTTAAACTCAAGAGTTTAAGTAAACTTGTGAAGTGCTTGTAAAATTTGACTAGTAAACTCATATGAGTTTACCTCATGCAAAAAAATATTAAAAAAATCAAAGTAATGAAGCAAAACACAATAACAAAGTTAAAAACACACAAATACAAGTAACTTTGGAGGTTGAATGTGGTTGTTTTCCTTCACAAAAAATCCGCTGCTGCAGGAAGTTCTGTGTTCACACAAACCAGTTGAAGCTTGGAGGTTCTGCTTGCAGTTCGCAGAATGTCACTGGTGTTGTTGCTCAAGGTTATGCTCGCTGTTCAGAGTGTTGCTGGTGCCACTGTTTGTTTGTTTGAGATGGAGGGTTAGACACAAGGGAGCTGTGGGTTGTTTTGATTTGCACGCAAAATGGTAATCCTAACAACAGGGTTCAAACGCTGTGTTCAGCAAAACTTGGGCCTTTAAGCTGAGTTGCTGACTCATAAACTCGTTGGTAGATTTGTGAGTTCAACTGAGTTCAGCCAAAAATGAGTTTAGTGTTTATCCAACACGTTATGCTTTCTAAGATCATAAACTTGTATGATTTTACAAGTTAACAAGTGATTTTAACAACCATGCTACTCAGACCTCTCTTAATTTATGTAACAATATAACATGCATATCCATTTCGATTATACAAACCACACTTATTTTCTTACATAGTCATATGAATTAGGGGGTGTCAAAGTAATGTTAGAAAAGGAAGGAGAATTAGGTGAAATTTGGTTAAATCTCGGGCTGTGAATGTAATTTTCCCTAAACTATAATTAGTTTTGCCAATAATTTATGTATGATTTTTATTGTGTTGGAAATAACATATAACCATGTACCAAGAGAAGTATTTTGGAAAGCTTTAGAAAGGAAAATGGTTTGTGTAGCATATATTTGGGTTATGTATAAGGGAATAATTACATGTGTGAGAATTCCTAGAGATGTATTTAAGGACTTTCTTATAAGAATAGGTTTATATCAAGGTTTCACCATGAGATTTTATTTGTTTAACCTAGTTTTAAATGTATTTACAGGTGATATACAAAACATTACCCTAATTGCATGCTCTCTGTGGATGACATATAATTGGTTGATAAATCAAAAGAAATTAACATTAAACTTGAGTTACTGAGTATGACTTTAGAATCTAAGAGTTTTTGCTTGAGTAGAAATAAGCCCAAATATATACATATTACAATTTTAGCAAAAAGCAAAATGAGAACCATGCGTTGAAAATTAAAATTGAATATCATATTATACTATAAGTCTCCAAGTTCAGGTACTAAGATGATTTTAAAGAACATAGAGAAATTAATTAAGATGTTATTCATAGATCACAACTTGGGTAGTTGAAGCAATGGAAGGTATGAGGAGTTATTTGTTAATGTAAAGTACTTATTAAACTCAAATGAAGGTCTTATCTTATGGTAATACAACCACCTATTTTACATGATAATGAATGCTTAGCCTTAAAAGGCAACATGAAAAAAGGTGGGTGATAGAAATGAGAATACTAAGGTAGATAGTAGTCACATAAGAGATGACAATATAAAATATGATCATATTTTTGAGAATATTGAAGTAATACTTATCAAGAAAAACATAATAGAAAATCATCTACAGTAGTTTGGTTATGCGGAGAGAATGTCATTGGAGTTACTGGTGAGGAGAGTGGATGATATAACTTATAGTTTGTTAGAAAAAAAGTACAGAAAAATCTATAAGAACTTTAGATAGAGTTATTAAAAGAGTTTAATGTTACTGTGTGATCCATATAATTGACTTCACATGATTGGATAAAATTTGATTGTTGTTACTAAAATAGAGCTTTTGATCAATTTAATAAAATCAGTGATTTTTATCAATACACTACATGGGTATTATTAAATTAAAATAATTGTTTTAAATAAAAGATTTAACATATGTTATATGGTTATTTTAAATTTAATAAATGTTGTAAATTTAAAAATGAACATATATTTTATTATATTAAATGAGACTAAATTAAATAGATAGAATTTTTAAAACTAAAAAGTAAATTATGAAAAAGTTAAAATCAAAATTGAAAGATGATTAAATTAAAAAAATGGTTAATTATGTTTTTATCCCTATAAAAGTAACATCTTTTGGAATTAGTCTTTAAAAAAAATTGTTAAAATTTAGTTCATAATATTTTTAAAATATTTGAAATTAGTTAATTGTCATATGTCATGTATTAAGTGATGAGTTGGGTAATGGAGTTTCATCTCATCATTGCTACATCATCATTATTTTAAATATTTTATTATTTTAAAAATTAATATTTGAAAAAAAAAGAAAGTCCTCCCAACCTTTTTCCTCGTTTCTACTTCTTCCCCCTAACATAGCCTCTTACTCTCTCAATATCCAAAATCCATTCATCTTTCCTCCAATTAACGTTTCCAGCTTCCACCAATGCAATAACCAAAATTTTGGGGGCAGTCCCCTGTCTCTGAGCTTAGTTGCAAGGTCAAGGGTGGGGATCACTGCTTTCCTTTCCAAGAGGAGAGAGGAAGGAAGAAGATGAGCTGAATGCCGGGATGGTCTTAGAAGATGAAGAAATCCCTAGATTTATACCTTGTAATTTTCCGCTTTTTGCAATTTGTTGTTACCTCCAGTCAGCCAGATATTCAATCTTAATGCATGTTATAGGCTTATAGTATTAGCAATTAAAATCCATTGTGGATACTCTTTTCTTTCTTTTTATTTTATTTTATTATAGCATCCTCCAGATTCTGTAATGATGTTCTAAGGTACAATCGGATTTACTTGAATAATCTGTTTGATTGTCATCGGGTGTATCTCGTCCCATCTTTGGACGCACACAGAGCCTTGGGATGCACTTGTAAGGCTGGTGTTCTTTTCACAGTTTCAGGGTACATAGGTGGTTTGATTGGAAAAAAGAGGTTGAAGAAGATGACAGTGGAGGAAGAAAAGGTGTTTAGAGACTTCTTTTTCTAAATACTAATATTTAAATAAAATATTAAAAATAAAAATGACATGTGATAGTGATGAATTGGACCTTCTTTATCTAGCTCATCACTTAAGAGATGATAGTTGATAGTAGGGATTGATTCAAATATTTTGAAAACGTCAGGGACTACATCCTATCATTTTTTTAAAGATTAATTTCAAAAGGTGCTGCTTTTATAGGGACAAAACACTTAAGTAAAAAAAGAAATGAATGTTCAATGTAAGAGAACTTAGAGAAGTTACTTGACAAAATGAGAAAGAAAATTACCCCTTAAAAATATTCTCAAAGTCTCATACACATTTTATATATAGAGTTATACTATAATTGATAAAATGAGACTTTGAGAATTTAATCAATTCAAGGCTTGTGTTTCTTGTCTTCTCCTTCCCCTTGTGAGACTTTTTTAATCGTATAATCAATATATTGCAGATGGTAAGAAGTTGTTGACTCCTCAGCCACGGCTGAGAACAGGTTTTTTTTCTGTACTTGAATCCAATATGTTAACTTTGGATACCATAAAGGAAGCCTGCACTTCTGTTGGCGTTGCCAAGTATGGACGGCCCATTGGATTGGATGAAAAGATAAAGGTAAATCTTATTGTTATTGGATCTGTTGCGGTTGACCCAAGTACAGGTGCTCGATTGGGAAAGGGAGAGGTACAGTTACTTGTCAATTACTTTTCTAACTATCCTTTTTGATCTCCTGTTCATTTGTTTATGATAGAACCCTTGATTTAGAAAGCAACACAAAGAAATATGCTGTCTACCAATTGAGAAAAAGAAAAAACAACCCAGCTAGAGGAGTGGGTTCCTCAGCTAGAACATATGGAAACCACCACACTCCACGTGCACACACACTTATCCATTAAAAGCCTTGAGCTATAAAATCAGATTTATATTTCTTGCAACCTGTGGGGTCAAGGGTTTAAAAGTTTGTTTTAGCATACTACTTTAGATATCATAAATTTCTAGCCAAGGAACTGATAGCCCACAGAAGGAAGCCAACCACAGTCTAGTAGAAAGGCCTCAAATGAAACTAAAAACAAAAAACCATACTTCTCTCGAACATTAGAAGAGTGTGAGCCTCAACACAATGGTAGGGTTACGAAGTCATGGGTTCAAATTCTAGAAACATGCTTTTCAGCTTGCAGGGGTGAGGCTGTGTATACCTATTCCCTCCCAAGACTCCATTAAGTGGGAGCCTCATCCACTAGGTTGCCCTCTCTGACATTATATACCAATAAGAATGTACAAAATAGTTAATTTGCCGAGTGACCACTTAATCTATTTTATGGAGTTTGAACTTGAATGTTCCTTCAACTAAGAGGATTGAAGTGCAGGGATTTGCAGAACTTGAATACGGTATGCTACGATACATTGGAGCCATTGATGATTCAACACCTGTTGTTACCTCTGGTAATTTTGGTTCCTGGCCACCCTTTGCCACTTTCCCTTAGCCATTGCCTTAAAAGTTTCTTTTCAATATTTCAAAAACGTAAGCTAGAGTAACTACTTGTTTGACACAACTTGTTTATGGAACCTCAGCCTTTGTTTTTTTTAAAATAGAAACATTTCTTTCCTTTATGATAATAATATACCCTGGATTTTTTTTTATTATTTTTTCTGTTTTCACTTATGATTCTCTAGCCCCTATAATAGATAAAGGTTTATTTGGGTTGAACAGATCTACGTTGCGAAGTGTTCTTTTTGTTGATTTTAGAAATTGAAAGTGGAGCAGGGGAAACACCTCAATGTAAAGTAAAAGTGAAAGTGATTTCCTTGCACCTATACTGACATGAAAACTGAATTTAATGCAATACATCTCACACTCCCTTCATATTGTTTTGTATTGTGTAATCATATTCATTGCACTTCATTGCATATGTAAAATTTTTCGATTTTTCTTTTCCTGGTGTATAACATGATGAAACTACCCCTACAGTGCATGACTGCCAGTTGGTGGATGATATTCCAGTTGAAAAACTGTTAATTCATGATGTACCAGTGGATATCATTTGTACTCCAACCGAGGTCATTTTCACGCATACATCTATTCCAAAGCCTCAAGGTTAGTGAAACAATGCCATCTTATCTTGCTTCCTTTTGCAAATGCCAAACAGTGGGCTTTCTTGTAAGGGTGGGTTCTAGTGAGTGAGGATTATCCTTATTTTGTAAATCATTAGATGCCCATTCAAAGATGTATTCTGTGCAGGTGTTCAACCATGAATGGTGTAGCTTCAATTTCTCTTTCCCTCGTTAGACGTTGTTAACCTATAATATTTGTTCAAAAACTAACAAACATGGTTACTGCAGGGATTTATTGGGACAAGTTATCTCCTGAGAAGCTGGGACAAATTCGTGTACTAAGGGAGCTTAAAAAGAGGATTGAACAAGAGACTGGACAGAAGCTTCCTATTGGTCCATCAGAGAAACTACCCCCTACTGCTCAACGAAGTCGAAGGGGTTAGCTTTGTAAATGTTAATTTTGATGGGTATATGTATATACCAGAGTTTTTTAGCGACTTATGTGCTAAAAGAATGAAATGTTTAATTTTGATATTGTTTACGTGTATGTAAAGTATTGATGTTTTAGGCTATATGAATACCAAATCTAGAGAAACGCATGTGAGCATTTAATCAATCTGAATATTGCTAACGAAGCCTTTTCAAGCCTAGAGACAACGTGGAAACATTGGAGATACGAAAGACCTCCAGTGAGTAATTTTGAATATTATAAATTCGATTACTTACATGGTTTGTTGTAACTTTTATAAAGTATTATGTAGAGATACGTGCATTGCATGGGTGCTATAAAATTGTATAAATCACATTACTTTTAAACATTAATTAGTAAGTTATTCATTAATGTTGTATTCAAATATAAATCAATAAACAAATTAGGTATAAAACATTAAGAAAAATAATTGATACAACTGATATTTGTTGTCATATAAGATAATAGGAGAGTTATGTAACAAGTTTATGTAATTCAAATTTAAGTTGCAAAAGCTTATCATTTAATAGTTTGACCCTCGTCTACATATAGGTGGCATGTACAAGTACAACACCAAACACGCTAATAAAAGACATTTCTTTTCTTATTTTCAATTTTCATTCTAATGTTTATGTGCATTCTTTTATTATGGTACCGGAGTGGGTCGATGGGATCCGGAGGGAAAGATGGATAGACCTCAAAAAACATTGAGAAGAAGAATCAAGCCTTGGAATTGCCCCAACACAGTGCACTATATCACACCATCTTCACCGCATTTTCTTTTAATAATGCACCTAGAAATGCTCCTGTATATCCGTTTATTCTTTTAAGTATAATAAAGAATCACTGATCCTTAATTTTGTTACTTAAAGATAGTTAGATCCAACATTTTAGTTTTAAAAATATTTAAAATGTCACGTTATTCTTTAGTTTTTATATTCATTGAACATTTTAGTTTATATGTCTAGATACTATTAAGTGATGTGTGTACAAGGTAATTGGGCATCTATGATGTTTCACATGTTTAAATAATTAAATATGACCAAACAATAGTTATTAGAACTTTTCCTTTTTCTCTTTGAAGAATTCTAATTTTTTTCCCAAATCATAAGATCCAATTTGCAAATTGTAATTGTTGGCATTAAAAAATCTGAAAGCAAAATTTGTTGTCCTCGCTAAAAGGAGAATTATACGAAGGATTCAATATTATTCTTTTTTTTAATTTTTTGTGAAGTATTTTGTTATTATAAACTTGAGTATCAAAATCCTAATTTTTTTTGTAAGCCATTAGAGATGAAGACATGCTATTGGTGTTAGGTTTGTTTTGATTGATTAGGTTAATATTGTTTCCTTTCTTCTTCGTTGGTGTTAATGTACTTTTTAGAAAATGATTTTTGTTGCTTTACGAGAAGAAAGTGGTGAAGTCAGTGGAAGTGGTTCTCCTTTTGTATGGTTTTACCCTACTCCCATGTGTGCATGCATTACTTCAATTGTTTATTCATTTATGTAATGTGCACTTTAAAAGTATTTATGTATTGCCGACTAATCTAACCATTTTGTCTCCATCAATGTAGACAATATTATTTTACATTTACCATTGAGGCAATTTTGTGAAAGAAAATGAGAATAGCAAAGAATACAAGTAGGATAAAGTTGAAGTTTGGAGTGATGTTGATGAAGACATGATAGACATTTTCAGTTTTGTAAACTTTAGTAAGAAAACGAGGGTAAAAGAGATTACAAAATATTTTTTGGTTGGATCTTGCTAAAGAGTTTATGGAGGATTTTTAAACTATTAAAATATGGTGGTTGTTGTTAAGAGGAATAAAGGAGAAATGCATGTATATTATGAGCATGAAATTGCAATACCATAACTACTTAATGAGGATGAAATTAAACTAATGGAAGGGAAAGAAGTAGAAGTTAAAGATGCAGTAGTAGAACAAGGTGTAGAAGTTGAAGATCTAGTAACAAATAAACAAGTAGAAGTTGAAGTTGATGAGAAACAAACAAAGGAAAAGGCAACGAGGAAAAAAAAATGCAAGGGTGAGTGTTAAATTAGAAAAGGAACAAGAAAAAAAAACAAGGAAAAAGGAAAAAGGAAAGGTAAGGGTGAGTATGCTGAATCAAAAAGGGAAAAGAAACAAAAAAGTAAAGAAAAAGAAAAAGGGAAAGGCAAAAAAAAAAAAAGACCATAGTTATTAAAGATGATTTAGATGATAAATATTTTGAAAATATTGTGGAAGATGTAGGTCATAAGGATAGTTACTTGTCACAAAGAGAAGAAGAGCACTTTGAAATTCATGGAGGTTTGAGAAATTGATAACTCCGCCAAATTTAAATGATAAAGACAATAAAGAAGTTTTTCCCTAATTTATTGAAGTTCCCAAATTTGAAAATGTGAATTTGGAGTTAGGAATGGAGTTTGGAATCCTTTAAACAAGAAGTCAAAGATTATACAATTCAGATTAAAAGAGAAATTAAGTAGGTAAAAAAATAAAATTCTAAAGAAAAATCTTTCAAGATTAGCTTTTGTTTGTGAGACTCTAACAATTGCTCTCAACCTACAATAGCAACCCATGACATTTTGCCTTCTATATTGTTGTGGGGATGACCTTGAAGATGAATTCATAAGAGAACTTCTATTACTATTAGTAGCCATTTAAACCGCAGAGAGCCCCAATAGTGGAAGGATGAAACCCAAATAGTGGAAGGAAGCTAATTAGAAGCGTAAAGTGTAACACTCCAATTTTTATCATTCTTATCTAAGTAGAGATTCCATTATTCCAATTAAATTTGAAAATAAAAAATAGAGGGGAAATTATAAATTAACTATATAAGTAAAATTGACCCAAAATCAAGCCTAATTTAGGAAAATTGTGAGTTTTAAGTGTGATGTAATCCAATAGGAAAGGAACATTATTTTTATAAAAATCATTTATGATTCTTAGTTACCCAAAGTGAAATATGAAAAGATTGAATTTAGTTTAGAAGAGACAAAAATAGAAATTGATAGTTACAAAACTAGCCTAAAAACAAGAAAAATACCTCAAAATAAGCAATGGTGGCTTTTTTGGACAAGTAAATGAATGATATATGATTCAAAATTTTTATGGTATTTAGCCCAGTGAGACAACATCTTGGACTTGCAAAGAGAAGTACCAAAAATCCTAAGGAAAAATTGCACAAAATTATGCCAAAGAAGCCTTGATTTCATGCGATTTTTGACTAAAAACGCGTGAAAACTTTGGCAACAATCCAAGACCCAATTGGGGAGACTTGTATGGTCGATTTACACATAAATGATAGGCCAAAGTACCACTAATTAATTCCAAATCCAGCTAAAAAGGAAAGAGCCAATAGAAAATAAGATAAGTCAAACAAGTCAATATAATATGATTTTGAATCTTGAGTAAGACTTAGACTTAGCTCCAATCTAATTGAAGAACAAGAAACCATGAACCACCTTATCAAAATTGGACTAGAAGTACACAATAAATTAACTAAGAGATGGAAAGGAACCATGAGAGTTGAGACACAGATGGATATCGAATCAAGTACAAAGTGTCATTATGAAAGTATTTATGGCCATGAAATTTGAGGGTCAAATTAACTGAATGAAACAAACTCAAAGTGGACCACTTTGTAAAGCAAAGATACTTGGCACATAGAAAGGAAGCTGGTCTAAGCTACATAAGAAGAAAGGCCAAAAGAAAACAATTACATGCATGAGAGAGAGCCTATTTCACGTGAAAATGGAAGCATTCCATGCAAAGTGAGAAGTTCTTATTAATCCTTGCCTTACATCATCTAAACACTTCCAAGTCATAAAAATATACAAAACTTGAACCCTACAAGGCTGACCTATACAGCAACCAACCTTAAAGATTCCAAATAAAGCAACAAATCCTACCTAAACACAAGCCTACCTCGCAAAGAACCTTACACCAACCAATTTCCTTGCTTAGAGACTAGGAGCACATGGATTTGGAGATAAAAAGGGAGTGTGGAATACTTTAAAAGGAAGGAGATAGAACAAGTGGAGGAGTGGAGAAGGGTATCAACAAAGAAACTTGCAAGAGCCATTACAAAAACCATGTAAGGGGGGAGTTTCAAATTATAAATTACGAAATACTATGCTAAATAGATTTTGCGTTAAGGGGAACCTTTAACCCTTCTTATTTGGTGATAAAATTTTGTGAACTTGGTTGACTACGTGAAAAATATGTTGTTTGATAAAGAAAAACCAAAAGAACCACTAAGAATAAGATTAAGTGTTTCTACAAAAAAATTCAATGAATAGTATATAAGTATTTTGAGGGGATTTTATTGATTAGTTTTCTTACTGTGTGTTATATTGATATTATTTTGATGAATATATGTTGTTACATGACTTGAAGCTGTTTGAACAATCTCTTGAAATGTTTTACAAATTTCTGTGTTTTTTATGTTAAAAGTCGTGTTGTTAGCTATAAATATTTTAATAAGTGTATGATATGAGCTATAAACCTTTGACTTTCATATATATGATATTAGTACAGTGTTGTTGATGAGAATCTTGACATATAATCATCATATGATTTTGGTTGCACCTAAAAAGGAATTTTTGCATAATTTTAAGAAAGTTTACAGTTTTGAGTGTATAAGGCTATTTTAATGTTATTTTGGTTCCTAAATATTTTTTAAAAATAATAAAAACTACATAGTAGGCTAGGGAACATATTTAAATAATTATAGACTTGATGGAATTATTTTGGAATTAAATGATATTTTTGGTTGAATTTTTATGCAAACTTTAAGTGAGTTTTTTTTTTTTTTGTGAAAACAAACTTTAAATAAAAAATGATAATGTAAATGGGATATTGTAACTTAGACCCTTTTTTTTATGACATCTGATCCGTGACCACACTTGAAAATTTAAGGATTGCTTGACTAAATTTGGAAGATTGGACCATAAATAAAGTAAGACCATGGCTTTTGACTTGGAAATAGATCTCAACTATGCATGAAATATAGACTATGTGGATGGGGACTACTTAGCTAAATTTGAAATATTTAAGCTTAGAAAATTTTCTTAAGGAACTAAATAAAAATATGCCATATGAATAAGTTTCACTAACCTGCATAAAAAAGACCCACCCGATATACATTTGAAAAATTTTTAAGTATAGAGGTTGTGACAAATTTTGATGATGCTTGCCTTAAAGATAACAAAGAATTGAATGTTGAGGATCTAGCCAAGATAAAGGGTTGGTACGATATTGATGACTAGGATCGAGTCTTTAGTGTATAGGGTGGATAGGGACTACACTTAGGACTTAATTTATTTTAGTTATGTAAATATTTATTCTAAGTCCTATAATTTTTTTATCAACAATTTGTAAATTATTATAATGTTCATATGTAAATGAAATTTAGTATCTGTATATTTCTATAACTATTTCAATATAATATAATTACTAAGTCACGATTTATTTTGTACATTTACTCCCTTGTTAAATTTGTGAACGAATTCATCCATAGAAAAGTTTAATTTGTTCTAAGTTTTATATTGTTTGTTTTAATTGAAATTTATTTTATGTCCTCTAAAAATACACAAATTATAAGGTATTTGAGAAGTCAAAATTTAGGGTGTTACACCGACCTTCAACACATTGTATTAATCTATGTGGTGTGAAATTTTGTGATGATTAATCTATGTTAGACTGATATGATACAGTAAATATAAAATGTTTGTCTGATGACTGATGTATGTTGAGATTGGTGGATTTGGTTAGTGATTAAAAGTGAATAATGTGACATAATTGTGAAATTATGAGAAGTGTTATTATAATACGTGAGTCATATAAGGGTGATGAATGTGATTATGATACATGTATTGTAATACATTAAAGAGTGTACTTATAATACATGAATTTATATAATTATAACTCACATATTATGACACACTCATCTATGAAAAGTATGTGGAAATGAAATGAGAATATTTGAGAAATAATGAGAAAGAGAATGATATGAGAAATGTTGAGAATAAGTATAGATAGTCACAAAGATACATTGGCGGTGTGGAAGACAGGGAAATTTTGAAAATCTAGAGGAAATGAGGGTGGTAGATGCTTTTCTATAATTGTGCATAATTAATGAAAATAAAGGGAAAAGACAACATAAGTCTCACACTCATTTCCTGACTTAAACTCCTTACCAACACTTTTGCTAAAAGTGGCCGGGTTAAAACACATTGTATGAGTGCATAATTTTGAAAGAGAATGAGAAAGTATGTGGAAATGAAATGAGAATATTTGAGAAATAATGAGAAAGAGAATGATATGAGAAATGTTGAGAATAAGTATAGATAGTCACAAAGATACATTGGCGGTGTGGAAGACAGGGAAATTTTGAAAATCTAGAGGAAATGAGGGTGGTAGATGCTTTTATATAATTGTGCATAATTAATGAAAATAAAGGGAAAAGACAACACAAGTCTCACACTCATTTCCTGACTTAAACTCCTTACCAACACTTTTGCTAAAAGTGGCCGGGTTAAAACACATTGTATCTGTGTATAGCGGCTAACCAGCAACTATCTATGAAGTCCTCAAGGGATCCCAGGAGCAATAATTATGAAAGTATGATGAATGTGAAGTAGTATAAAAATTGTGTGATTATAATATATGCATAGTAACATATCGATTGGTATTGTTATGATATATGTGTTGTAAGACATCGATGGGTATGATTAGGACACATGTATTGTAATTTATTGATTGATGTGATATAGTACATGTATTATAAAATACAGGTCATTGTAGAAATGTGGTTAACTTAGTATATGTGCTCTGCTATGATAATTGTTGGTGTGATCTGTGTGTTATTAGTAATGAGTATATATTAAAATGTGTTAGATAATATTTTCAGTTTCATTTGAATTATTCCATTAAATAAGAGATTTAGTGGGTGGAAAATACTCGCTGTTACTAACTATTTTCAGTAAATGGATTTCAAAGAAAATTAAACAAGATTAACCAGATCTAGAGTCATATTCTCAAAGAAATTATAAGGAAGGACTGCTCTGTAAGGTTTAGAAAGGAAAATGGTATAAATATTGCATTACAATCTAAGATGTCACGACCCCTTTTTATAAAGGACCGAGAACATTATTTCTACACCACATACTTATTTAAAAATAGGTAAATAATATAGAATATAAGTATAAAAATTCACTTCTCATTCAAAGTAAAAATGAAGTTCCTTACAACAAATATCCAACAGATCAACATAATATTACATTTAGTTTATAATATTCAAAATACCAAAAAAATTATAATATGTGACTCCCTCGACATGAGGTCTCATATATAAAGAAAAAGGACTCTGATGCATTATTACTCAACTCCAGCTTCTAACTTTTCTTCACTGGCCCTCACTGTGAAGTAGATGCAACACCTGCTACATCCGCTCACGTACCACCGTACGATCATCGCGATACACACGCACACAGGCGACATAGAAAGAAATGCAAGGGTGAGCTTACCAAACATAAAATAAAATTATATATATATAGAGCAAAATATTTCTCACAAAGAATAACCCCATGCATTTCCAGCCCATCTAATGCACAGCATGAAAACGGCTTCCAACTGGTTTCACGGCCTAATTAATCCGTAAGGAACCGAGCCGGTCCGGAGCGACCCATTCCGTATCCGGATCCAGACAAAGACAAGACAAGAAATTTCAAGATGAACTTACCGTTACATGTCTACCCACCTAAACATGTAACTCGGCTCTATAATGATGCAAAACATATATCTCAGCATGATGCACGCCACCGAAATTATTTTAACAGCTCAACTACGGCAAGTTTATAATAGATCAGCCAAAATCTCAGCATTTTAAACTAAGTAACAACAGTTACAGCTTAGAAAATAGCTTTTCTTCAATAGATCTAACAAAATCATATCAAAATATCTTGAAATAACATATTAAACCGTTCAAAACATAGTTCATAGGTTAAAGTAAACTCCCCTTACCTCAGAAAGATGATTCACACTAGATCTACCGAATATTACTTGATTATAACAAAAATTCACCGAAGATTCAGCTTTAGAACGGAGTTTCTCTTCCAATACTTCAGAATAGATGTAGAATCTCATATCTTGCGAGAAATCTAAGTTTAGGAAGGTTTAGTATGAGAGAAATGGTGGTTTTCGGCCTTAGAACCTTTGAAAACCTTGGATAGAGGTGAAGAAATGAAAATTTCGTGTGAAGCCCCCTTTTTATAGAAAATTTTCGAAATTTACTGTTCACCGCCGGAAAACACTGTTCACCGCCTTACTGTTCATGCCGGAAAATACTGTTCAGGCACTATTCATGCCGGAAAACACTGTACACGCACTGTACATACGCGGTTGTCACTGTTCATACGCGGTTTGTCTTGCATAATCGTGACGTCACCGATGACGTCGGTACATCCTTGTACATACGCGGTTTGTACTGTTCATACACGGTTTGTACGCGGTTTGCACTGTTCATTGCACTGTTCATACACGGTTTGTACTGTACATACGCGGTTACACTGTTCATTGCACTGTTCATACGCGGTTGCACTGTTCATTGCACTGTTCATACGGTACTGTTCACTTTTTTTTTTTTTTTTTTAAATAATTTCAAACTCCATCTAAATATATTCCAATACCAAATAATCCTTCAATTAACATTGAACAAGTATAAAATATTATAGATTACTCAATAATAAATTAGAAGCCTGACAATTCTTCCCCCGAAAATAAATTTTCGTCCTCGAAAATTTCATTCCCCAGAGAAAAGATGAGGGTACAACTCTCTCATTCTTTCTTCTAACTCCCATGTGGCATCACCAGTTATTTGGTCCCAAACAACCTTTACTAACCGAATAGACTTACCTCTAAGTTTCTTAACTCTAGTTTCCTCGATACGAGCAGCTGGGACCTCCACAGACAAGTCATCTCGTAACTCCACAACATCGAGGCTTAATTACATGAGACAAATCTGGAACATACTTCTTTAAGCTGCGACACATGGAAAACATTATGTATTCCAGGACAACCGAGGTGGTAACGCTAATTCATAGGCTAATGGTCCTCGACGATGTAATATACGATACGGTCCTATGAACTTAGGTGTTAACTTCTTGGCTCTTAAGGCTCGCCCCACACCCGTAGTGCGTGATACTCTTAAGAATACATGATCACCAACCTCAAATTCTAGGGATCTTCTGCGTCGGTCGGCATAAGATTTACGTCGACTTTGGGTAGCTCTTAGCTTTTCTCTAATAAGTTCAACTTTCTCCTTAGTTTCTTGCAGCATTTCAGGTCCAACCATCAAATGTACTCCATCTTGGAACCAACGAGATAGGGGTTCTACACCTTCTACCATACGAGCTTCAAATGGTGCCATATCTATACTCGAATGATAGCTATTATTATAAGTGAATTCTACCAAAGGAAGCATATCCTCCCAATTACTCCTCTGCTCTACAATGCAAGTCCGCAATAAGTCTTCTAAGGTCTGAATAGTACGCTCAGATTGACCATCTGTTTGCGGATGGTATGCGAACTCAACCTCAACCGTGTGCCCATAGATTCTTGGAAACTCGCCAAAAGCGGGAAGTGAATCGAGGATCCCTATCGAGATAATACTAGAAGGTACTCCATGCAACCTGACAATCTCTCTAATGTACAATTCTGCTAATTTCTCCAAGCTAAAGGTCATGTTAATTGGCAAGAAATGTGCACTCTTGGTTAGCCTATCAACTATGACCCACACTGCATCATGATTCCTAACTGTTCTAGGTAGATGGGACACAAAGTCCATAGTCACATGGTCCCACTTCCACTCTGGAATTTCCATCGTTTGTAACTCTCCTGGAGGGCTTTGGTGCTCCGCTTTTGCCTTTTGACAAGTCAAGCAGGCTTTAACAAACTCAGCTATCTCTCGCTTCATGCCTGGCCACCAAAACATCTCGCTTTAAATCTTGATACATCTTGGTAACACCAGGATGAATGTTGAGACTACCCTTATGTCCTTCTTCTAGAATTGCTCTCTTTAATTCGGTATCTCTAGGGACACAAACTCGACCTTGACATCCGAGAATACCATCAACACCTTTCTTGAAACCCTTTGTCTTATCTCGTCCCTAAGAGAAATACAATCCGACATAACATTGGATCCCACAATTGTTTATCTTTAATTTCTGTAAGAAATTATTAGTCACCACAATTCGGCTACAACTAATCGTTTCGGGTGATAAGTCCACATGTATGTACAGGTCTCGGAATTGTTCTACCAAAAGGGTTTCACTGACTCTTAGGGAGAATGCCCGAACCACATTCCTACTTAATGCATCGGCCACCACGTTAGCTTTTCCTGGATGGTATTGGAGCTGAAAATCATAATCCTTAAGGAATTCCACCCAACGTCTCTGCCTCATATTTAACTCTCGCTGATCAAATAAATACTTCAGACTCTTATGATCACTATATACATCGAACTGAGCTCCATAAAGATAGTGTCGCCACACCTTCAGAGCAAAGACTACAGCAGCTAACTCAAGGTCATGAATCGGGTAATTTCGCTCATGAGTTCGTAATTGACGAGATGCATAAGCTACCACTCTTTTATCTTGCATCAACACACATCCCAATCACGATGAGAAGCATCACAAGTACACCTCAAACGGTCGACTAGTATCAGGGAGAATCAACACCGGCGAAGAAGTTAGTCTCTGTTTTAACTCATTAAAGCTTTGCTCACATTCCTCAGTCCACACAAAGGGTTGATCACGGCGAGTTAACCGTGTTAATGGTGCAGCTATCTTCGCGAATCTCTCTATAAATCTCCGGTAGTAACCTGCTAGGCCCACAAAACTACGAATCTCTGAGGCTGTCTTTGGCCTTTCCCACTGCAACACCGCTTCAACTTTGGAAGGATCAACTGCAATTCCTTTAGCTGAAATAACATGACCAAGGAACTTCACTTCCTCTAGCCAAAACTCACACTTAGACAGTTTAGCATACAACTGTTTTTCCCTTAAAACATTAAGTACAGTCCTCAAATGCTCTTCATGTTCTTCTGACGAATTAGAATAAATTAAAATATCATCAATAAAGACTACCACAAATCGATCCAGGAAAGGTCTAAAGATCCGATTCATGTAGTCCATAAACACAGCTGGAGCATTTGTAACTCCAAAAGGCATCACTATATACTCATAATGACCATATCTAGTACGAAAAGCAGTCTTAGGAATATCTTCATCCTTCACTCGGATCTGATGGTACCCAGACTTCAAATCAATCTTAGAGAATACCTTAGCACCTCTCAGCTGGTCCATCAAATCATCGATTCGCGGCAATGGGTACTTGTTCTTAATTGTCAACTTATAATCCACACATAATCTAGAACTTCCGTCCTTCTTTTTCACCAAGAGAACTGGGGCTCCCCAAGGTGATACACTTGGTCTAATCATCTGTTTACGCATTAGATCCTCGATTTGCTCTTTAAGCTCAATTAACTCTTTTGGCGCCATTCTATACGGTACTACAGACACTGGCTCAGCTCCAGGAATCAAATCTATAGCAAACTCTACCTCTCTACGTGGAGGTATTCCAGGAATATCCTCTGGAAAAATCTCAGGGAAATCTCGTACTACTGGTATTGACTGAAGGCTTTGCTCCACTTCGCATTCATAACTCCCAACAAAACAAAACAAGATACTCCTCAGCTAAGGATGTTTCTACTTGGCTAGTAGAAATCAATTCTACACAATCTTGCTGCTCAGGAAAGATTAAACACCTCCGGCCACAATCAATTAGCACACGATTGGCAGTTAGCCAATCCATACCCAGGATTACATCTAACCCCGACATCGGGATACAAATAAGATTTACTTTGTATCTTCGTCCCTCAATTGCTATGGGACACCTAACACAAACCGTCGAAGTCTTAATTGAACTTAAAGTAGGTGTCGATACTACTAAGTCACATCCTAGATCGCCCACCGGTAATCCTAAGTCTCTCACACAATTGTCCGCAATAAAAGAGTGTGTGACTCCAGAATCAAACAACACAGAGAGAAGTACTTGCCACAGCCTCCATGGCGTGAGCCATTTGGTTCACGTCAACAGGAGGAGGAGGGTTTGCAACAGATCTTCTTGGTCTAGCCATCCTAATATATAGACTAGCTTAAATTACTAACGTTTAACACATTCAGCAATACCACCACATAGCTATATTCACATATTCAGCTTACAGTGATATATTCATATTTAGTATATCATAAAAATTTAATCAATTTAGCACTGAGCACAACGTCATATCAGCATTTCAAACAACATAGCAAACACATTTATCTCAGCAATCATGTACAATCTTAGCTTAACAACCTATTATTCACGTAGCATGAATCGCCTATAGCTCACCCAGTATTATATACCAAAATTTTCTACATCTGTCGTGTCTGAGAACTGAGGTGATCAAGCTCGTTCCCTCACAACTTGATGAATAGAAATTATGATATATGATTCACAGCTAAAACTTATATGTCTAATATGCACAACTGACGCCTAACAACCTCACCCCGTAGGTTTACCTAGACCATGCTCTGATACCACTAAAAATGTCACGACCCCTTTTTATAAAGGACCGAGAACATTATTTCTACACCACATACTTATTTAAAAATAGGTAAATAATATAGAATATAAGTATAAAAATTCACTTCTCATTCAAAGTAAAAATGAAGTTCCTTACAACAAATATCCAACAGATCAACATAATATTACATTTAGTTTATAATATTCAAAATACCAAAAAAATTATAATATGTGACTCCTCGACATGAGGTCTCATATATAAAGAAAAAGGACTACGATGCATTATTACTCAACTCCAGCTTCTAACTTTTCTTCATGGCCCCTCGGCCTGTGAAGTAGATGCAACACCTGCTACATCCGCTCACGTACCACCGTACGATCATCGCGATACACACGCACACGGCGACATAGAAAGAAATGCAAGGGTGAGCTTACCAAACATAAAATAAAATTATATATATATAGAGCAAAATATTTCTCACAAAGAATAACCCCATGCATTTCCAGCCCATCTAATGCACAGCATGAAAACGGCTTCCAACCGGTTTCACACCTAATTAATCCGTAAGGAACCGAGCCGGCCCGGAGCGACCCATTCCGTATCCGGATCCAGACAAAGACAAAGACAAGACTCAAGATGAACTTACCGTTACATGTCTACCCACCTAAACATGTAACTCGGCTCTATAATGATGCAAAACATATATCTCAAAGATGATGCACGCCACCGAAATTATTTTAACAGCTCAACTACGGCAAGTTTATAATAGATCAGCCAAAATCTCGGCATTTTAAACTAAGTAACAACGATTCTGACTTAGAAAATAGCTTTTCTTCAATAGATCTAACAAAATCATATCAAAATATCTTGAAATAACATATTAAACCGTTCAAAACATAGTTCATAGGTTAAAGTAAACTCCCCTTACCTCAGAAAGATGATTCACACTAGATCTACCGAATATTACTTGATTATAACAAAAATTCACCGAAGATTCAGCTTTAGAACGGAGTTTCTCTTCCAATACTTCAGAATAGATGTAGAATCTCATATCTTGCGAGAAATCTAAGTTTAGGAAGGTTTAGTATGAGAGAAATGGTGGTTTTCGGCCTTAGAACCTTTGAAAACCTTGGATAGAGGTGAAGAAATGAAAATTTCGTGTGAAGCCCCCTTTTTATAGAAAATTTTCGAAATTTACTGTTCACCGCCGGAAAACACTGTTCACCGCCTTACTGTTCATGCCGGAAAATACTGTTCAGGCACTATTCATGCCGGAAAACACTGTACACGCACTGTACATACGCGGTTGTCACTGTTCATACGCGGTTTGTACTGTACACTGTGACGTCACCGATGACGTCAGCTGTCACTGTACATACGCGGTTTGTACTGTTCATACACGGTTTGTACGCGGTTTGCACTGTTCATTGCACTGTTCATACGGTACTGTTCACTTTTTTTTTTTTTTTTTTTTTATAAATAATTTCAAACTCCATCTAAATATATTCCAATACCAAATAATCCTTCAATTAACATTGAACAAGTATAAAATATTATAGATTACTCAATAATAAATTAGAAGCCTGACATAAGAAACCTTTCCTATTTCTTTTTCTCTAAACTTTTTCTTCCTTTCTCCTAGAGGAACTCCTCTGAGCTCCAAACTTACCCTGAATCTAAGCTTGAATCTCCATTCTATTAAACCATTAGTGGGTATCTCAGAGCTTGGTTCTTCAATCTTGTCTTTATTTTCTCTCTTTTCAAAGGGTACTCATCTGTATAATATGTAGGAAGATCTAAATCTTTTGTGTAACACTCCAAATTTTGTAATGGTATTTTGATTATTAATATAAATTATGGATTTTTATTTGAATGTGCATTTTGATTTATGTGATGATGATATGAATATATATAGGTATATGTGTCTATGACCATGTGTGGGTAGACACGTAAATGTGTATTGAGGATGTTTGATTTGTAATTGGACTAGATTGATTGAAAACATAGGTTAGTGTGTACTTCAGGAGTATTCTTATTGTAGCGAGAAGGTCCTGGGCAAATTGAGTGTCTCTATTGTGTTCTCGCTATAGCGAGAGAGAAACAGAGAAGGGTAGTTTCTAGGTGCATTCTTGCTATAATGAGATTATGCAAAAACTAAAGTGCGGTTGGTATGATATTTTCACTGTAGCGAGAAGGAGTCTCGTTGTAGCGAGAATATCACAAATCTTAAGGTATTTGAGATGAAACGTAGGAAAACGTGTGTTTTAATAGAAATTTCATACGAAGTATGATATGGAAGTTATTATGTGATGTGTGTAATGAAATGAATTTGATTGATATAAAATTATGGTGTGTTTAAGTGTAATGTGACCAATTATTGTGTACATATAATGTATGAAGATGAAAACTATGATGTGATAAAAAAATGTGGGTGAATGTATGCGTTGACATGCCATTGGTTGATGATGAATAATATGAAATGGTTGAAAATACGTGTGAATGGCATGATGAGTGTGATTGTGGTTGTATTTGAAATGTTGGAAACTATGAATGGTTACAACAATACACTGGATGTGGAAGATGGGAGCGGTAGTAATACCTTAGGGAAGATAGGGTGGTGGTGACACCAACAGTGAGCGTGGGTGTACCAAAGGTCACACACTCTCCTCCTGACTCGGCTTCTGACTAATACCTTTGCTAAGGGGCCCATGACTGCACGCATTGTATCTGAAAGGCAAGGGCTAACCGGTAACCATCTATGGTGTAAAATTGAATAAGTCTCTGAGGTTGAGGGCATTAGGAAACTATGATCATAGTGCAACAGTAAGCATGGCTAACATGCAATGAATGCACATGTGTGTGTGGAATGTTTGGAAAGCATGAATGTATGTTGTTCAATGGATGATTTGAATTATGTGAGAAATATGCGGATATGCAAGGTGAGTCTCTATGCTTGTGTGTGATAGTGTAGAGTACTCACCCTTACATTTATTTTTCAAGTGACCTAGACAATCAGTGAAAGGGGTGGATGAAACTGCTATATGACTTAGAAAATTTATTTTGAAAACTGTGATGTATCGATAGGTCCTGTAGCAATGAATTCATTCAACATTTGTAATCTATCCTTATTTTAAAATACTTTATTGAAACTATGTATTGGAAACTATTTGAATGAAATTTTATTATTCCCATTTATTGTGAAATTAATTTATTGAAAAATATTTGAAAATTAAATTAAGGTGTTACATTTTGGACATCTTTTCCACTAACTCCTTCACAAAACAATCTATTTAAGGTAAAAAGAGCCTTATTCCATTACTGAGAACATGATATGTTTGTGCTCATGAGAGTGTTGTGGTGTGATACTTGCTTATGAAATATGTTTTCCTTGCCTTTGATGATTTGGATGACATGTTTTGAGCATACAATTATGTGTACATTGTGGATTGATTAGAATTTGATGATTTGGATGACATGTTTTAAGCATACAAGTATGTTAAATTTGCTTTGATTTATGCACATTAGATAGATTAGAATCAATATAACATTTTGTTGTTCTGCATGATTAAGATTCTGTATTCTGCACTTGCTCTGTTTTGTATTTTGTCCTGTTTTGTTGCTGCATTTTCTGCATATTTTTGCAGAACTTTAGGTAGAAAACTTCACACACTTTTGCATATTTTTTGCATTCTCTATGTTTTGACTTATCTTATCCTTTTGCATCACATTGTTGCACATTTTCATCAATTCTTCTGCATAATTTACATTTTGCATATTTTAAATTTTTAGTCACTTCATTCAATGGATTTCACTAATGGACACAGTAAAGGACTGACTTTATTATTTTCCTCTTGCATCAATCAAAAGCTAATACAACCTCAAGAGGCTCTTTTTAGAGAAATTATTTTCTACATCAAGAGCTGTATCCATTACAAAAGAGATATGTGGAATAAGACAACTAGAAAGGGAAACACTCTATGAGTATTGGGAAATGTTTAAAAGGCTTTGTGCTAGTTGCCCTCACCACTAGATTAGTGATCAACTCCTCATCCAATACTTCTATGAAGGATTACACCCAATGGATAGAAGCATGATAGATGCAGCCAGTGAAGGAAATTTAGTGGACAAAACACAGTAATAAGAAAAAACTTGATTGAGAACATGACTACCAATTCTCAACAGTTTGCCACTAAACAAAACTCTTGTGTGACTAGAAGTGTGAATAAGATTCAAACTGCAAACCCAGCCAAGTTGGAACATAAGATTGATGAACTTGCCTCCATAGTCAAGCAACTAGCATTAGTGCAAAAGACAATAATTGCACCTACTCTAGCCATGCTGTGTGGGGTGTGCTCTATTATAGACCACTGCAAAAATAACTGCCTCACACTACAACAGACTGATGCTTCAGAGAATAACCTCCAAGCTTATGTTGCAAACATTTATACTAATAAATTTCCTTTTCAACAGCTGCAGTAACAGCCAAATTGGGACTTGTCTTGAAATAGATACAACCCTGGTTAGAGGAACCATTAAAACCTAAGATAAGGAAACTCTTCATAGAAACACAACTAGCAACACAACACCCATTACCAATCCCACAATGTTGGACTGAGCAAATCCTACCAACCACAACAAGTCTAGCAACACCATCAACCTTCTCCCCACAAATAGTTGCACCTCAAAAGAATGAACCATAACTAGAAGAGTGTATGAGACAAATGATAATGAACAACATAACTTTTCAGCAAAGGATAGCATTAAGACTTTAGAGAATCAAATGGGACAATTAGCTTCTTCTTTGAACCAAATTCAATTCCAAGGTTCTGGCAACCTACCTGCACAGATAGTGGTAAATCCAAAGAATGTGAGTGCCATTACCTTAAGAACTAGGAGAATTATGCAAGGACCTAAATAATCAAAGTAGAAAAAAGATAGCAGTTTCACCTTAGCTACAATAGAGGAAAATAGCCTAGAAATTCAAGAACCTGCACTCACTTAACTCTCAAGTCAACCAAGTGTAGTAGAAATTCTTGAAAAATCAATTCCTTTCCCATTTCCTCAAAGAGCGACATACAAGTAGAAAATGTGAGGAAACTGATAAGGAAATTCTGGAGACCTTCAGAAAAATGAAAGTTAAAATACCCCTGCTAGATGCCATCAAATAAATCCCAAGATACGCTAAGTTTTTGAAGGATCTATACACCCATAGAAGGCATTTGAAGGGTAATGAAAGGGTGAATATGGGTAGAAATATATCAGCTCTATTTGAGAGGCAAAAGACTACCATTCCTGAAAAATGGAAGGACCCAAGAACATTTACAATTTCATGTATCATAAGCAATAACATAATTGATAATGATATGCTAGATTTAGGAGCATCTATTAATGTTATGTCTGTGTCTATTTTCACCTCTCTGTCTCTTGGTCCTTTGTAGTCCACAGGTGTAATCATTCAATTGACCAATAAGAGTACAACACACCCAGTTGGACTCATTGAAGATGTGTTAGTGAGGGTGAATGACCTTATCATTTCAGCAGATTTCTACATCTTGGACATGGAAGAGGAAGATTCCATGAGCAATACAGCACCAATCATATTGGGAAGGGTATTTTTTAAGACTGCAAAAACAAAGATAGATATTCATGCAAGAATACTTACAATGGAATTCAGAGATAGTGTAGTCTGCTTCAACATCTTGGATGCAATGAAGCACCCTAGTGAAAAGCACTCCATTTTTCATGTGGATTTACTTGATGCATTAATAAATGATAGTTTGTCTGAGTTTTTAGGAGGAGATAATTCTCTTGACTTCTCTTATTGTATATACACTCATGTTTGTGATTCTTTTGACAATTTCTTCCTATGTAATACTTGTGCTAAAAAAGCTAAGTGCTTAAACCAGAAGAGCTATACTTTAGAAAGCGATTCACACGTAGAACCACTCTTAGAACTTTACAGAGCGGTTGATAGGTGGAACCTCTTTGAAAGGTGTAAATTAGAGATCAATTATTTCTTAACTGCTCTCAGATGCAGTATTTCAAATTAAATCCTAAGCCCTAAATCTGGTTATCCTTATCCCTTTGTTAAGTCTATACCTCAAATTTGTTTGTGTTCAATGTTTTCTAAGAAGTTTCTGTAGAAGAGCAAGCACCGTTGACATCGCATTCCCAATTTTAAGGTATTTTCATAATTGTTTCTTTGGTTTTGGCTATGTTTGGACATTCGCACTATCTTATTCTCTCTGTTCACTGAAACACATATGTATTATTAACGTTGAACAGTTACAAACTTCCCTCCTCCATACTTGGCTTCAGGTGAATTGTGACAAATTAGTGGAACTTCTTTCATTCCAAGTTAGTGTTGTTGTGTTTGTATGAACTGATTATATTCAAATGTTGACCGTTGCTGCATGACAGAAAGCATGAAATTAGTTATTATTTTGTAAAAGTTGATTTGAAAAGGTTGAACCTTAGGTTAGTTAACCTCTGAAATATTGTTGGAATGGTTATTTAGGATTTGTTGAACATGATATTAGGACATTGGTTGACTGTAATGCAAGAGATTAATGTGAAATGTAACTTGTGATATTTTTGGAATGGTTATTTAGGGTTTGTTAAACATGATATTTGGACATTGGTTGACTGTAATGTAGGTGATTCATGTGAAAATGCATTTAATTGTTATGGAAATTGATGTTCTGAATTGAAGTCTCATGTTCAGTTGTGTTTTTTTTGTTGTTCCAATATAAGCAGAAAGTAGGGAACATGTTGTTATGTTGTTTTGAGAATTGAATTAATTTTATGTATTGAACAAGACATTGGTGTTTATTTTGCCTCTATTATGTATATTTGCTCTGTGTATGAATGAAATTGATGTTCTGCCTTTATGGAATGTTATGAATGCATGATTATTGTTAGTGATTAAAGTTTGTAAGGTATGATTTGAAATCTAAAATTGAGTGAAATCTTAGTTTCCCATTTGAGATTGAAAATAATGATTTATTAATCATTATTATCAATCTCAAATTGTCTAAGTTGGATAATTTGTGAACAAACTTATTCATTCATTGGTTAGCATTTGCTTCTCATAATGTTATATTTAATACTTGAAAAAATTTGAGTTTGGATCATTTCTCATTATCTTTTGGTGCATGCTTGATTGAGGTAAATCATCTCATATTCAAGTTGTGTACTAGGAGACTAATGCGAAATGTTGACCAAATTTTGTCAAGTAAAAAATACAACATTTAAGTAGCAATTGTTAATTAAGGTATGAAAAAGTTTGTTCTCAAATTGGATAAGGCCCTACCATGTGAGAGTTAATAAGACATTCACATTTTAAATCATAATAACCATAGTTGGAGCAAATATAGATCGAAGTTGGATGGTAGCTGATTGTTTAAGTAAAAAATATGAAGATAGAGTCAAGGAGTTTATTAGATTTGTGATTAAGCATGCAACTAATGTCAACCTTATTCCCTATCCTTGTTGGTGTTGTTTGAATATGTTACAAGTAAATGCGGAAGAATTAGAAGAACATCTAATGTGTAATGGGATAGATGAGAAATATACTTATTGGACAAAGCACGGTGAGATACAAGGTGGAAGTACATCAACTAACATGGGATTGAGTGTCAATTACTCAAAGACATTTAGAACAAATGAGAATGATATGCTAAACAAATTCCAAATGTTGTTGAAGAAGATCTTAGAGATTGTCTAAAGATATTTGAGAGGCTGAAAGATGATGCAGAAATACCATTGTATAATGGATGCACAAAGTTCACAAGATTGAGTTCTGTTTTAAAGCCTTATAACTTAAAAGCCTCGAATGGATGGACTGATAAGAGCTTCAAAGACTTGCTAAGTGTATTACATAAGATACTATCAGAGGATAATGTGTTACTAAAGAGAACATATGATGCTAAACAAGTACTTGCTTCCATTGGATTCACCCATGAAAATATACATGCTTGTCCTAATGACTGCATTTTATTCTGAAATGAGTATGCATCACTAAGTCAATGTCCAAAGTGTAATGTATCACGATACCTAAAAAAAGAATCAATACCTGCGAAGGTCGTGTGGTATTTTCCAATAATATCCAAATTAAAACGCCTATTTTGCAGTACAAAAAATGCAAAACAAATGACTTAGCATGCTGAAGGCAGAATTAGAGAAGGAAAGCTTAGGCATCTAGCAGATTCTCAATAGTGAAAAGCTTTTGATGACGAATATGAAGAGTTTGCAACTGAAATAAGGAATATACGTTTTGTGTTAGCAATTGATGGAATGAATCCCCATGGCATGCAAAGTAGCAGCTATAGTACATGGCCCGTGATTTTAATAATGTATAACTTACCTCCATGACTTTGCATGAAGCAGAAATATATGATGCTTTCTTTGTTAATCTCTAGTTCTAAACAACCTGGAAATGACATTCATGTGTACTTGTCTCTTTTAATTGAAAATTTGAAGTTGTTGTGGGATATTGGCATAGAAGTGTATGCCGGGTTTAGAGATGAATCTTTCATGGTCAAGGCAATGTTGTATGGAACAATTAATGATTTTCCTACATATGGAAATCTTTCTGGTTACAGCATAAAATGTTGATGTGCATGTCCAATATGTGAGGAAAAAATAGATTATATAAGACTAAAGCACTGTCACAATAATGTTTTCATGGGACATCGTAAGTGGTTGACATGAAATCATCCTTTCAGGAAAATGAAAAAAGCTTTTAATAGAAGTTGTGAAGAACGATGATGTCCTTATTTAAAAAGTGGAGAAGAAATCTTTGATGAGATTAAGCATATAATAACAACATTTGAAAAAACTTTTGCCAAACAAATTCCAACTACAGGTTGGAAGAAGATGTCAATTTTCTTTCATTTACCCTAGTGAAAATCTTTATACGTAAGACACTTTGTTGATGTTATGCATGTTGAAAAAAAATATTTGTGAAAGTATGATTGGTACATTATTGAACATCGTGGGAAAAAAGAAAGATGACATCAATGCAAGATTTGACTTGGTAAAGTTGGGAATACAATCCGATTTGGCTCCAGTGAAGAAGGGAAAATGGACTTTTTACCGCCCACAGCATGTATCCTGTCTAGAAATGAGAAACGTGCTTTACGTGAGACTCTTTATTTAGTTAAGGTTCCAGAGGGGTATACATTAAACATTATAAGTCTTGTATCATTTAAAGAGCTAAAGTTTAAAAGGATTGAAGTCTCATGATTGTTATATCCTAATGAAAAATTTAATTCCTATTGCTATACCATCTATTCTACCTAAAAAGGTGTGCGTGGCAATCATGAAGTTGTGTTTCTTTTTCAAAGCAATGTGTAGCAAAGTGATTGATCCTGAGAGATTACTAGCTTTGCAAAACCAAATAGCAGTGAATTTATGTGAATTTGAAATGTATTTTTTGCCATCATTCTTTGATATCATGGTTCATTTGACCATTCACTTGGTGGAAGAGACAAAGTTGTTTGGCCCTGCATATATACGATGGATGTATCCCGTTGAAAGATATATGAAGATTTTAAAAGGGTATGTTAAGAATAGAAGCAGACCAGAGGGTTGTATTGCTGAACGATATTTAGTGAAAGAAGCAGTTGAATTTTGCAATGAATACCTGTCAAATGTTGAATCATGTGGTATTCCAAAATCACGTCACACAGGAAGGACTTTAGGGGAAGGTAGCAGTGGTTGTCAACAAATAGAGGTCCCTAGACTGCAATGGGATCAAGCACACTTGTATGTATTACAAAACACCCCTAAAATTGAACGTTATATAAGCATGCACAAAGATATTCTGAAGCATATAAATCCTAACAGGGGTGAGAATTGGATAACAAAAGAACATAACTAGCAATTCATTAGATGACTACAACAACATGTAGCCGAACAATTGATACACCAAAATAATTCTGTTTCAGAAAAGATCCGATAGTTATCAAAAGGTCCTTGTATTGATGCTTTTTCATACACTTCTTCCTTAGTCAATGGGTTCACATTTTTTACAAAAGAACATGACGACCAAAGCACAATACAGAATAGTGGGGTAACTCTTGTTGGTGAATCATTACATATCTCTAGTGCAAAGGATAGAAATCCAATATATGCGAATATGTCATACTTTGGAGTCATTGAACACGTATAGGAGTTAGACTACACTAAGTTCCGAGTAGCAGTTTTTGGATGCAAGTGGGTGGATAACAATAGTGGGATTCAAATTGATAATTTAGGCTTCATAAGGGTCAGTTTTGAAAAGGTGGGTTATCAAGATGATTTGGTTATCCTTGCATCACAGGCTCAACAAGTGTTCTACGTCCCAGATCCTGTTGACAAGTCATGGTCAATTGTCTTGCTGTCTAATAAAGTAAATGCTAAAACTGATGGAGAATTAACGGAAGAAGAAGTTAATGTGAAGGACGATCCTTTGAGAAGTGTTGAACACATGTTAAATGTAGATACACTGACTGATGATGGGGATTTTTATGCAAGACATGATCATCAAAAGGGTATTTGGTTAAATCCATCATCTCGTTTCATAAAAGGTCCTAAGAAAGTCAATAAGTCTCCTAAAAAAAGAAAAAAATGCATCTATAACTAAATTTAAATTGATTATATTATGCTTTTATGATTTTATGTCTTACTTGTATGTAATTATTTAATGTTCAACTTTTTGTTATTGCTTGCAGAGATGACTCATTTAGATAACATGGACGGAGGTCCCCCATTCACTGCGCAGAGGCAAAAAAGAAAAAAGGTTGAGAAATTACGAAACTAAAGTCCATTAGCAAATCAAGGAAGTTAGGACAAAAGCTATAGGTAATTTGAAATGTCCAATTAATATTACTGATCTTTGTTGATCTTTTATGCTGATATTAGCAACACTTATATGTCTCATCTCATAAATTTGCATATAGATCGGTTGGAATGCAAAAGGCAACCGATTGACCCTAACATATCAAAATTTATACATTTCATTAGATTTGTTACAAGGAGCACAGTGCCAATCAGTTATTCTGATTGGACAAATGTCTCTAGTGAACTTAAAGAACATATTTGGGAGCAAGTTGAGGTACTCATAGGACAGTCAGTAATTTTATTTGGTTTAGTGTTTATGTGGTATCTGATATGTTTTTTGAATCCATTGTACCAAACTTTTGAGGTGAAATCTCACTACTAGAAAAGCGCTATTTACAGATGAATTTTATAAACAAATTTTAATTCATCTGTAATACAGACAGATTTGTAAATTTTTTTTCCTGAAATATCCATCTGTATTACAAACGGATTAAAATTCGTTTGTAAAATCTGTCTGTAGTTTGCCCGCCATTTGACGCGAAATCATATAGACAGGAATTATAGACGGATTTTTTGTCTTTAATTTGAAAATGGGAGAGAATTTTATAGCAGGAGAGACAAATAGATTTATCCGTCTGTAAATATGGCTGTTTTTAACCGACCTTTCAGGTGGCAAATTACAGACAGATTTTTTCATCTATAAATGGACTTGACGAATTTACAGACGAAAAAATTCATTTGTAATTTGCCACCTGAAACGCACCATTTTATTAAACCCTTTATAGATAGATTTTTTCATCTGTAATGACTGAAACCCATAAAACGGCGCCTCCCCCTTCTCCTTCCTCATTTTTTTCATAACTCTCTCTCTCTCACCCCCCCTCTCTCTCTCTAAAAACTCAGTGTTTTGGCCTTTGCGAGTGATTGAAGCATCCATTTGAAATATTTTTTGCATCATTATATTCCTGGTACGATACTTGAACTTTTAATCAGTTTAGTTTTTTAATTTTTTTTTATGTTTTTGAGACTTAAAATTTCTATGATAGAGTTGTAGGATTGGAGATTATATGACTGAGGGGAAAGGCGTAGAGGTCCTTCTCCAAACCTGATTATTGTGTGCTGTGACTGAAATTAAAATAATTGACCCTCCTACCCAAGTTTTGAGAAATAATGAATTAGATGACATGACTGAAGATGAGGAGGAAGGATTTATGGATGAACTTTCATCAACTGATGATGAAGGTAGTCTTGAACTATCAGAGTAAATGAGGTAAATTAAGTAGGTTTGTCAATTTAATATGTTTCCATGATTATTTATTGTGTTATCACAAATATTAATTATATTTTATAGCGATTATAGTATTTGTCACTAAACATATATTGTATTTGATTCAGATATGGCAGGTAAAGGTAAGAAGGGTGTTACTCAGTGTCCTGATCATGGTAACACTCCTTCATCCACCGCTCCACTTCGATTTCCACACCAGCTATAGTGCAGACTTCTCAGGTTAAGAGACAGGAGAAAATTATCATGGTGCCCAATCCAGGGTATATTGCTCCTCCCCCTTCAGTACAACGAGTTTCACACTCTGCACCGCCTATTACACAGGTCACAAAATCACCTACTACACAGGGCACAGGAGAAGGATCCACTACTGTCCTAACTGTAAGTGGGTAGTAGTCATCACAGACTCAAACATCATCAAGATCGTTACAAACTTTGAGATGGGATGGGTCAACTTGGTAAGTTTCCTTCAAAATATGCCAAACATTGCGTATTTTATGTGAATGTTAGTCCTGATGTTTTATTTTATTGTGTTATTAGTTGGATACCACCACAGTCATATGTAATTACACTTAGTCATATGAAAGGTCTCCACCAGGTCACAGATACGATTAAGAAGATGTTTAATGCACCTTACACAAGTTTTGCAAAGGTGCCGAAGAATAGAAAGATGGAATAGTTCAAAGATTGGAAGGTAATAATAGTGTATTAATTTTAACTAAGTGTAATTACATATGACTGTTTGTACCTTCTCTAGTGAAATTGTGTTTTTGTAGAGCAACTTCTCCATTCCCCCCAGGAAGAAAAGATGATTTTTAAGGCCTGGAAGAGTCACACTACAAAGCGCCTAAGACAGATGTACACTAAGGCTTGTCAGGACCCTTCTACTACTGATTGGATAGCACTCAACTTTCTTCATGCCTTGCAAGAGTATTAGAGTACGACTGAGTTCAAAAATCTCTCCATAAAGAACAAGACAAATAAAGCATCTAATAAGGGGGGTTATTGCATACTAATGGGTCTACGACTTTGGTTGGCATTAAGGCGAACTTGGTATGTGATTTTAAAATTCAGTTTACTCTATCTATACTGATGGGTCTACGACTTTGGTTGGTACTAAGGTCACATTTATGGCATGGAGGCCGCTTTGCAGACTCTATGTCCCTTGCATCTGTCACTGGAGATGTCCCTTCTCTTGCACCTGAAAAAGTGGAGGACATGGTCTACACTCAGGTCCATGCCCTCAATGAAGAACTCCAGAAGCAGAATGAGGAGATGTGGAAGAGCAAGGAAAGTGCATGGAAGAAGAAGTGGGTAAAGAAAATAGAGAAGTAGATAGAGAAGAAGGTAGCATCGAGAATGCAAAGGAAGGTTCAGCAGAAGATGAAGCAACAACATATGCAGATGCAGCAGATACATGCTTATTTTGAGCTCATGAAAGCAAGCAGCTCCACATCTCTTCCTCCTCCTCCACCAGCTCCAGCACCACTGGTTTTCACCTTCATGCATCATTCCTCTTCCGACTCCTTGTCTACTGATGATGATGCTCCTTCGGATGATGATTATACAAATTATTCATGATGAAGACTTGTATTTTATTTTTAAATGTATTTATTTGGATGTTTTTGTCTTCCTTTGTAATAACATTTAAATTTTATATTTTATAAATCATTTTTAAATGTTTAGATGCCCAATTTATAGTTGTTATTATGTTTATAAATTGTGATAATCAGGAACAGTAAGAAATAATTATCTATATAAACAAAAAAAATACTAATAATAGTAAAATATATTATAGATAGATTACAGACGGATTTTTTCGTCAGTAACGTACAGATGAATTTTTCTGTTAGTAATTTATAGACAGATTTTACAATCTGTCTGTAATTCTTTATCGACGATAATATCACAGACGGTTTATATCTGTCTCTAAATCCATCTGTAATTTCAAAAACCGTTTGTAATGATTTAAAAATCCGTCTGTAAATCGTTTTGTATATACAGACTTTTTAGTAGTGTCTATCCACAAAGATATTGCTCTTTCATTAGCTGGACAAGATCTTTATGCATTCTGCACACGGACAAGGAAACATATCTTCGACAAAGATGGAAATCGTGTCCCCAAACCTCCAGAGAAGTATCAAAGATTCATCATAGTCACTGATCACTAGATGGACTTTGTCAACTAATCCTGCACAGAAGATTTTAAGGTAATTTATCTCAGGCTAATACTTCAATTATCATTTCATGTACCCATAGTTATTGATTTGGTACTACCTCTGAATGCCTAATTTCATAAAGAAAGTGAGGCTAATGCAGTAAGGGCAAAAGGAATATCATATAGATACAGGCGGTCAGCTAAGGGATATGCTCAGTTAAAGCAAGATTTGGTATGTGATTTTGTGTCATATGTAACCTTGTAACAGTTTTTTTACTTTTATGTTTTCTTTAACGAGGGCATTTAATCCTAATTTTTGTGTAGATTGCTACATTTGGGTCTAATTTGACCTCAGTACCTCATCATATCCTATGGGAAGTTGCTAGGGTCAACAAACAAGGTGGCATTGATGACGAAGGAGTTCAAAAAATGGTTCATGAATTTGTAAGTGGTTACTACTAATGTGTTAGTATATTCGTTATACATAATGTTGTATATGAATTCTCCTGTAATGACGTGAAAGTTTATGTTATGATTAATGTAGGAAACCCTTTCACAAGTCACTCCAGACATTGAGTCTGAATCAACAGCCCGAAATGACATACTTTCTCAAGCACTTGGTGTAAGAGAGCATCAAGGTCGTGTGAGGGCTGTAGGTTTTGGGATGACCCAAAAATCTACATTTGGGCCAACACCATCATGTCCACATCCATCATCTATCGAGTGGCTAAACATGAAGCATTGGGTAGCACATTTGACCAATGTAGTGACACAGTTGACAGAGGGTCAGGGACTGCCCCCATTCATGTCAGGTTAGATGTCGTTCAACCCTACTGCCTCCCCACCACCATGTATATCACCCCTTTTCAATATTGCTCCTCAAATGCAACCAATGGCGAACATTGGTCCAAAAATGACTGGAGATGCACCTTCTACCAGCCATAAAGGCAGCTGCACACCAATTGCATCCGTTGACATTCCAGAGGTTTTAAACTCCACAGTTTCATTATTTACCTTTTAATGTTTACACATTTTTTATTTAATTAGAAAAGAATAAACAAACTTATTTTTGTAGGGTGATCATGACTGTTTGCTATACTTGAACACTCTTTTTCGCTTGGTTGCAAGAGGTAGAGTATATCATACAGTGGTTGAGGATTCCTTATATAATATGACTCTTCCTCCAGAGCATGGTAAGGTTTCACTAGAGATAGTGCAACGACATGAGGAGGAGTCTGCATTGCCTTTCCCAAATGAATAAGCAAACCTAATTTGCCTGAGAGATACAATTGGTACTTATGCTGCTTGGCCATTTTCCCTAATCACTTTAAGACCCAAGTTATGTATGCAAGGTTCTTTATAGTTTGGAACACTAGATGTTACAATTGATACATATATATTTCAGGTTGCCCCTTCATCAAGTAAAGGGTTAAGGAAAAAGACAGGCTACTTAAAAGAGTACATTGCTGCTCCATCCAATAAAGGTAGCAGTGCTTGTGTATCATAAGAGATTCTTCAATTGGCAGAAGCCAAAGGTGCTGCATGCTTGGATATGATGAAGCTTTTTGTGAGAAGTGATCAAACCATTGATACAGCTACAATTCATATGACAACTCTGCACTGGGGTAAAGAGTTTTATGATATTGTGGGGGAAGGAAAACATTTTAGAGGTCATACGTCGACATTGGTTGAGTGCCTCTAACATTAACCTTTACATACGATAAATTATTTTACAAATTTTGTAATTCGTTAGCAATTTATAAATTTTTATACATTTCATTGTATAATGCATTTCAATTCTACTTTTGCAATACAAGATATTTGTGTGAACCTTACTTGCATGGGACAACAATGGCATATAGATTCTCATTTATATCTCCGTATGAAATGGACGAAAAGCTCAACCTGAACCCACATCAATATATAGCTAAAATGTTGAAGCATCATATGGGTGAAGATCACTTAATTTTTGCACCTTATAATGTTGGGTAAGTCATTAATGATTGAGACTCCGCTTTATGTTTTATAAATTAGCATATAGCTTTTAATTCTTGTAATCTTAACCTTATATTTATACTCTTGGAAGGCAACATTGGGTCTTGGTTGCAATCAATACCTCTAACGAGACTGTATTATTTGGATCCTCTACGCAAGCAGCTAAAGATCAAAACACATATGCAGAACTTATTTAATAAGTAAGCATTCATTTAAGTCAAACAACTATGATTAATGTTAAGTGAGTCAAATGTATCTATGTTCTTTCATGCACCATTGTTAGTACTCTTGTGACGTATCGAGTAAAGAGGAAAGTGCAGCCTTTTAGGACAAAGATGCATCAAACAAGATGGGTCATTGTATAGGTAAAACACTGTATATCTATCATAGTTAATGGTGGCTTATTTGTTTTTATCTTCCACACAATGTCCAAAGCAAATAAATAATGATGATTGTGGATATTATGTGTGTCTATTTATTGGGGATGCTTTGCATCATGGATAAACTGTAATTCCAGTCAATGTAAGACCTTTACATATGCTAACTGTCTGCCATATGCTTATTATTTGACTTAATTAATTAATTAATTTTTGTGTTTTATTGTTTTGTATTCAATACTTTCCAGAGGTGCAGATGTCAACTTTTCCTAACAACAGAATTCATCAACTGCAAAAGGAGTGGTGTGCATATTTGTACCATAGATATTTAAAGGAGACATTAAGCACAATAGATTTGTAGTATTTTCTTACAATGCTTAGACAATTTTCTTTCAAGGAATTAGGCAAAAAGTGTAAATATGAGATTATTTTCGTCCTGTCAATGTAAACCTTTGATTGTAATCTATACATGTGAATTGTAGTTGAATAATGTAATGTGCAATTGCTTTGAAATTCTAGTATATCAAGCTCTATTTGTAATTTGTATTTTGATTGAACTAGTTTTGAATACTATATGCTTTATCAGGTACGCTAAAAATTGAAATTATGACGGTTTTATTAAAAAATTTCAATAAATTTCTTAACTTTGGAGAGCAGTTCACATAAAACCACTTTGAAAAGTTCACTTGTGAGAGTGGTTCACCAAATAACAGCTCCCATAAGTACCATAAAGAGAGCGGTTAAAGTAAACTGCTCTTAGAATTGAACTTTGCAGAGCGATTACAAAAGAACTGCTCTTATAAGTGCAATATAAGAGAGCGGTTAATTGTGCGGTTCACTCATAACTGCTCTCTGTGGTCCACTTTCTGAGAGTAGTTCACTCATAACCGCTCTCCAAAGTGCTTACAAATAGAGAGTGGTTACGCAGTTAACCGCTCGCAGTTAACTGCTCTCTTTAGGTAACTTCTAAGAGCGGTTATGTGCGTAACTGCTATCCAAAGTAAACATTTCAGAGTGGTTAAATAACTGCTCTCCAAAATTTAAGACATTGCATAGGGTGGACTTTGATAGAACTTATAACCACTCTATGAACAATCAGAACCGTTCTAACATCTCATTTATGGCATAATGCTAACTGTCATTACTACTTTCACGAAACCAGCAAGGGTCCTTAAAATCCAACCGTTACACGAAACTGCTTGTTGGTGTCAAAGATGAGGAAGAGTAAAATTATTTAAAATATGTTTAAAAACTTATTTATAAATATAAATTTTAAATAATATTATATTAAAAAAATAATATAATAGTGACATGACATAATAAATAAATTAATAATAAAAGTTAAATTCTAACTTTTTAATAAACTAGTCATTGAATCTTAACAATTTTTTTTTAAATTGTTAAGACATATGTGTTTGTAGTTATATATGGATATAGTGTTAGTTGTGGTATCCCAACTTTCAACTTGATGTTTGAGAGCCTTTTTCTGTCATGCTAATCCTACCCTCATCCATGCAATAGTCCAAGTGTGATTTAGGGTTTTTGAATAATACACAATTACACACCTTTTATATTCCTTTTTGGTCGAGTTTGGGTGCTGTTCGGTTGAATTTAAATGACACACACTTGCCTGCATGAACCTATGTGTAACCGTTATGTTGTATTTCCTTTACTTGACCCGCTTTGCACCCACCCAAAATTGTTATATGAATCGAGTCCTTCAGTTTTGGGTAGGTCTGGTAATTAACGTCCCTAGCCCTACTCTTTTTGCTTTTAGTTTTTGCTAACATGCATTACTACTATAAGAGTGTAAAAGAGGTGTGCAATTTCTTGCGATTAAATTGGCTGAAATGGCTTGTATCTCTATTACAAATAATATTCATGTCGATACCTTCATGTAACTATGGAACTAATGAGACTTTAGTAGGATGCCAGAAATTTCCCTCATCAAGAAAACTCACAACATTAGAAGGTAAGAAAAATAATAGCTTCTATCAAAACATTCTAGAATTCAATTGGCAAAACTAGACTTTGAATGACCAATGTGTTTTTAAAAACAATCAATTGGAGTACAAATAGTAATTTTTGCTTTATATTCTTTTAATTAATATTTGAGCATATTTATTTATTCAATTTATTTTAATTAATTTTCTTTTGTAATCTAATTGTCATTTTGTCTAGGAAGTAGTGAAAGGAATCATACTCAAGAATTTGTTTTGTGATCAATGGATTCCTGAGTCCTGACCCTTATATAGAAGGAGTCTGAGATGATGAAGAATTATGAATGGCCTATGTTTAGTCCTTATCAAGCTCCTAGTTTACTGATTGTTGAGGGGAACAATTAAAAAGTTTCCTTGTTATATTGAAGGAAGTTAAATTCCTAACAATGATTCACGCTTTAATCAATAGATGCAATATTTCCATCATGCATATTTATGTTACAAGTACAACATATTAAATTTATTATTTTTTTAATAATTTTGGTAGTATATAACAATTAGATTTAATGTATTTTATATGATAAAATTAATTTTTAAAATTACATTGATATATAACTGAAGAGTGTATATAAAGAGGTCATCCTACACATAAATATAAGGATTCAAATTTATTAAATATAATTAAATAAAAAGAAAGTAAGCAAAAATTAAATTTTGCATACTATATATGTCAATTAAAGGGATAATTTCGTAAACAATCCAACTTTTAACACACATAACTTTAAGATTGTAAAAAAATTCCAAACACAATTACTTAAATATTATTTTAATATAATTATTCATTAGTGTAAAATTAAATTTAATTATTTAAGCATTAATATAAAATCAATATATATAAGTTATTCATTATATTTTATCAAAAAGAAATAAATAATACTTAGATTAGTTCAATATCTTGGCAAATTATAGTCTTAAATAAATAGGTGATTTCTATTTATTTTTATTTAACAACGTAAAATTAACGGTCATCTTTTATTTACTTGAATGTAGTTTTTCTTATTAATATACATTGGTTTTGAACATCGAAAAATATGAGAATTTAAAATAGCATAGGTAAGTGAAAAATTAGAAAACATTTCCATATGTCTTGCTTTATATGGACAAATTAAAATTGTTGTAGACCAATTTTAGCCAATTTTTGTTTTCAAATTAGTTAGAACATCCTATCTTTATTCTTGACCGCTTCACCATCTAATTAAAGATTTCTATTTTAAAGATCATCTAAAGATTCTCTTAGTAAAGTAGCAAATATAAATAGGCCCACATAATCATTGTTCATATCATCATCTCTCAACATCCATCTCTAAAATAAAATAAAATAAAATGGCTCGCTTGACTTGTTCTTTGGTCCTGATCTCGATCTCTTTGTCCTTATCCATTGTCCTTGAACCTGCACTTGCAACCACGAAATTGCCAAAAGATACCTTTGACAATTACATTGCTCCAGCAGCTGCACCATTTGCCTCTGCACCATTCGCCTCTGTTAGTCCAACACAACAAAGTTCGGCTAATAAATTATGTCAAGACACTAGAAAGCCCAGATTGTGTCTTAAAATTCTCCAAGGTAACATGGACACTTTGAAGGCAATGAAGCCAATCACCATGGCTAAGGGCTCTATTGATCTAGCTACATCAATTGCATCAAGGGTTAGTGCATACATGTCAAGCCAACTTGATAAGAATAACGTTGATGTACTTTCAAGAGGTCCTATTGAAGGATGCAAATTAAATTATGAAGGTGTAGTTGAAGCACTTAATCTAGCATACATCAATTTCAAGATCTACCCTCAAAAGGCCACTGAGAGTCTCCAAGAGGTAAATAATAAGGTTAAATTGTGCGATTCTAATTTGAAAACAGTAGACTCGAAAGCTGATGTTCATCCCATTGTTGAGAGCAACACAGCGATAATAGGTTTAGTAGAAATGGCTCAATCTGTTGCTAAGGAGCTAGCACACTAAGCAGCATATTAATTCTGCCCAGTCTATTTTGTCTTCTTATTATGTTTGAGAGATGTGAAACATGTTTCTCTCCTTTTGTTGTTTAGAGTAGAGAAACATATTTTGTCTTTTTTTGTATTTTTAATGTTACTTTTCTTTGTTGAATTGTAATCACAATATAATTATTAATGAAAAATAATTGCTTTTAATATTACTCTCCTTTGTTGAGTTATAATCACAATATAATTATTAATAAAAAATAATCACTTTGACTAATAAGAATATTTTTCTTTCTTATATATTTTACTGATTTTTGCTGTCTTTAATTTAAGAAAATGATTTTATTATAAATTTCTTAAGAGAAATATTTTAGATTTTAAAAACTGAGGACAAATGTTTACTTTAATTTTTTGTTTCAAAACCTTAGATTTTAAAAAAGTGCTTGAGTACATCTCGTAATAAGCGTCATTTCAACTTTGAATGTTTAAAATCGAATCAAACCAAATTGCATTATTGCAACTTTGAACGTTTAAAATCAAATAAAATCAAATTGTACTATAACATATTTATCATATTTTTTATTATATTCTTACATAAAATTATTTTTTTATCGTAATATTGTATAACGTTACAATACACTATTTTTATCAAGTTTAGAAAAACTTATGAATGTCTAATATATATAATTACAATTCGATTAAATAATGAAAGAAAAGCAAAGTGCTTGACGAATTGAGTAGGGTTTTATTGGCCAAAAATGAATTAAAAAAATTGTTAAAAATAAATAAGGATAGAACAAAGAAAAAATAGAATAAATGAAAACTAAATTGATAAAATTGATATTTCATGAAATCTAAATTTAATCTATAAGACTTAAATCCTAAAACTAAGTAACTAAGTCATACAATCTTTCGGGTAAATAATCTCATTTTTGTTATTTTTAAAAAAATTGTAAAATTCTAATTAATAAATTTAATTTTTGTAAATAAATTAAGAACAATTTTAATATATTTCTTTATATAAAATGATTGAATATTTTTAAATTTTATAACGATTTCTTTATATATTTCTTTGAAATGTAGTTATAACTTACTTTATTTTTTTTGTTGTTTAATGCATGATAAAAATTTGGAGAAAATTATTTCTAACTAACAGTGATGTTAGGATGACAAAAAGAAATATTTAACAATATTGTAAATATTAATTGATGAGTTTAAATAGTATTTAATTCTTATGCGAAATACTATTTTTAAAATTTGGTTCTTATAGAAAAAAATTATAAATGAAAAAATTTTAAAATAACTCTGGAAGTCAACCTCAATTACAAAATTCTTATCTCATATTTATAATTTCTTTTATTTTGATCCCTATACATATAATATTTTTTTTATTATAGTTCCAATATAGAACACAATTTATATTTTAGTCTCTATACAAAAAAATCAATTATTAGAATCAAAATAAAAAAAATTATAAAGGGACTAAAATGAAAAAAAAAAGTATATATAGAAATGAAATAAAACAGCATCAAATACAAGTTAAAAAAATTATAATATTTCATGCTAGAATACAAAAAATGATATGATGGTTTTAAACATTATTGTAATTTAACTTGGTTATGAAGATTATTATGAGACAATAGTGTTTGAGATTTAAGAATTTTTTTTTTCCATTATAAGAAAATGTGAATTACTTTTTAATGGCTAACGCCATTATTTTTTCATTTAATAAAGTATTAGCAACCTTTTAGTTTTGTTCCTTCATCTTATAAGCCAAATTCTGTAAGTAATTTTGCTCATAATTCTAAGTACAATTTTAGAAAATTACTTATTTTATAAATAATATTTTATAAACAAAACCTAGAAATAGTCCTATAAGTATTGGTTTTTAATTACAAATTTACTTTAATAACAAATATAATAAAGTTTAGTATTAAATGATACACTAATATCAAAGATAACTTCTACTTTTAATGGGAGAAATGTAACGCCCTTAATTTATATATATATATATATATATATATAATTTATGATAAGGTAAAAAATAATAATTTATTATAGAAGATGTGATAAAATTAAAATTTTTGTGTCAATAAGTCTATTAATGAAAAAAATTGAAGATATGAACAAAAGTTAAATTGTAAACTTAAAATAATTATATTTGCATAGGAATCAATAAAGAAATAATGCACGTATCCAAATTTCATTACATACACAAGTTTAATATTTACAAATTTTTTCCAAAATACATTAGGACTTAGAATGTATATAATTACAATATCAAAATAAACTAAATCTTACAAGCAATTCTTTTCCACACCCAAATCACTGAGTACTCAGTTATAATCATCACCGTCGTGCCAACCCTATATTTCTGCCAACTTTTTTAGAGTAAGCCTGTAACATTCCTGTTTTTGTATTAATTAAAATTGCATTATATGATAAATATGCATGTAAGGGTATGTTGGGAGAGTTTTTGGAGTGTTGAATTGTAAGGCTCTCGATGTAACAATAATGAGGAGTGAAAATGGAACATTATGGAGCGTTCTTGTTATAGCGAGAATAGTCTTGCAGTAACAAAAGGTCCTTTGTTGTAGCGAAAAGTACAGAAAATAAATTACAATTTTGTTTGATATTTTCACTATGGTGATAAAGTCTCGTTATAGTGACAATCTACCGCTGTAGCTAGGAGTGTTACAATTAATCTCTCATTGTAGCGAGAAAGGCTCGTTGTAGCAAGAATGTCACAATTCTGAGAATATTTAAGAATTTTTTTACATGAAAAATCATAGTCCTACCATTTTCACATTCCCTCTTATTTCTCCCAATTTTCACCCTTCCTTTTTAGATAAAACTCCTCAAAACCTTAATTTTTCTTCAAATTTAAGATCGTAGAATCATTCTACACGATCCTATGTAATTTTCTCTAAGTTTAATCGTGTTTTTACCGTTCGTTTTCTTTTAATCTTGTTCTTAAGGAACAAATTCATGTTATCTAGGTAAAAGTGCTATTTTAGGACGTTCTTGATCAGCAACCTCTGTTTAGATCTTCATTATAAGGTAAAAGGAGCTCTATTTTATCATTATGTGTTATAGAGATACACTAGGGATATAGAGTCCGGAGACGATAAGCAAATCTCAGGAAAATATAGAATAGTGAGCGACATTCGTGATTGTGCGCATATTATTGCTGGGTGCGAATTTGCCACAAGGCCTCACACTCATTTCCCAACTACACTCCTAATTATGCCTTTGCTAATGGGCTCATGATTGCATACGTTGTATCTATATTGCATGAGCTAACCGGTGACTATTGACATGATTGAGTAAGACCTCAAGAACTACTGGAGGCATCGAATGACTATGATCATAGTGCACTGAAAGTGCATATTTTCAAAATAGAATGATAAGAATATAATGAAATTGCGTGAATTTATATGTTAGGAAGAGAATAATTGATATGTGATATAAAGTGGTGATTTTTGCATATTTATAATTATTGTGATAAGTGATATGGTGCAATTGTCTTATGTTTGAAAGGTAGAATAGTTGCTCACTCTTACACCATCCTGCAGGTAGTAAAGATGACAACTTATCCCATATGGATTGATGTAGTAGATGTTTATGCTAGTAGTAGATTAAATTATGTATTTAGAGAATATAAATGTGTTGTACATTTATATTTTAGAGTATATTTTGGAAGTGACAAGGAGTACATATTAGAAGTAGTCTATAATTATGCAGTTTCTTTTTATTTTCTGACTAGTGGACAAATTCATCAGTCCCTCAATTTTTATCTATACCAGGGAATAAAAAGGCCTTCTGGGATCATGAATAATATATTCACTTATCATGGATAGGATGATGAATTAACCACTGAGGAATTAGCAAAGATTGAGGGCTAACATGATATGGATAATTAGTTTCAGGTCCTCAGTATGTGGGAAGGAGTATGAACTGCTGTAAATTTGGATATGTTTTAGATAACAATATGTAAATATTAATTTGTAATATATTCATACAGTTGTCTTCTTAAATTTATTTTGTATACAAATTTACTATTATGGAAGGTTTTATTTTTGTAAATTAGATTAATGGTTATATGAAAAATTTGATTATTCTTTCTAAGATTTTATGAAAATGAATATATTTAAAATGGAGAAATGTAGGGTGTTACACACCCTCTCCAAGGTCTCCAAAATCAACCTCAACCTTAACACTCATTACCCGCTTAACAGTCAATCGGATTGGTCTTCTAATAAGATCGTGATCCAAGAAAGTATATAAATAATCGTCGCTGATGGGGTCTTGACTGTCCTTCTATAAACATTTATACTAAGGGTGTGGCAAATCTTATTGTTTACAGGAAAATCTAAAGGTACATTATAGTCTAGATCTATTTCCAAAGTAAAAACATTACTCTATATATTATCACAATCTACAAGAAATTTAAAATAACAAAACTGTTGATATTTGTTAAATACATAATTAACCCTATAATTTACATGGTAATCTACTAATCTAATCACCACTCGTGATTCAGTCATCCTTGTTGTCAAACTTGTATATTTATATATTATTGTTCCTTTTAAATTCTGTTGTATATGCTTGGGTTATATGAATTTTCATATGTTGGAATAAAAATATGTGAGTTGTATAGTTGTTAAATAGAGAGCTGTGCATTTGCAGTGTTGTGTGGTTGTTTTGTTTATTATAATTAACAATAGGGGTCTATGATTCATTGTTAAGCATTTTGTGTGTGTATTAACATAAGAAATATAGTAGAGCTTTCCGTTGTAAAACTTTCTTTATGTGGAAAATGGGAATTCTAGTGCAGGGTTTCTCGCATAAGCAAGGTGTGTCTTACTTAAGCGAGATTGAGTCGTGCTGAATTAGGCATGCTGGAGTGATCTTGCTCAAGTGAGATCAATCTCGCTCAAGCGAGATAAGATAAAACTACCCCAATTGTCCTTTCGCCAAGCGAGAGTTGGCTCGCTTAAACAATAACTTGCAGGTCTAGAGGGGTATTTAAGGAACCTTAGCGCAAAAAACATTCATTTTCTTACAAAACGTCTTCTCTTTTTCTCTCTGTCTCTTACCTTCTCCCCTAAAAAAAATAAACCCTCTCGAAGCTGAACTTTTTCTCGATCTAAGTGTGAAGTTTATTTCATACAGATCTAGGTAAATTTTCAAAGCTCAGTTCCCTGCTTCACTCCTTGTTTCTTGATTTCTCATCTCAAAAGTTTTCTATTTGGTAATAATAAGGAGGTTTGAGTTCTTTGGGTGTTGTATCTTTCTTTGGTACTCACGAGGAGTGCAATCTTAGACACTCATTCCAAGTAAGGGGAGCTTATCCTAGATGGCCTTTATTATTTACTTAGATATTATGATATTTGTATATAAATCTTGTTTTACCTGAGAACAGTTGATGTATGAACAAACCTTAGGGTAGAACACAGAGACAAGTGTTTGAAATGCTTAATATATGTTGTAAAAATTGTTATGCTAAGACCGGTTGATAAGAGCATTATGCTGACTTGTATCATTCCAGAGCTGAGTTATATATTTAGGTGGTTAGCCATGTAACGATAGGAAAACATTGAGTTATGCTATGTTTGGATTTAAATATTGGAATGGGTCACTTCCAAACTAGAAAATTCTAAGTTCCTTCTAGATTATTTGAGCTATGAAACCAGTTGAAACTAAATTGTTGCATTAGATAGGCTGAGAATAGGCATAATTGCTGCATTGTTTTGCTGAGTATTTTGATGTATTAATGTTATACATATATATAATTACATTTATATTAACATTATGACTATGGTTGTTTGTTATGTAAGCTCATATTTGCATTTTGTCTGTGTTGGTGTGTGTGCTACAATGACCGTATAGTGGTACGTGAGTAGGCGTGACAGGTGGTACGTCCACTTCCCATGTTGGAGAGTTTGGCTGAGGATTGATCTGAGTCTAGTATTTTTAGGATCTATAGCCTTACTTTTATCAATATAGGTCTTAGTTGAGAGTCTAGACTATTTAGCTATAAGTTTAGTCATGGAATGTAAATGTTGATTATAAGTTTTATTTTGAGCTCCGTGTTAGCAAATCTTGTGTAAATTTTGCAAAAGGTTTATGATGTATAAATGTATATTCAAAATTTTATTAAAATGCCCTTGAGGCTTTACTCCACCATTGAAGTGCTAAATTTTTATTTTCCATTGATGGTTCTGTATTTAGTACTTGATATTTCTTTAAATGTTTAAAAATTATAAAATATTAATTGGATAATATGTCACAAATCCTTCCTAAAAAGGGGTTGTGACACTTGTTCCTTGAAATGTTTAGTGATGATGAGCATCTATCCAACTTTTAAACATGATGCTTATATTAAAATAATTCACAACATCACTTTACACATGAATTAGAAGGAAATATTTACACCTTAGATACATAGATACAATTTCATCTGTGAATTTCACCAAATCATACATACTCATTTACAATTCATAATACTTTTCTCTCTTAAACACGCACTCTCCAATGCATTGTGATTACAAATATTTGATGTCTTTAATAGTTTATAAGGTCTTACACAAATAGATAAATAGTCACCGGTAAGCCCATGCACACGGATACAACTTACACAATAACGTACCCCTTAACAAAGGTATATTTAGGAGTCTAGTTATAAAATGAGTGTGAGGTTATGTGATGCATTTACTCTCAAAAAGAGTGTGTACATATACACAAATGTCACTCAGCACCCTACATTTCCTCCAAATAGACAATAGCACTTTCATAAGTACAAAATATTTGTTATGTTCTAATGATGGAATAAAGCTTTCCTTACCTTGAGAATGAAGTGTAGGAAGGAATTTGTAGAGAATATCTTTCAAAGGACATAACTCTTCCTTTATATCTTCCAGACTTCTGTTATTTTGCGTAAACACTTTCAGTAGCTAGAGTGTTAACATGCATGTGTTTTCTGAGATTTTGCCTTGCGCGTGGCTACTCTTAGTAGTTAGAGTGTTTACGTGCAGCTAGGCGTGGCTACTCTTAGTGGCAAGAGTGTTTATGCACATGATTCTTGGGCAAATTAGCCTTGGGCGTTATTACTCTGGCCCTTCATGAATTCTGTTGCTGGAGTGTTAACTTTTAGCACTTAGAGTTACTACGCACTTGATCTTCATAGATTTTCTTTTTCAAAGTGTTAACTCTATGCACTCAAAGTGGGTACGCCCAGCACTTATCACTTGATTCTTGGTCTTTGCTCAATTCCTCAATTTTATTCACTTCAATATCAACTTCAAAGTCTCAACTCAAGTTTCTGCACAAAAATTATTTCTTTTTAAGCCAAATTTCTCCAAAATTAGAATAAAATCCAAAATTCTGACACAATAATCAATATTAATGCAATTTTTATGATAGTTTTAAGTTTATTTAGTACTTTACTACTTATTTATTAACAAAAACTATGCTAAAAATGTAGTAATATATGGATTTATCATCTTCAATTTGAGGTAAGGAGAAGACTCTACCCTATCTCTTTGTGTTAAAATTTCATATATATTGTTATTTGTAGAGTTGTGATTGAAATAGAACGTAGAAAAATAGGTGTACTTGATGGAAATTTCATGTTGTTTGTAGTGTGGTAAACATTGGATAAATATGGATGATGAGTGTGACTAGAATGACATTATTACAATTGTATTGAAATGAAAATCTTGGTGTGGAATGCAATGTGATTGATGTTGAGCATGATGTGTGTGATTCTGATGTAATGGTTGATTATAATGGGGTGAAAATCTGAGAACATGCAATTGGTTGATGATGAGTGATATGAAATGATTAGAATGTGTGTGAATGGCATGTGACTCTAATTGTGGTTATGTTTAAAATGTTGAAAAAACTGTGAATGGTTCAGCGATACACTTGGGTTATGAAAGATGGGGGTGGTAGAAATACCTTGAAAAAAAGAAAATGATGGTGACACCAACAGTGAGCGTAGGTGCACCACAGGCCACACACTCTATTCTTGAATCAGTCTTTGACTAACACCTTTTCTTAGGGGGCTCAATACCGCACACGTTGTATCTGTGGAACGTGAGCTATTCGGCAACCATCCATTGTGTTAACTAAGCAAGTTCCTGAGGTTGAAGGCATAAGGAATCTGTAATCACAGTACCATAGTGAGCATGGTTTGTCCAAAACAAGGCATTCTGGAGCTCTCTCGCTGTAGCGAGGAGGTCCTCGCTGTAGTGAAATTTTCTCACTGCAGCAAAAATGACAGATAAAAAAGGGTTCCACTGTCTGGTATATCTCGCTATAGCAAGAAGTGCTCACTGTAGCGAGAATATCGTGAACTAGGGGCATTTAGGGGGGGTTTTGAGCTGAAAACCTTCATTTTTTAGGACCTTGAGCGTTATTCTCTCTTGGGAACTCACCAAAGTTTTGATCTAAGGAAATCTTGCTCCAGGTAAGGGGAGCTTACCAAAACTGGCCTATTTGTTCAGTAAATGTTTAGACCTGTATGTGTATAAGTTCATTTTAGTTGAGATTGAGTTGATGTAGGGACAAACCCTAAGGTAAAATACCAAGTAGCTATGTGATTGACTGTGAATCTTGTTTGCCAAAATGAATGAATGAGTGCTGATACGAATGTTAATTTGTCGTTGTATATGTATATGCATTGCTAGACATAGCTGAGCTGTTAAATACATGATTATGACTGAGCTGTATTATTATGCTGACATTTATCATTCTAGCACCTAGTTACATATTTGGATAGGGTAGGCATATATCAATCAGATAATATGCTAAGCTGTACTATGCTATATATCTAGATTCAGATACTAGGATGGGTCGCTCCTAAACCAGAGAATGGTAAGTTTTTTATGGATTATTAAGGCTGTGAAACCAGTTGGAACTAAGTTGTTGCATCTTGCATTAAATTAGTTGCATTATTGTGCTGAGTGCTAAAAATATTGAAATATTGTGCTGTATGAATTATTATATCTATATTTTACTTCTATAGTTGTGATTTTTATTTTGTAAACTCACCTTTGCCATTTTGTCTATGTTGGTGTGTGTGTGTGTTGCAATGATCGTACTATGGTACGTGAGCAAATGTGACAAGTACTGTAGCTACTTCTCATACTGGAAGGTCTAATTGAGGAAGGCTTGGAGTCAAGTGCTCTATAGAGAGTGTAGTTTCATTTATTTTGTTAGTCTAGATCATAGTAGTGGGTCTAGACTATTTAGCTACAGTCTTCAATGATGTAACTATTATTCAAAGCCTTGTATTTTGAGCTCCTCACAGAGTATCTATTGTAAATCTATACACAATTATGTAAATTTTTGGATTATATGAAAATGCCCCCTGGGCTTGTTATTCTGTTGATGACGATGTTCAAGTCCAAATTTTCAAAAATTATATTCCCTATCCTATGCATGCATTATCCTATAAGTGAATAACTGAATTAAGAACCGTAATGCAAGATGTCATTAATCCTTTAGAAAAAGGGGTTGTGACAAATTCTTCAAGATTTTTGGTTTCAAATGGCGTAGCCATTACTGGATTGCCCTAATTATCTTTTAATTTAGGCAGCTGATATTGGTTTGTGGGGCAGTTCACTCTAGACTATTGTTTATCCTTGATCTATGAGGAGATGACATTGGCTGTAGGATTACTAATAATATCTACTTGCTAAGGATAATCGATATTATTTTTTGATGGTATGCGCATGAAACCAATCAAAGAAAGGAATATTTTGTTCAACTTTTTTGAGAATTTTGTAAAATTTCTCTTGAATATCTTTTCTATTGTTACCCTTGTAATTTTAGAAAATCACTCTCTCTGAGGTTTCCACTCCTTAAAATAGAACTCTTTCCTTTAACGGTTTCCTTATCAATGACAAATTTATGAGATGATATCATAAGACTCATTCAGAGAGGAATATGTTGGAGATTGGATACTCTGGTTTTCTTCTTCCTTATCAGTTTGGTAAGTTGTTCTAAGATTACTAGAAGAAGTGTCTAAACCTTATAGGTTTATGTGAGATAGAATGTGAGATACAAATCTGGGTATCTCAAATATAAATGTTTAGGATCTGAAAGAGAAAGATCTCCTCACAGAGATAAAATCAGATTGTCTGTTAAAGGCTTTTATCCTAGAAGAGAAAGAGTTTCTCCGATTAAAAGTTATTTTAACTTTCCCATAATTGTCTTAAAAAATCTCTTGAATTTGAGGAGCAGGTCTGGAGACAGAAGATGTAGCCTTATCCATAACCCATTTCTCTGGGAGAGTTACTTCATCCCACTTGATTGTCCTAGGAAGGGATAAATTGGTCCTAGTCATATATGTGATAAATAGGGTAGCAAACGAGACATCATAAAATTAAACTTTAATTCATCATCCTCATTTGATTCCATAAAAATATATCTGTTAGATTATCGAGTTACATGTGTGTGTGTATGTGTGTATATATATATGTGTATATATATATATATATATATATATATATATATATTATAGTTGTACTGTATTATGCTGACTTATATCATTCTAGAGCTGAATTACATGTTTAGGTGGTTAGATATGTAACGGTAGGAAAAATGTCGAGCATGTTGTGTCTGGATCCAGATATCGAGATAGATCGCTCCCAAACTGGAAAATTGTATGTTCCTTATAGATTATTTGAGTTGTGAAACCAATTAGAATTGAGTTGTTACATTTGCATTAGATGGGTTAGGAATGGACTGAATTGCTGCATTGCTTTGCTGAGCATTTTGCTGCATTAAGCTGTAAATATAATTACATTTGTATTAATATTATGACTATGGCTATTTGTTATGTAAGCTTACCCTTACATTCTGTTTGTGTTAGCATGTGTGCTGCAATGACCGTACGGTGATACATGAGTAGATGTGACAAGTAGTGCATCTATTTCCCATGTTAGAGAGCTTAGCTAAGGAATGAACCGAATATGATATTTTTGGGATCTGTAACTTTACTTTTTGTTAGTGTAGGTCTTAGTTATAAGTTTAGACTATTTAACTACAGATTTAGTCATAAAATATAATTATTTAATTTTTTAGTTTTTATTTTGAACTCTATATCAAGCAACTTTTGTATATAAATGTATATTTATAATTTTATTAAATGCTCTTTTGAGGTTTTACTTCACTATTGAGAGGTTGAAAATTTTATTTGCCATTTATCATTTTGAGTTAAATTTTAATTCTTTTTTAAATTCCTAAAATTCATACAAATTTTAATTGAATTATATGTCACTGATCTTTCCTAAAATAGGGTTGTGACAGTAATAATCTGTATAATTAATGAATAAATTAATGTAGAATCTTCATCAAATAAAAGTCAAGCATATAAAAATAACTTATAAAACACTTCAAAGTATAAACTTATTAGTTTTATATGCTTTTGATGTCTTATAATATATTTAAATTCCATACTTGTTTCATAGATTTTTAACAAATGTCACATCTAATAGCCATTTTTATGTCCATGTTGATAACAATGATAATATGCCAAAGCAACCTGCTAAGTTTCGATTCTCAGTTTGTGAACGTTAATATGTTTTAAACCAAAATCCAAATTATGTCATTGTTTGTTCAATGATAATTAGGGAAATTTTAAGGGCCTGTTCTTTGGAAGAGTTTATAGAGAACTTATAAAAATAATACTCATGTAAGCACTTGAAATAAGCCCCAATTGGTATTAACTTATGTTGGCTTCTTCCAATAAGTTTTTTGATCAAATTTATGCTATAAGCCCTTGTGTGATAGGAGCTTATTAAATAAACTCTTGATTAAGTTGTATACTATCAGGCACCCTTAATCATATTATTGACACACTATTATTGTTATGATTTTTGACCTTTGCGTAATTGTTTTTTAAAAATACTTGTTTAGGATAATTTGTGTGACATAGTTTGGACTATATTTTTTATATCCAAATCATCTGCAGTTTTGGCAAGAATTATAGTAAAAATTTGTTATAAAATTTTTTTTTTTTTAAGAAAATTTAGTAAAAAGTGATTTCACTTATACTAAGAAAATTTGCTTATTATTATTTATTAACTAATTTTTTAAAGTTATCATTCCTATATTCCTTATCATTATTTTCAACAATTTAACTCAATTCTAAATATTACATCTTATCAATGTTACTAATACTTAATATATACAATACCTTTAGAATATTTAGTAGGATAATATAGGTAAAAGTCTTTGTTAATTAGGTAGTAATTGATGAAAAACAAAAATTACTCAAATTTTTTATGATTTAAAAAAAAAATTTAAAATTTTTTACAACGTTGACTTAAACTATTTTTTTTTAACTTAAGTAAAAATTATTTTTTCATCTTAGTGAATTTTCTTGATTTAAATAAAAATCACTTTTTTTTTTAAATACCTGCCGATTACAGTTTTCACTAAAACTAGGATTCGAATCTTATCTCGTTCTTCTTTTAATTTTTTTCATTTTCTATATTATGTATGTATTTCTTCAGTCCGTACCTCTTCTTTTAATTACACTTGATAATCAGAGTATGAGATTGATGATAACTGATGTTTCTTTGAGGGAAGTGAGTTTCAAATCAAACTAGGTTGGTCGGTGTGGCTTCTTTAGACATAAGCTAGATTGGGCCAAAAATGCAGGACACACTTTTCTTTCTTAACATTTTTTAGTGGACGAGAATGATGGGTCATTGCTTGAAGGATATTGCTTTTGTCCAGAAGTCAAATGTGGAGAGTCATACACATTTGAATATCAACTTCCTTGATCTCTCCCTCCCCAGTGAAAGCTACATTTCCCTTACGATTTTTCTTGTTAGGTTGATTCTTTTTCCTTCATTTGAAGTTTTTGTTGCTTTATTTTATTTTTGTGGTTAGATTTCTTTTTTCATAAAAGTAAAAGTCATGGGATGAGTTCTAAAGTTTTGAAGCTTTTATAATGATAGGAAAGAAGTTCCACATAATGGTTCATTTTGTCCGCTCCACGCCGACTGTGAAATGTCATCTGGTGTAGTTTACAACGACTTAGATTTCTTTTAAGATTTTATGGCCCAAGTCAAATGTGATGTGGATACTAACACACTAATCAATTAAAGATTTTTCATATGGTGAGTTCAAGAGATAGAATTTTTTTCAAGTCTTTTTCAACTGTTGTTGTCCACTGTGTTCCATTTGTACAATGATAATGAATATCATATTGTGGTGGCAAATTAATCATGCTTTTGAGACGTAAGTATAGACTAAAGTAGAAAGACTCGCTGCTTGAATGTACTCGTGACTTTTTCAAAATCTATCTTCTGAGGCATGCCAAAAATGTACTGCTTAAATGTTTCTTTGCTATTTGAGGTGTATAAAAATTTAATTTCAAAGGTATTTACCCTTCATTTTACTTTTACAGACACCATTGTTATGGATTTTAAATTAGTTGTATGGAGCAACCTCTTAGGTAGACATGGGGCATAATCAGTTTGTGCGTAGGATCATTCTTGGATTTAGTTGGTTTGACAAAATCTACTTGGTGGAACCCAAAATTTCAAGTATCAGACAAATAATCGTTTACTATTGGCCAAACTACTTTATACATTCTGTTTTATGGAACAAATTTCCCATTTCTTAATTAATTCTACAAATAAATAAATAAAATCTATTCACAACACTCGTTTTCACAATTATGCAGAAATGTACAACTAGCTCCAACCAAATTCAGGTGGCCCCATCATCACTACTATACTGAGAGGTAGGTCATGTTTATATTGTACATTTGGGAATGTTAAAGTTTCTACTATTACTTGAATTATGGTTGGATTTTATTTCTTTGTCCAAACAAACTGCAATCCTTTTATACCCTGCCATTATTTGCATATGTTGAAAATAACTACAAATTTGTTTACTGAAAGCCAGGTTCTGCAGAAATGTTGAAGCTGTCAGCAAGATATTGATCTGATCACGAATTTCGTACATAAATCTATAGTTTTTTATCTGTTAAAATTTGTTCTTTTGGTGCAGGTTTAGCTGAGTTGAAAAACTTGATTAGTGACCCTTTACTACCACCACCAAAATAACTAACCCACTGTGTTCTACATACCCAAGTGATAATTTATAGTCAACCAAATCTCAAGCATTGATCTCCTTTACAAGGAATCAAAGTCAGAGACATTTTGTTAGAAATTATAATCACTACAGGTTAGTGAAAAATGACATTTGAAATCAACAATTTGATATAGGAAGACTAGACTTTTGTTGTGTGGGGTGAAAGGAAGTGACGATTTAAAATCATTATAAAACAATGGTCTAAGTTGTTACTGCGATCTTTCTTGATCCGGATAAAAAGGATGGAGAAGTTGATAAAAATGTGAAAACCACCGAAAAGGACAAGTTGCAAGACTTTCTACCAATGGCTCTAGTTGATGTTGAAGTGTTCAATTTGAGTTGCAGTGTCTTGATTGATAATTAGATAGCTACTTGCTATATTGTCCTACTATTTTTGTTTTGTGGTTCTAAAGTTTGTGGATGCCCACCACTATTATGTTGTTATTCCAGGCACAAGTTGAATTAGTTGTACTTCTCTTCCTTTTTGGTTTCTTGTGTGAAAACCTTTATCTTGTGTTAGGAGTTTAATGTAATGTAATGTGCTTAGACAACGAATACCACTTATTGGAAGGGCAAATTAATAGGGAGAGTAGAGGAAGAACTCTTAAGTGTTGTGACTTACATTTATAAGCATTTAAATGATGCTTTCACTGTGAACAATAATTGGATACCTTGTTTGAGTCCTATTCTTAGAATGTGAAAACGTTTACAAATTTTGTAGGATTTAAATTTAGTCTCTTTTTCAAATTTAAGGTCTCGAATTTGGTTTCTTTATATCATATAAGACTTCAACTTTAAAGTTTAGAATTAAATTCACACATAGGTTAATAAATTTAAATATTTAAATAAACTAATAAATATAATTTCAAAATATTATACTTATAAACTAGATATTATTATTATTACTACTACTACTCTTGCTGAAAGAGACTGATATATTAGGTTTTAAAAACTTTTTAAAGTAATTTAAAGTCTAACTTTTTTTAATTAATTAGACTTATCCTTTTTCTACTCCCAAGTCCTCCAATGAATTTATAACAAGGTCGCATTCCATTATATAATATGTTTATTTCTATCCAAGCAAATAAAAGAATAAATTGGTGAAAAGGTGAAAAAGCTGACATAGAAAATACTTGTGATTGAGAATAAATCCAGCCATCGAAATAGTTTTAAAAAAGAAAAGTTAAATATTATTATATTAGGCAATAAAGCTAAGATAATACGACTGACTATGTTGGTCCTATAATCGTGTAGAATGAATATACTTAAAAACATTTTATAGATAATTATATACTTAAAAAGATTAAAAAATTATAATGTAATATTCATATTAATTTTTTATTTTATTTATTATTTTCTAAATCATTTTATCTAATAATGTAAATACCTTTTTAATCTATAAAATATGAAAACAATACACTACTACAAAATCTGCATATATAAACAAATTTAGAGACAAATTTTTGAACTATTACAGATGAATTTTAAAATTACAGATAAATTTACAGACGAAAATAAATCATCTATAATATCCTTGTCGGTAAAAAATTATAGATGGATTGTTAAATCCATCTGTAACTTACAAATAGAAAAATTTATTTGTAATTTACAGACAGAAAAATTTGTTTATAATTAGTCTATAATATATTTTACTATTTTTGTTATTTTTTATTTATATACATAATTATTCCTACCTGTTCCTGATTATCATAATTTATAAATATAATAAAAATTACAAAATTAAATTTAAAAATTTTAAAAAGATTTATAAAGTGTAAAATTTAAATGTCATTACAAATGAAGACAAAAACATTCAAATAAATAATGTTAAAAATAAAATACAAGTGTTCATCACGAATAATGTGTATGATCATCATCTGAAGGAGCATCATCATCAGTAGACGAGAAGTCAGGCGAGGAATAATGCATGGAGCTGAAAATTGGTGATGTTGGAGCTAGTGGAGGAGGAGGAAGAGGTGCGGAGCTATTTGCTCTCATGAGCTCAAAATATAGATGCATCTGCTGCATTTGCATATGCTTTTGCTCTATCTACTGCTGGACCTCTCTTTGCATCCTCGATGCTACCTTATTCTCTATCTTTTTCTCCATTTTCTTTGCCCACTTCTTCTTCCATGCACTTTTCTTGCTCTTCTACATTTCCTCATTTTGCTTATGGAGTTCTTCATTGAAGGCATTGACTTGAGTGCGGACCATGTCCTCCACTTCTTCAAGTGCAAGAGAAAGAGCATCTTTGGTGACAGATGCAGGGGACATGGAGTCTGCAAAGCGCTCCCTCATGCCATAAATCTGACCTTTATAAAGGTCACCCACTGTCTGTGACCACATAGCATCTTCATCAACTGATTCTAGATCCTGAGAAGATGCATCCTCAAGCCTTTGAACATAGTCATCCTACAGTTCAGTTTAGATAATTAGATATTAGTTTAGAGAACTATTTAATAAATCACTAATAATAACATATAGTATCAATATGACTTACATATGTGGCCTGAGATCGTGTATCAACCCAAAAGTTTTTTGTCTCCTTTGCGAGTGTGTGTCTCCTTGAACAACTCTCCATGCGTAGGTGGTCTCTTCCACGACTTCTCCTGCAATTCCAATTAAATCACATCTTAAATATGAAATTATAAAGTAAAATGAATTTTAAAATCACATACCAAGTTCGCCTTAGTGCCAACCAAAGTCGTTGAACCACCAGTATGCAGTGATCCCTCCTTATTAGATGCCTTATTTGTCTTGTTTTTTACTAAGAGATTTTTAAACTCATCCGTACCCCAATACCCCTGCAAGGCAAGAAAGTTGGGTGCTATCGAATCAGCACTAGAAAGGTCCTGATGACCCTCTATGTAAATCTGTCTAAGTCACTTGGCAATGCGACTCTTCCAGACCTTGAAAATAATCTTTTCGTCCTAGGAGGGAATGAAGAAGTTGCTCTATATAAACACAATTTCATTAGAAGAGGTACAAATAGTTATATGTAATTATACTTAGTTAAAATTAATAAATTATTATTACCTTCCAATCTTTGAACTATTCCATCTTTGTATCCTTTGGCACCTTTGCAAAACTTGTGTAAGGCGCATCAAACATCTTCTTAATGGTATCTGTGACCTGGTGGAGACCTTTCTGTGGTGGTATCCAACTGATAACACAATAAAATAAAACCATTATTATAACAACATTCACATAAAGTACATAATGTTACGCATACTTTAAAGGAAACTTACCAAGTGGACCCATGTCATCTCAAAGTTTCTAACGATCTCGATGATGCCTGAGTCTGTGATGACTGTTGCCCACTTACAGTTGGGATAGTAGTGGATCTCTCTCTTGTGCCCTATGTAAAAGGTGATTATGTGGCCTGTGTAGTAAGTGATGCAGAGTGTGAAACTCGTTATACTAGAAGAGGAGGAGCAATATACCCAGAATTGAGCACCATGATAAATTGTTCCTGCCCCCTAACCTAGGAGGTCTACACTATAGCTGGTGTGGAAGTCGAAGTGGGAGTGGTGGATAAAGGAGTGTTACCATGATCAGGACGCTGAGCAACACCCTTCTTACCTTTACCTGCCATATCTGAATCAAATACAATATATGTTTAGAGACGAATACCATAATCTAATAGAATATGATTAATATTGGTGATAACTCAAAATAAATAATCATAGAAACATAGTAAATTGACAAACCTACTTAATTTACCTCAATTACTCTGATAGTTTAAGACTACCTTTATCATCACTCGATGAAATGTCATCCGTAAACCCTTCCTCTTCATCTTCAGTCATGTCATCCATTTCATTATTTCTTAAAGCTTGGGTAGAAGGGTCAATTATTTTCATTTCATTCAAAGGAGAAGATAAAATTGAAGGGACAACAGTGTCTATTACAACACGTGAAGGAATTGAGTCATCAATTTGATATGCATCTTCATCATCTACTTCATCACTTTTAATTCGACCCTTGGTTTAGTTTTTATTACAATCCTCCAACTTTTATTACATTTTTCAGGATAAAATAAGAAATATACTTGTCTTGCATTTTGTGCAATGATGAAGGGGTCAAAGCCTTTGTATCTTTGGTATGGTTAATCTCAATTATATTGTAATGGTTATGTTTACGTGTCCTTGTGTTGGGCCTGTTGGATCAAACCATTCACACTTGAATAAGACAATTTTTTTTATGGTTTCACCAGTATACTCAAGCTCAACTATTTCATTAGGTTTTCCATAGAAATTGTAGTCATCATCACTTGAATTTTCTATCACACTAACCCCACTATTATTTGTTTTTTTCCCTTTACATGATTTAATAGTTTGAAATTTATACCCGTTAACATAGTAAGTTGGCCAATAATAGCTTTATTTTTTGGACCTCTGGACAAGTTATATAGGTCAATATCTGTGATACCATTGCTGGGATCACGCACCTATACATACCATTAAATGTGTCAATTGATTGAATAAGAATATTATTAAAAAGTCAATAAACTAAAATGTTAGGAAAATTCCATAACGCAAATAACTTTTGAACCATGATGAAAATTGATTAAGGCATTCATGACCATATAATTGTTCAAAATATCTGTAAACATTGCAACATCATTAATTAATTAGATTTGAATAACCACGATCAAAAAAAGTCATTAAAGCAATCATAAGTCACTTACATTCTGAATGGTTGAACTTCATCACAATTTAATAAGATATGCAAGTGTGTGGCACCTGATTCATCACCTAAGATCCATCGTTCTTTACATTTTCCAGATACACGACCTGGTTGGTTGAATATAAATAGAGTTGACTTATTACTACTTTCTCCCTCATCATTATTTTGACCAACCCGAGTTCTCGTAGATTGAACATAAGGTTCAAAATAGTATGTGCAAAAATTTGATGTCTCCTTTGATATATATGTCTGGCGTATGGATCCTTTCACTTGAGCTTTATTTTTCACAATCCTTTTGAACCCTCCAATTTCTCGTTCAAACGGATACATCTGTATTGTACTGGTCCACAAACACGTGCTTCATATGCTAAGTGTACAGGCAAGTGCTCTATGGAGTCAAAGAAACCAGAGAGAAGTATTCTCTCTAATTTACACAAAATCACAGGAATATTGTTCTCCATCACTAATAGGTCTTCAACCCTAAGAGTAGGTGAACATAGGTCCCTAAAGCACTTACTTAACTCAATCAATGACTTTCAAACATGGTCAGGTAGTTTCCTAAATGTAGCAGGTAGAAGACACTCCATGAATATATGGCATTCATGACTTTTCATCCCAAAAAATCTTTCTTGTTCAACATTCACACAACAACCGAGGTTTGAAGCATAATTGTCTAGCATTTTTAAGTCCTTCACCCACTTACACACATCTTGTCTTTGTGGTAAAGTCAGAGTGTAACTTGTCTTTAACTTTGACCATCGACCATCTGCAAGTTGTTGTAACCTCAATTATGGATGCCTACAATATTCTTCTAAATCTTGCCTTGCCTTTATATTATCTTTAATTTGATTAGTGTCCATTACAGTATTCATGATATTGTTAAATACATTTTTTTCCACATGCATCACATCTAAACAATGGCAAACTAAGTTATCCTTCCAATATAGAAGGTCTCAGAATATACTTTGTTTGGTCCAATTATGTGTCATCCCATAACCAGGTAACCTAATGGATTTTCCTACTTCTACTATTTTTGGCAAGTGTCTAACTTTATCCCATACTTGATGACCATTTAAACGGACAGAAGGGTCCTCATTCTCAACAGTTGCTTTTCTAAATTTGTAGGCTTGACTCCTATAAGGATGTTCCAAATCTAAAAATCTCCTATGGCAATCAAACCATGAATTTTTTCCTCTATGTTTCAAAGTAAATGTCTTTGTATCATCCATACAAATTGGGCATGCTAATTTCCTTTGAGTCATTCATCCAGACAACATTCCATAAGCAAAAAAATCATTTATCATCCACATCAGTGCTGCTTTCATATTAAAATTTTGCTTTCTTGATAGGTCATAAGTTACTACACCCTCACACCATAACTCTTTCAACTCATCAATCAAAGGCTGAAGGTATACATCAATTTTAGCCTTTGAATTTTCTGGACCAGGAATTATTCAAGTCAAGAACAAATAGGAATTTTTTATGCTCATTTTGGGAAGAAGATTAAAAAGTGTAACCGCAATAGGCCAATAATAATATGGTTTATTAAATTGATTGTTTGAAGTGAATCCATTAGCACATAACCCTAACCTTACATTTCTAGGATCAGATGCAAACTCAAGATACATTTGATCAAAATATTGCCAAGTCTCACCATGAGATAGATGAGTCATTAACCTTACATTACCAAGCCTCACCATTGATAAAATGAACTTTGACTTTGATTGCCTTCTGACTTTATGCTTAACATTCTTACTGCTAAAGATAACTCTGAATGTGCACACCCATCTCATAAAGGCTTGTTTGTTGCCTCTAAAATATTATAAAACTTTGCAGCTTCTCCATTAAATTCTTGTTCAGTTTCAATATCACAAAAAATTTCAAATTCAGGACAACAACATCATAAACCATTTCTTGGTAACAATTATTGCTTTCTTCCCAACTTACTTTACCTACATCCTCACCTGATTGCAATATATTTGAATTACCTACTTAATTTTTCACATTAACTACTTCCTCATGCTCAGTCCATATCCAATAATCATGTTTAAATCCAAACTTATACAAATCATACCTACTTGAATCAATATCCAAAAACTTTCTACACTTGCACTTAGAACATGGATACCTAATGTTTTGGTTGGTGATGAGTTGCTGTGAATTACAATAAACACGTATGAATTCCTCTACACCCTCAAAGAATTCATATTTTATTCCCTCCGACTTGGGTGCAACCTATCATACATCTACTGATGATTTCTGAAAAACATCTGGATCAAGAACTATATAAAACTAATACAAATACACAATGTTGTATCAGCTTTCTATTAAACATTACAAAAAATTTTAATATAAATTTTGGCATAATCTCCCCTAATACATGTCAATTTCCTTATGTTTGTTTACCATTTTTTTCCAAAAATCAAAATTTTCACCACACATAACTAATATATTATATAACAATATATTAATCAATGCATAAAACACAAACTCATCACAATCCTAAACCGTTCTAGAGCACATCCCTTTATAACTCCACAACATGCATATTCTACAAACTTTGCAAACACAAACAAGCCCACATCACACAATAATTAGGTTCAGAGAAGGACCTCTATGCTATTCCCTCCTGTCATACAATCTCCAATCCTACAACACTATCTTAGAAATTTTAAGTCTCTAAAATACATCAAAAAAAAAAAAAAACTAAATCGATTAAAAGTTAGAACATCGTGCCAAAAACACAATAATGCAAATTATCTTTCAAATAAATGCTTCAATCACTCGCAAAGGCAAAAAAAACTGAAGCTCTAAGAGAGAGAAAGAGGTGAGAGAGAGGAAATTCTGAAAAATGAAAAAGAAGAAGGAGGAGGCGCAGTTTTATGAGTTTCACACATTACAGACAAAAAAATTTGTCTGTAAATGTTTTAATAAAACGGTGCATTTTAAAGGGTAAATTATAGGCAGATTTATCCGTCTATAAATTCGTCAAATACATTTATAGACAAAAAAATTTGTCTGTAAATTGCTAGATGAAAAGTCTGTCAAAAACGACAATATTTACAGATAGATTTTTTCATCTGTAACTCTTGCTTCAAATTTTCTTTCTATTTTCAAATTACAGATGAAATACTTATCTATAATACTTTGCGCTAAATAGTGAACTAACAACAGATGAATATTACACACGGACTTTCTATTTGTATTACAGATAAATTTTTTTAAAAATTTAAATAAAAAAAAATTTAAAAATTTATCTATATTACAAACAGATTTTTGTCTGTATGTAATATCTATATGTAAATAACACTTTTCTTGATAATTACTTTTAAGCATAAAATGCACTCACTTTAAACGTTACCAACAATAATACGTTGCACAGAAGAAGAGATGGTGGTAATTTATATATGATATTTGAAAATATTAGATTTGCAGAATCCAAGGTGGATGAACCGAATATGGTCCTTTCAAAGTTTTGAATCAATCTCTCTCCCAGGTTCGACCATCTTATCCGAAAACTCATGAGAATTCAAATCTGGCTTTTACATTAAAAAACATTTAAATATATGTAAACATGTATCATTTATATTTTTGCATGCTGCTGACCCACGTCGGATTCTCAAATCTATCTTTGTCTATTGAATGAGTCTTCTAAAGTATATTTTTTTGGGAATTTTAAAAATTATTTTTAATAAGTTATATTTTCTTAATTATTCTATATAATTTTTCTCAAATTGAGCATTTATTTATTAATTTAATATAAATGTTAAAATTAAATTTTTCTAATTTATTTCTTAATTTAAAATATTATCTCTTTAATATAATTATATTTAATAATAAAAAATAAATAAATTTAAAAATAATAATATAATAACCTTTAATTTCTTACAAAATTATTTTAGTTTAATAATATTCATGCAAATATTTTTATTATAGGATATTTAAATATTTAAAAATAATGATACAGAGGTTGATAGGATGTACAATATTTTTGAAAGTTTAGTTATATTTTTATTATTCATATTTAAATATACGTAATTTATTTATTTAATTATTTATAATTCATGTTTTTGGTTTTAAATAATTAAATAATTTTTTCTTTCAAAGTCGTATTTAATAATTAACAAAAACATATTGACAATCTAAAATTTTTTATATTGACAGTATTGATTAAACTCATAAAAATATATAAAAGAAGTTTAGTTATATTTTAATTTATGTATTATTTTAATTCTCTTAATTTTAATTTTTTATATTTAGTTCTTTTAGTTTCAGTTATTCAAGTTAATTTTTTATTTTAAAAATTATGTTCTTTTTTTTATAAATTAATAAAAAATTTAGATAAAAATGATAAATAAATTATAGTAATTATTTACTTTATTTAATTATTTTGTATGTTTTTGTTGTGAACATATACAAATCAATCATATATTATAAATTTGTTACAACTTTATGATTTATTTGATAAAATTTAGATAAAAATACTAATGGAATTTATTAAAAATTATATGTAAGTAATTAAAATTTAAAAAGACTAAAGTCACATGTTTACTGAAGTAAAAAGTCTAAAAGGATATATAGTCAATTCTATTCAAACACACATAGCACTAGTGTTATTATTTTTATTCTTTTACATAAATCGAAACTAAAAAGCACACATGTTGTTATTAGCACACATGTTCCTTAATCTCTTTTCTTTTTCAATAAAAAAGAAAAGGGGACAGAAACTTTCTGAGTAAAGAAATGAATGAATCAGACAGATATATAATGCGAGACGCACGCACGCCTCTAAAACGAAAGTGCAACTTCTAAGAACTTGCACGACGCTCTAATCCCGTGGATTGTGGAATCACCAACATATCACAGTTTGTTAAATTCATCATTATTTTTTCAAAATATTAGCACAAACCCTTGAGTAAATTTATGCCGAAAGAGGGTTTTCAGACAACCTTTTGTTTTTGTGTGTGTACGAGGTTGATTTTTTAACTCTAATTTTGAAAAATGTTTGTCATGTTATAGCCGATAACATGGACTTAGTTACGCCACATAATCGGATCAGTTGGTAAATTCAATAAGTTAATTAATTCGTCTTTAGATGTTTTTCTGGCCTAACTTTTTCATTAACGATTTTAATAACATCTTCATTTAGCATTGATTTTAAAGAATTTAGATCTTCTTCTTATATAATTATTGTATAAAAAATAACTTCTATCAAACATAAATTATCGTGATTGATCATAAGATTTATTAATTAAATTTAATAAAATTATATTTTTTGTACAACCATATCGTATTTTCCAAAAGCATAAATTAATCTGAATTACTTACAATCAATCATAAAATTTATAATTAATAGAATCGTATCTGAAAGTACCGAGGTTTTGTTTTTTTAGTAAAATTCTGTACGGTATTTGTCACGTATTGATTCCTAGCAGATTTTATGGACTTGGTTCTATGTGATGGGGTGTAATTAATTAAGGTAATTAAGTTAATTTAGATGGATAATTAAACTTGAAATGGTCTTGGACTGGTTAGGACCCAAAGGAGACATGACTGCAGACGTAGCATATCATATACGAATGACAATGATAGTTAAAGTAACTCATCGAACCTAATAAAGATTATGAATCTAGAAAAGGAAATGTTTTCTGAACAACGTGTACAAAAGAATGAGCCGAAAGGCTTCTAGATGGTGATCGCTTCTTAGAAAAAGTATAATTATTCTTCATTTTTTCTTTTTCTTATAAACAAAATATTCTGGATTTGGAGAGAGAATATCAAAGCATAAAAGCTGATTTTGATCGCCTCGTTCATCCAGTAATTAATTTACACCTCCGATCACATCAGTGTAAGTAATTATCCTTTTTTTTTCATTTTAATAAATAGGTAAATCTTAACCTTCCGTTTAGAGAATAATTTTTTATATGAGATTTGAAAAAAATATATACTAAAATATAGTATTTTTTAAAAAATTATGAAAATATAAAATTTAAAACCTATTACAGACAATTTTTTATGTAAATGCTAATAAAGTTATCAAATTTTAAAAATTGTTACTAACAAATTTTTCAAAAAATATTTATAAAAAATTAAAAGTCATCAATGATAATTTTTAAAAATTATAAATTTTTTTATAAAAATCACTACTAATATCAATTTGTTACTAATATTTTTAAATACACTTTACTCATGGAACAATACACTATTATTCAATTTAATTTCCATTCCCTTCAACCGCGAAACAGTGTTAATTGATATGGTAATCGTACAAAAGGCAACAACCGAACTCGCAGAAAAACCGGAAACTTGAAACGTGCATTTGATTTGAGTCTCGAACGTGACAAAAGTATGATGTGGCTTTGAAATGTCGGAAAAAATAAAGAGAAAAAAAAAAAAAACATCTCCAATATCATGCGAATCGTTGAACATGGCAACTTTTAGAGTGAAGTTGTAACATGTAGCTTTGGCCTTTGTGCCATGGAGCTTTTGCAGGACCCATAAATAATTTAGGTCATGATGGTCCACTTCCGTCGAATAAATAACACATCACAATTCACTGTTTCAAGTCTATTAACTAACCCAATATCTTTCCCAATATATCTTACGTGTCCACGTGTCGACATTATCATGCTTCATTCTTATTCCTGTTTATTACATTTTTTTATTATTTATTTTAAAAATTTTATATGATATATTTAATTGATTGATATTGTACAAAATTTTAAATTTGTAATATTCTAAAATTAAATTACAAGTAAATTAAAAATTAATAATTTTACTAACAGAACAATGAATATTAGACAATCAATGTAAAGTAATTCATACTATTTATATATTTTAATTAGATATGATATTAAAATGAATATATTATGTTATAACAAATTAATTTAATTTTATCTTAAGTCTTATCAACACCCTTAATTACTTTTATGGTATTTGAGCAACTCAAAGTACATTTTACCCTTTGTTTTGTTTTATTTTTCTATAGACAACTTTGTTCATGCTGCAATGTTTCATCTTCGCTAAATCAAAAGCACGTTTGGTCTCTCATTCACATTGCTTTTAACTTTTAAATGAGAATGAGATTAGTGATGATAGAGGTCCCAATTGTTACACTATTTCAATAAAAATATATATTTTAATAAAAGTATATGATTTAAATATATACTTTAAGTATGCATAAATTTTTTTTAATAAAATTATAAAAGATTTTTTTCTCAACTTTAATCAATCAGATAAAATAGATTTTGTGGGCTAAAAAATCTAAAATAAATTAACGTTCAAACACAAATATAAAAAAGAAATACAGGTCAACTAAAATGAATTTTGATTATGAGTGTATAAATATTTACTCACTCTGGCCCTTTTATAAGATACTTTCTACTAAATTACACAAATCAATAAAAAGTTAAATTTAATTAATTTTTTAAGGTTTTTAAACTTATTTGTTACTATTATATCGAACTCCACAATCAATATTTATCTTTTTGTTTAATTTAATTTACATTCTGACCATCTCTAGTTTAAAAATTGACTTATAAATATTGCACTTTTACAATTATACTATTTTTTTTTATTTTTAAAATCAGATACTTATTCTGATAATAACACATGTTATACATAAAACAAATATCTTCAATTATGGGGCGAGATTGGACAAGATTACTATTTTAATGTAGGTGAGATATTGATACGTGACAGGAATTTAATTTTAATTTTAATATTATTATTAATTATTAGTAAAAAAATAAGTTGTTAAGTTGTGATAAGTCTAATTGACTTATTTTCTGTAAAAATATAAATAAATTTATAATTGATTGAGTTATAAAATTAAAAATTTTAAAAATAAGATTATGAATTTTAAAAATAAAATTAGTAATAATAAAAATTTAGTTTTAATTGAAGTGTTAAGTTTCAGTAAAATAGATTAGTTGACATAGCATGCATAAAATAAAAAACAAATTTATAATTATTTGACTTATTAAAATTAGAAATTTAAAAAATTATTAGAAATTGTAAGATATTTATTTTAATTTTAGTATTATTTATTAATGAAGATAATCTTAGTTATTTTTTATATTTATAAATTTAAATTTTTAAATTTATAATCTTAAATTTTTAAATTCATGTCACCGTTCAATATCTTACATAGTCTCACATTTGACATAGAGATAGGATCCCAAAAATGGAGATACTTGCTCTGTGAATATCACGTATCATTATCAAAACAAATATAGTTTTGAAATATGCAATACTGATTTAAAAAAAAGAGCTTAGATAAAACAATAGGTTTATATATATACTAATAGGAGAAATAATATTTAAAAATATATTAATTAAATAAAAAAATTTAGTTAAAATCCAAAATATGATTTAAAATTAATTATATGATGATTTACAATATTAAATAATAATATGAAAAATCAGTATACTTCAATTAAAGATTTAATTAGGAGGGGTGACCATGTAATTATCCATTCATTTTTAAGTAATATTTGGGAGAATTTAGAATGAGGGGAATGTGGTGGATAAAGATGGAGGGAAGAGAAGGTCTCTTTTGGAAAGTGGTACAACACAAAGGCCAATATCAATTCATAAGGGTATCCCAAAGATATTCTAATTATTCTCAAAACTTGGAGCGTGGAAGCAGCAAAGGAAGCCAAAAGCATGCTTCTAATATGGATTCTGTTCTCTCGCGTGCTTCAGTGCACACTCGTGTACCATATAGCTTTCGATGACCCAAAGACAGTTCATTTTTTCATGATCGAATATCTTATGTGTTTTTCTCGCATGTTATAATCATTGGTTTGACATTTTCATTTGAGAGTGTATATTGTCAAAAGTACATTCTTTATTAATCGCTTTTGTTTTCATTTGCTTAATTGAGAAAAGACTTTAGATTTAAGCAAAGTTGAATATGTACTCACTCGACCAGAACGAAAGAGAATTTTGGTACTCGTACTACTCTTTCAATGGGTCATTTTACAGCTTCAGATCGATCCGTTTTAGATTTCAAGGAATTAATGCTAGATGATGCAACTTGGCAGATATATCACTCAATAAAATTAAGCTGTCATATTATTTTATAATTTTTTTTTAATAATCCTCGTACTACTTAATAAAATAAAATATAAATATAAAATATATTTAATAAATTTTCTATTTAGTAATTAAGAGAATTTACAAACATAAATATAAAAAGAAATATAAAAACATTTGTCAGAATATTTTGTTGATGTACCCCGAAAAAACAAAATCTTTGTGATGTACTCTCACACCCATCCATCCGTAAACAAATTAATGGAAGAGTTGCTTAAAGTTCTAGCTCTACCCACAGAAGAAACAAGTCATATCCTAATAATTTGATATTTAATTAATTTTAAAAAAATTTCCTTTTATAAAAATTAAATTATCAATATAGACATTATAATTTTATACCGATAGTATGTTATATTATATTTTTTTAATTATACAGTTATTTTTATTTAACTGTCATATAAAGAAATTGAAAATAATGTACAGTATAAATATCAATATAGATTTTTTAATGTATACTATTTTCTAAAATAGTCAAAAGAAAAAAGAATAAAAGGTAACTAAATTTTGCTTTTATTTATTTCTAAAATAGTGTCATCAGTGTCCCAATTAACATTGGCCATTTTTCTAAAATAATATTATATATCACTAACGACTGTCTTAAGATTGCTAGTTATGACTTAACAATAGAGCAATAAAATAAATGGGAAAGCTGAGGAGAAGTCACAAGACTTCATCGTCAAAAATCAATGCAGGAATATCGAATGGAAAATCAACACAAGGATTAAAAAGATGATTTCTCAAAATTTTAAGTTCGATTTAGAGCTGAAACTCACGTGTTCTCTAGGAACGAAGATTAAGAAACAAAATTCCAATTTGAATAAACTTTCAGAAATAAAAATTTTATAAAAAAAATAAATAATATAAAAAATAATAAAATCTTTTATAAATTAAAAATAATTTATCTTCTCAAATTTTAAAAATATTAAATAAGAGAGCTTATAAAATGAAATATAAAATATTTCTAACTTATTAGACAAGTTTTATTCATTTTTATACTAATTTATTTTTTTATAAACAATTCCATACAAGTTTAACTCAACTATGCCAAAATTAAATTAGAAAAAAGGGTCAAAATTTAAGCATCCAATAACATAGTTCATAAACAACTTACTTAGAAGTTTAATTTTTTGTTTTATTATAATCTTTTAATTTTTAAAAGTGTTTTAAATAAGTCATTTTTTATATTAAATCTATTAAAAATTATTATTCATCTTATTTCTCTTTGTTACCTATTTTTATTTTTATTTTTCCACTTCTTTTTCCTCCTTTTACAATGACTCATTTACATAGTCATGACTCATTTTCATCCAATTCAAATTTTGACAAACGCACAACATCTTCTAACAAATTGCTATACTGGGTCTTAGAGTTATAAGAGAAAATGGAAAGTACAACAATAATGTCAGAATAAGGTAATGGCAAAAGCACAAAACACAAGTTGAATGTGATAACTATAATAACCACAAACAAAAATAAGGTACTAGTAAGTATATATAAAGATGTATATATATACATGCATTCATATACACATGTAAGCAAAATTTAATACACTATAGTATTAAGATATTAGATATTATATATAATATCTTATTAATCAATTTGACTAATATAGTTAAATACTATATTCATTTAATTTAATATTTTTATTTTTTTTATTACACTTAACATATAAATATTAAATGTGAGAATATATTTATTCGTGAAGAAGTTATTAGTTCAATCATTATCAATCATATATCTTCAAAGGATCTTGCATCGTTCACAAGTGATCTTGTACCAATGTCTCTTACATATGGTCATTAATTAGAAAGACCCTTGACCTTCTTAAATTAGGTTTTATATTTGGATTTGATAAAAGTAATATTTTTATTTGGTGTAACAAATGGTTCGATGAAGAGTGTATTTGCAACCTCCCATTTTATTGCAACCGGGAGTTGCAATGGTACAACAAAAACGTATTAAGAAAAATATTTTTTATGAATAAAATGTTTTCTAAAATATTAGAAGACTCATCACCACATGATTGATTTCACATGATTACTTGGAATATTCATTAAAAATTCTGTGTTTAAGGGACAAATGCTAACTAGATTGACAACATCTTCTTCAGGTAGACTACGTTAGCAATAGTCACTAAGTCTTGAAATTCAAATTTAGCACTATAGAAGCTTTTTATAAGATCACAAATAGGGACTCCTTCAGTCTTAGGTTTTTTATCCTCTAACCTGACTAATATTCTTTCTTTCTTCTCTTCCATAACTCTTTTCTTATCAATTTTAGTGGGTACGTAACCCACAACCCAAACTTATCCTTATTCTCATGAAGTTGTAGTCATTTTTCTATTTTTATCATATTTCATCCTAATCTATATCCATACTGAATACCTCCATCAAGCATGATTTTAGCTGTTGTTATGAACATTTTAGAAACCTAAGGTTTCACGACTGGAATTCCTTCCTCAACATAAGTGATGTTAGTAATCTCTAAAGCTTGAAAAAAGGTTTTTAAAGCTTTTTCCACAGCTTCAATGTAAGGAGTGGACAAAAGCCTACTCACTAACAAGTTCTCTTCACTAGACATGATCGCTAACTTATTATCAATGATAAACTTTAATTTTTTATGCAATATGGATAGTCCAACTCCAACAGAATGAATCCAAGGCCTTCCCAAAAGATAGTTGTATATTGGTGCAATGCCTATTACTTGGAATAGAATTTGAAAGGTGTAAGGACCAATTTGGATTGAAATTTCAATTTCTCCAATAACCTCCCTCCTTGTTCCATTGAAGGCCTTCACTATCATGGCACTAGGTTTCATATGCGACCTATCACAGGGTAATTTTGACAATGTTGTTTTTGGTATCACATTCAGAGAAGACTTATTATCAATAAGCACTCTAGTAATAATATAATCTTGACACTTCACAGAAATATGCAATGATTTATTATACCTCATTCCTTTAACAGATACTTTATCATTAGTAAAAGTGAGATAATTGTTTGAAATAATATTACCAATAATGCCTCTAAGCTTTTTTATCATGATATTATGATTGACATGTGCCTTATTTAACACCTTTATAAGAGTTTTTCTGTGTAGCTCAGGATTCAGTAGCAAGGATAAAAGAGATATCATGCTAGAGTCTGGTTTAATTATTCTACAACTTGATATTCACTTTGAGGAATGAACTTCAAAAACTCATAAGCTTTTTCATCAGACTACCTTTTTTATTTTAGGCATTTTCTCTTCATCGCCATCTTCAGACTCGCCTAATTTAGCTTTTCCATTTAAAGGTCCCTCCATCTTTATTGTTCGCTCTTTTCTCAGCTCCTCAAGCGTATAAATACGACAACTTCAAGTTGTCCCACCAACACTAACAATGTTCAAGATGGCAAGGGTATCATAATTAACACCCTTTGTCTGATCAGTGCAAACTTTTGCATTATATCTCCAAGTTACCGTTTTGTTATCCTTGTAAGGAAATGATGTCAGTATTTTTATAGTGATTAACCAATTAGGAGTTAGAGTAGCCACACCTCTAGTATAATGAATAACCAATGGTTTTGGAATAGTTGACAATTGGTCATCGACAATTGAAACTTCATTTTTTTTCCTTGAAAACACCCAATTTGGACCAGTTGTTCGTCCATTAAGATTTGCGAAACATGCTTGAATTCTTCACAATCTTCAATGGAATGTTCTATATTAAGATGCAAATCGTTTGTGCTTTGTTTACGAACAAATCCCTCGATCAAGTCAGCTTTGCATAATTAAGCAAAATAACCTTCATAGGAGTTGTAACCTCCTTGACTTTCCTCTTTAGAACATAGGTTGATTCCCTTTCAATGACATTCATTGATAGACTTCTATGCTGGGTAGAGGATTACTCCCAATGTTAGGACTATCCTCCTTGAAATTTAGCCATTTATTATTAATTAAGTCTTGTACATTAAACTTCAATGCTCTATAATTCTCCATTGAATGGTCGACGGCACCAACACGATACTCGCACTTAGCGTTTGGATCATAATCTCTTGGATAGGGGTTCTATAAGTTTCATTGGACATGGTACAAGTAGTGAACTTTGGAATAGGCAAGGTAGCAACTTTGTGTAAGATAGGAATATGGTCAAACTGAACCTGCTTCCTTTCTTGATTATTTTGGGGTCTTAGTTAGTTGACATTTGGATTTTGGTTCTATTGTTGGGGTGGTCTCATGGGAGGTGCTATGAAAAAGTAGGTGGAATGTGTTGGTAAGGTCATGGTTAATTAGATAACTTGGGTTCTGTAAAACGATATTGACATATAGATAAGACATTTATGGGGTAGGGAATATAGGTTGGAATTGAGGGAGTACATGGTTAGGTCTGATGAAAGGGATTTCTCTTGCATGAAAAGTTACAGCATTAGTGTCCTCTTCTTTCTTCCTTCCTAGACCATTTGTGAATTTCTTCATATTGGAGGGCTCCTAAAAATTGTGGAATCTCTTACCACTCCTTATTCCTCCTTCCACTCTTTTCCCGATAATCACAATATTAGATAAATTTGATGAAAACACTTCCAATCATCCTATAATAGAAAGGTGATTAGAGAGTATCAATAAACATTGCTACCATTTCCTTTTTAGATAAAGGGGGCTCCACTTAAGCTGTAACTTCTATTCCTTAAAAGTCTCATTCTCCTTCTTTAACATATTTTGCAATTGTAATCTATTAGAGGTCGTATTAATTTTGTATTTGTATTGTTTTATGAAAGAATCAACCAAGTCTTTCCAACTACAAATACGAGTATGCTTAAAATACATATACCAACTCAAGGTTTCCTTAATCAATCTGTCTTAGAAAAAGTGGATTAGTAGCTTGTCATCATGGACATGTGATGTCATCTTCTTACAATACATTATTAAATGACTCTTTGAACATGTCATTTCTTTGTACTTATCAAAATCAAGTACTTTAAATTTCAGAAGAATTATCACATAAGGGACTAGGCAAAGGTCTACAGCTTCACCAATATCATAGCTATTCCCCTCAATAGCTCTCAATCTCTCTCCAATATTTACAATTTTTCTTTGGATTAAAAATGCTCTTTTGGATAATTTGGTCAAGGTTCTCCAAGACCTTATGGGAATGGAATGGTGACACGATCAGCTTCCTTTGCTAGGATTGGTGATTTGTGATTGATGATGGATTGATGGGTTTTAGGTAAGCATAGCATGAGGTATATGAGCTTATAAATGAGTGTTTTGAGGATAAGTATATGATATGATGGATGTTTGGATTAGTTGGATTTATGAACCTGAAGGTTGTGCATGATTGGGTTGATTTGATGGTTAGCTAGTGTTTAGTGGGTTCTAATAAGTCCATATTTTGACATATTTTTTTAGCATGATCATATGCACTTATTATTAATATGAATGGATTTTATACTAAATATTCTGTTAATTGTTATAGATGGGTAAGTGTAAGGACTCACGTGATTTATGGATATTTTGGACCCAGTCTTCTATTTTTGGCACACCTATGCTTCATTAGCATGCACGGCTGTGCTGCGATTAAGCATGCCTATGACTCCAGCATAAACACGACCGTGCTCACCTGCACAATTCACAAATTCTACATGATTTTGGGACTTAAAAACCTTATAAATTGGGCAGATTGAAGTAGTGGTTTGACAATTATTTTCCAATCTTGAGACTTGATTCTTAAGTTCTAAGTGATTCAATCATCTTTTCTACTCAAAATCTCTAACGCGTTTCTGGAAGATTTGGATCTTCAAGCGACTGGACTTGGAGAACAAGATCTTCCTTCTAGTTTGTTTTTATTCTTGTTAATGACTTTATTTCCAAATATTCTGGTCTCTTTCTTGAGTATAAGTAACTAAACTCATAGCTAGGACTATAGAAACTCTTGTTCATGACTTTATGAGATTTTTATAATTAAATTGAGATTTGATTTCCATTGTGATTAATGTTTCTCCTACTGCGTTTGATTGTGTGTTGTGAACTGGCCACTTGTAACATAATTCTAATTAATTACATTGTTAGGCGACCGTACATTGATTAATTAATGGATCTGTAGGATAAAACAAGACAAAGGATAAGGTGGAATAAACCGATCTTTCTCTTTCAATTGTTATTAGATTAACAAGTTCATAGGTTCTTCATGCTTCCTTTAATTAATATCTTGCATGACTATTGAGAATGTTAATTTAGAGGAAAGAATGTTAATATTGCATGACCATTAGGTAATAATAGCAACTGTATGAATGATTGGTAATCATACAGACATCAGATCTAGAGTTAATTAGAAAAAGAATATAAAAGATCGAATGAATAAACTCATATGTCCTAGGTTTTCTTCACTACAATTTTTCCTAAAGTGTGTATTGTGATTTCTGCTTTGAGATCTGGTGATAATTGTTTTAAATTCTTTAATTTTAAACGTGCAATTTCACATTCTTTACTTTCAAACAATTAGATAAAGAAATTTTTAGTAATTGGAAACCAATCCTTGTGGGATAATAATTTGGGACTCATTTTAAAAACTCCTTTATTACTTTTCGATGGCCAAAAGCTTTTCACAAACTCAGAGAGTATTAGCTAGCAAGTGTACTATTGATGTTGTAGCAAGTTATAAAATAATTTTATAATTCATTTGAGTCTCAAGTATCGCCCTCAAGGATTAGTTATTTCAATTACCACTTCACAAATCAATAACTAGTTGAGCTAAACAAAATTTAGAGTGTTTTGAATATTTAAAAACAAAGTAATAAGTGTAGTAAAATTAGAAAGTAACAGTAAAATAGAGTATTCAGAAATGAGATGATATGTTAATAGAGTTAGGACTGATTTCACCTCTTTATCAATTGCAAAACTGAAGTATATATGAACTCTAAGTTCCTTAATTGATTGATGATCAATTTAACTAGATTAATCGAAGTTTAATTCCTTGACTCATTGATCTTAATATTCAATTAACTATCCTAATTCCTTAGGTATAAATCAATCAAACATTGCATCAAGCATTAGAAATTAAGAGATTACAAGATCATGAATGCTTATCTCTAAGATATCAATAACTTTGACATTCAATTCAGATATAATAAATTAACTCAACTTTTATCGATGAAAATCCTCTAGATTCAATTCAATTGAATAGCTAATCCAAGAATTGCATTAAGGATAGAATTAAATGTTCAATACAATCAAAGTCTTAAAATCCATATCCATAATCAATTTACAATATCAAAATCGAATCCTTCAATCCTTAACAAAAAGAAATCAAAAAATGTTCCTAAAAGAAAAAGAGAAAGAAAGAGTAGAAGACGAGGAGCTGCAGAATTTCTTCATAATTCTTAGCCTGATTCCTCAAGGTCCAGAGCTTGGAAGTCACCCTCAATTTCCCTCTTTTAACTCTCCTAAGGTGTAGAAATGAAAAAAATGAGAAAAGATTATGAAATATCTGAGTTTCTGGCTTTTTATAATTTTTTCACCTTTTGGCGTAATCACTATGAATGCATAAAGTGAACACGCAGAAAGCATTCTATGAAGTCTCCAGGTTGAAGTAATCACTATTAGTGAACAAAGTGATCACTTTGTGATGTTTTTTCAAATTTTGGCATACGTATGTTCACTTTGAGTATATAGAGTGAACACTTTCACTAAATTTTGTTGAATCCACTCTAGAGTTGTAACTTTATATGCCCATAGTGATAACTTTCAGGATAAATCTTTGGATTCTCCATTTTTGTCCAGATTTGTCACTTTCTTCTATTTTCTCTTCTTGAATCATTATCCTTAAGACTCTTAGCTTACAATCTCGTGCAAAACTAGTTCAATCAATAAAATTACATCAAAATTCAATTAAATTCATACAATTTGAGTTATTAAAGATAAAAATTGACTTTATTGAATTACATCAGAATTCTATTAATGTCGTCCTACACATTACATAGAAGAATATTCTTTGAGAAAGGAGAAAATAGAGAAAATAGAGGTGAGAACAAAGAGCCAAGGTTTGAGATACTCACCAATGATTCTGTAGAGTCAAGGTTCAAGTTTGGATTTGCAGTAACTTTAGAGTTTTTGAGGCTTCTCTTTGGAGGAAGGAAGAGAGTGTTCAGAGAAAAAGAGTTAGGAAGTGTTTCTTAGATTGTAATGCAAGTCTCAGGTCTGAAATCCCTTAAATACCCCTGAATCTTGTGCACTTGAGCGATTCTTGCATGGGCAACCCTTTTCTCGCTTGTGTGAGATATGCAGACAGTGGTCTCCCCAACTATTTTTTTATATTCTCACTTGAATGATCCCATTGTCACTTGACCGAGATGGCATCCAGAGAGTTAGATGTTTTACCTGTGAGTCCTTGCTTGAGCGAGATCACTCTCACTTAGGTGAGGTGACAATTGAGTTGAGTTTATCCTATTCTCACTTGCGTTACATATTTAAGGTCATTTTGGATCTGGTCACCGGTGATGTGATGTGAGAAATAAAGGATCTGATGAGAGAGCAATACTCTCATCTCTTCCTTGATGAGTGAATTTTTGGGGACAAAAAATTATTTTTAGGAGAAGAATTTTCAGACCTGTGTTTTCATATATGTGTATACATGTATTTTATATGTTTTTCCTTTTTAATTGTGTTATATATGCTTAGACTATATGAATTTTCATCAGTTGGAATATATATATATATATATATATATATATATATATATATATATATAGTTGCTGAATAAAAGATGTGTGTTTACAGTTTTAAATGGCTGTTGTGTTTGATATAGTTAGTAGTAAGGGTTTGTGATCAATCATTAAGTGTTTTAAGTGTGTGAAAACATTGGGATATAGTGTAACGCCTCAAATTTTGTGATATTAATTTTGATAATTATATATATATATATATATATATATATTTAAATGTATATTCATGGTGTATGTATGTATGATTGTTTGGATTGGACTGCTTGGGCAAAGTAGAGGGCGAGATACTGAACTGTTCTCGCTGCAGCGAGAAGGCCCTGGGAGGAAGGACCAGAACTGTCGCCTTCTCGTTGTAGCGAGAGAGCGACAGTCTGGGGTGCATTTCTGGGCTGCCTAAGACCAGGAACAACCGTGATGCCATCTGGGTGATAGTGGATTGGTTAACTAAAGCTGCACACTTTCTCTCGATCAATATGAATTATAAATTGGAGCGACTTGCAGAGTTATATGTGCGGGAGATAGTCAAGCTCCATGGAGTACCGACTAGTGTGGTGTCAGATAGAGACCCGAGTTTTACCTCGAGGTTTTGGGAGAGCCTACAACGGGCGTTGGGGACTAAGTTGAGGGTGAGCTCAGCTTATCACCCACAGACTGACGGTCAGACTGAACGGACCATCCAATCCCTGGAGGATTTGTTGAGGGCTTGTGTGCTTGGACAGCAGGAAACTTGGGAAGAGTGCTTGTCGCTAGTGGAATTCACGTACAACAACAGTTACCATGCTAGCATTGGAATGGCACCGTTTGAGGCCTTGTATGGGCAGAGATGCAGAACTCCGTTGTGCTAGTACGAAACCGAAAAGGCGGCTCTGTGTGCGCCAGATATGATCCAAAGGCAGAATGAACAAATCAGAATGATTAGAGATAAAATGAAGGCTGCCCAGGATCAAGATAAGAGCTATTATGATAGAAGGCGAAAGCCGTTGGAGTTTCAAGTGAGTGACCACGTATTTCTGAAAGTCTCACCTGTAACTAGAGTTGGGAGAGCTCTGAAATCTCGGAAGTTGTCTCCTAAGTTCATTGGACCATTCGAAGTGCTGAGTAGATTAGTCTTGTTGCATATTGGATCGCGTTACCTCCGAACATCTCGAATCTACATTTGGTGTTCCATGTGTCACAACTTAGGCAATATGTGCCGGATCCTTTCCATGTGATTGATCTTGACCCAATTTAAGTGAGAGAGGACTTGTCATATGACGTATACTCAGTGAGGATTGCTGATCACCGTGTTAAACAGCTGAGGGGTAAAGAGATATCATTGGTGAAGGTAATTTGGAGATCAAGTGATGAGAGAGATGCCACATGGGAAATGAAGAGTAGAATAAGAGAACTGTACCCGGAGTTGTTTTTGTAGTTTGTGTGTGTTTGCTTGAATTTCGGGGACGAAATTCCTTAAAGGAGGGGAGAGTTGTAACGCCCCGAATTTTGTAATATTAATTTTGATAATTATACATATATATATATATCTAAATGTATATTCATGCGTGTATGTATGTATGGATGTATGATTGTTTGAATTGGACTGGTTGGGCTGAGTGCAGGGCGAGATACTGAGCTGTTCTCACTGCAGCGAGAGGATTCTTGTTGTATCGAGAGGGCCCTGGGAGGAAGAACTAGAAATGTCGTCTTCTCGCTGTAGCGAGAGAGCGACAATCTGAGGTGCATTTCTGGGTGCAGTCTCACTGTAGCGAAAGAGTCTCGTTGTAGTGAGATTCTGCAGAAACCAGAGTGCAGTTTTCTCTGGTTTTTTCGCTGTAGCGAGGGAGCGTGTCATTGCAGCGTAACGAGAGTGTCGCGATCAAAGGGGTTTTAAAAGGGAGTTTAGGGATTTGAGATTTATTTCTCAAATTCCCTCCCAAATCTCCTCAATCCTCTTCACTCAGAACCCTTATCCACTAATTAATTGCCTCTAAAGCCATTCGGGAGCGAGATTAGAGCTCAGATTTGTGTGGGGAATGCTTGGAGGTGAGTTTTAAACGGTTAGGGTTTTTGTTTTCCTTCCTTTTCTCTATTCTTGGTGATTTTCGGGGTTCTCATGGAATTCTTCCGTGTGTTTAAGCCGAAAACCATGTGGGGAGCATTTTTGTAGTTGAGTTCGGACGTGGGTCTTCAATCCAAGGTAAAGAGGGACTTTACCCTACTCTTTTATGTGTAATTTGCTGCTATTCTATGGAATTTTGTGATGTGGCTGAGTTAGAAGATAGGAAATTGATGAGATATGTGGTGTGAATTATGTACTGGATGTTGTGAAAGGGTATGGGCACTCGTGCCGTATAATTGAATGAATATTGTGTGAAAATGTGGGCTTGAGGGCCGTGTAATATGGATGGAAATAGGTTAGGGGCCGTGTGTCTTGAATGAATGGTGGGCTATGTGCTGTGAAAATGAAATGTGGGCCTAGTGTCGTAACTATTAAATGTGGGTTATGTGCCATATACTGAAATGTATGTGACTGGGGCGTGCAACGCCGTTGTAATGTGCTGTAAATGGTTCAATGATACACTCAGAGTGTGGGAAATGAGGACGGTAGAAATACCTTGGGGAAGAGGGAGTAGTGGTGACACCGACTGTGGAACGGGTGCACCACAGGCCACACATTCTCTTCCTGACTAGACCTCTGATCATTACCTTTGTTGAGCGACCTGTGACTGCCCACGTGGTATCCGTGAGGTGGGGGTAACCGGTAACCATTCATAGTGAAAATCTGTTATCACAGTGTCAATATGAATGTGGCTGGCGTGCGTATGCATGGGTATATGATTTGTGCTTGTGGATGTAACAATGTTGTCTGTGCCTGTATTTGTTTGATGTATTGAAAATGTGCTGGAGGTGAGACTCTATGCTTAATTGTATGTTTTGATAGTGTAGAGTACTCACCTTTACATTCATTTTTCAAGTAATCAAGACGATTAGTACCGGACTCAGTGAAGGGACGGATGGACTACTATAGGATTTAGATTTTATTTTGAAATTTGGTGTAATTGAACTAATCCTGTAGCAGTTATGTGATATTAATTTGTAACCCTTCAGTTATTTCGAAATCTTTATGAAAATCTGATTATCGGATTTGTGAAATTACTATTTAATTGAATTTAAATTTAAGTTGTTACATATAGCAGAGAATTTGTAAAACCTTCATTCTTGAAAAAATAGAGAGCTTTGAGTGCAAGGTTTCTCACTCAAGCGAGGTGTGTCTCGCTCAAGCGAGATTGATTTATGCTGATTTGAGCATTCTACAGCGATCTCGCTCAAGCAAAATTAGATAAGACATCTCCAATTGTCCTCTTGCCCAGGCGAGAAAGGATCTCACTTAAGTGAGAAGCCACCTTGCTCAAGTGTGAGGAGCTCACTCAGATGAGGAGTCGCTGAAAAATTAGGGAGCTCTACTGACCCATTCTCGCATAGACGAGAATGCAGCTCGCTTAAGCGAGAACAACAAAAATTTGAGTAATTTCACTATCTGGTTTTTTCGCCAAGGCTAGGATGAGCTCACCTCACTATTAGAAATACTTAAATTACAGACGAATTTTTAGAGATAAGTTTTTTCTGTCTATAATACAAACAAATTTACAGAAAAAATAAAAAATTAGATTTTTTAAAATTTTGAATAAATCCATCTGTAAATCTATCTATATTACAGATAGAAAAAGATTCATCTGTAAAATCTGTCTATAAATATTGATAAATTTTTTTCTTTTTATATTACAGACAGATTTACATGCTGAAAAATTCATCTATAATTTTATAGACAGATTTATATACCAAAAATATCAGTCTGTAATTTTATAGATGGCTTTTACAGACTGGTTTTTTTCCATCTGTATTATAAATGGATTTACAGATTGAATGAACATATATATGGCTATATTGCTGAGACTAAATGAAAATATATATGGACTGTACCGCTGAAACTAAATGAAATTACATATATAAATGTGTTGCATTATGTTGACTTGCATCATTCTAAAGCCGAGTTACAGTAACGATATAAAATATTGAGCTGTGTTTTGTCTGGATATAGATACCGACATAGGTTGTTCCCAAAACCGATAACAGTTCCTTCTGGATTACTTAGGTGTGAAACTAGTTGGAACAAAAATGTTGCATTTGCATTAGATAGCTAGGAATGTGCTAAATTGTTGTATTGATTTGTTGATATATTAAGTTGTGTAGATAATTATATTACAGTTGTATTAATATTATGATTATGGTCGTTTGATGTGTGAGCTCACCCTTTCAATCAGTCTATGTTGGTTTTACATAAGCAGGTGTGACAGGTGATGCAACTACTTCTTATACTAGAGGGTCTAGCTGAGTGATGTTTGGAGTCATCATGTTATTTGGAAGAATTGTAACTTTGTTCATTTTATTAGTCTATGTCTTAGCGATGTGTCTAAATTATTTAGCTACAGTCTTTAAGAAATGCAATTTTTATTTATAAATTGTATTTTCAAATCCATATCAAGTGATCTTTATATAAATATTATTCAGACTAATTATATATGCATATGTCCATAATTTTATGCTGATGCTTTGGAAGCCTTATTTTCCTATCAAAGTGTAGGTTAAGCTCGATTCTTTTTTTATTGTGAAATTTTTATATATGTTTTAATTTTGTAGCATGTCACAAATCTTTTCCAAAGAGGGAGTTGTGACAATTTTTATTATCCTAATCAAAATGCTTAACAGAAAATAATGACATTTGTGTTGATTTTCATTCCTTGAAATTTTATGAAATTAAAGACTATAAATATGACTAAGATGTAGTAATAATAATATTTGAAATATAGAAATTTAGAAGTTGGGATTAAACTTCATCATTTATCCTCGTCCTTATTATAGAAAAACATCATATAGAAGCATATGTAACACATCTATATTTCTTTATATCGATTCCTCACAAACAAAGTTGTAAGATTATTCTTTGAATAACGATTTCTCATATATTTAATGAATCTTCCATCACTAAAAACAAATGTTAAAAAGCAATCAATATATTGAAATCTATTCCTGTACACCCTAAATTTTGTTGTCCTTATATGGAAAAAATAGGAATTTGGATAAAAGGTATCTCGCTCAAGGGAGGTGGGATTTTTAAAAGAGGGCGTTCTAGAACTCTCACGCTCAAACAAGATGAATCTCGCTCAAGCGAGATGAGATAAAGTTACCTAATTGTCCTCTTGCCTAGGCGAGAAATGGGTCTCGCTTAGGCTGGGAGCAACTCGCTCAGGCGAGATGGACCTCGCCCAGGTGAAGAGTCACAGGAAAACAAGGAGGTCTCTAGACTCAATCTTACTTAGGCGAGATAGAGCTCGCTCAAGCAAGATTGTATCTCGCTCAAGCGAGAATAGAAAAAAAAAAAAAAAAAAAAGGAATAGTCTCACTGTTTGGTTGTTTCGCTCAGGCGAGGAAGGCTTGCCTAGGCGAGGGTGGAGCTCGCTCAAGTGAGAATTAGTTGGCACAAGTGAGGTCACGCGAGTTTGGAGGGATATTTAAGGAACGTCAGCCTTAAAAATGTTCATTTCTAACCATACAACTTTCTTCCTTTGTTTTCTCCGCTCTCTTTCCTTCCCTTTACAAGGGAGAACTCTTCTGAACTTTGAATCTCTTCTAGATTCGAGCTCAAACATCCATTTCATTCAGATCCAAGAAATTTCATCTTTTGGACGATATTTTTGTTGATATCTTGGAACTTCTCTGTTAGATCTCTTAGAGAACCATTTTCAAGTAAGGGAAGTTGATCCTAAACCCTAACTTTTTTTAGTATTTTGGATAAAAAACGCTAAGTCTTTCTATTAAAAACCCTAAAACCTTAATGATTTTGTTAATAATCTAGAACATAGGAATAAAGAGTTTGATATGAAAACCCTATGATTATTTTCGTAACTGTTTAAATATAATATGTAGTAAAAAACTATGAATAAAATCATTTTAAGGAATATTATGAATTTTATTAATAAAAAATATTAAAAGGTAATTAAGATTTGTTATTTAATGTTTTGGAATAATAGATATACAGTGAATATTAGATTATGTTAAACTCTAGGATAGCCAACTTAGTAGTTTTAAGTGGATGTGTATATTGAGATTGTACGAATTGGACTGAGTTTGAAGGTGTCCTGCCTTCGACATATTGTACTGATTGTATGGTGTGATATTGTGTGATGATTATCTATGTTAGATTGGCATGATGCAATAAGTATAGATATAATTTGCACTACGCCAAAAATGGGTTTTTAGAGCGCTAACTTAGATAGCGGTTAGTAAAAAATGTTTTTAACTATATATTTAGAGAGTGGTTCTCTATTAACCGCTCTCAGATCTATACTTTTGAGAGCGGTTCTCTATTAACCACTCTCTAAAGTCACACATTAGATAGCGGTTAATAAAGGACCGCTCTCTAAAGTCATTAAAGTTGTTTATAAATGAAACACGCTAAATGCATTTCTTCTTCTTATCTAATAAAGTTAGTCTCTTTTACTGTAAGTTTTATTCATCTTCTTTGTTCTCTTATATTCTCTTCATCTTTTCTTATTAGTCTGCTCTCTTCGTCTTCTCTCACTAACTATTTTTTTTTTCACATCTGTAGGTACCTCTTCGTTCTCTGTTAGCCTGCTCTCTTCATCTTCTCTGCGCTAACAATTAGTTTTTTTTTTTATATTTGTAGGTACCTTTTCATTCTTTGTTAGTCTGCTCTCTTCATATTTTCTACGCTAACAAATTGATTTTTTTTTTCACATCTGTAGGTACTTCTTCATTCTCTCTTTCTTTCTTTTTCTCTTTGTTAACCGTGAATCATCTATTCTCTCTTTCTTTCTCTCTTTCTTTTTTCTCTCTATTAACGTTAAAAATCATCCTACTAATTTGTTTTTTTTTTTTTCTGTTTGGTTCATGCATATGTGAATTGTTTGGTTATCACCAAACATATAAACTCAAAATTCAATTTTGATTTATGATAAAAATGAAGAAAACTCACAAAGAAATCAATTCCAAATTTTGATTTAAACGTAATAATAAATTAATTTTACTTTGCAGCAGAAAACTAAAAAAGAAACTAATTTCAAATTTTAGATTCACAGTTTATATTTATACTCTAGAGAGCAGTTCTACGTAAAACCGCTCGCTAATCTTACACCTATACTTTAGAGAGCGATTCTGTGTGGAACTATTCTCCAATCTTAACTTTTAAGAGCTGTCGTTTAACTGCGATAGCCGCTCTATTAAATATAACATATTAGATATCACAAGATTTTAGAGCAGTTCTAAACGCTCTCTAATTTAAAATGGAACCTTTCTCGGATCTTTAGTCTGACATAGTGTTGATAGCTGATATGTGTCCAAAGTGGGTAAATTCACCTGAATAATGGAAGTGTTGATTGATTTTGAAAGTATGTGATATATGAAAGAGAAAATAGAATATGTCTGAGAAAGCATGAGATGCATGATTATGATGCATGAGTCAAAACAACTTGAAAAGTGTGATTATGATATATATTATGGTATATTGAAGAGTGTATTATAATATATATTATGATATACGAATTTATATAAATCATAAATCACGTGTTATGGGATACTGATCGATAGAAAAAGAAAGAGAGAATAAGTATAGATAGTACAGAGATACACTGGGAGTATAAAGTCTAGAGAAGATTTGAAAAATCTTGGAGAAATGAGGGTGGTGAATGTTAACTATAAATGGGTGCACAATGATTTGCTACAAATAAAGACATTCACAGGCCATACCCTTATTTCCTGACAAAACTCCTGACTATATCTTTACTAAAAGGGATCGGGTCGGCACATGTGTATATGTGTTGCTGCGGCCAACCAGCAGCTATCTATGCTATGAAGTCCTCAAGGGATCTCAGGGTCAATGACTATGAAAGTATGATGAATATGAAAGTGTTATAGATGTGAAATAGTTTTATGATTATAATATATGCATTGTAACAAATCAATTTATGTTATTACAAAACATGTGTTGTAGTACATCGACGAGTGTGACTATAACACATGTATTGTGACATATTAGTTGAGACGATATGATACATGTATTATAACATACAGGTTAATATAGAATTTGTATGACATAGGCATCGGCCAAAAATGATTAAATTGTTGTATGTGCTTTGATATGATGGTTGTTAATATAAGTTATTTATTATTGGTGATGAGTTAGAATAGGATGTTAGGCCATAACTTCAGTTTCATTTAAGGTATTCTATAATAAAAGAAATTTAGTGAGGCGAGAAATATTCACTCTTACTAATGTTTTGTAGGTAATGAAAGAAAAGATATGGAGATGTTTGATCTGTTCTAGGGTCATACTCATCAAGGATTTATGAAAAAGAACTGCTCCGATATAACTAGTTTAATGTAATAGATGTATATATATATATATATATATATATATATATATATCTTTATTTCATTGAAAGTGAGTTTTTAACTTGGTAAAATTTTATGAATCTGTCAAATTTTATTAGCTTATATTCCTATATTGTACCATTTCTCCAAAGTTGTACAAGTTCTTACGAATTTCTTTAATTATATTTCCAATAATATGAATTATTAAAGAAAATTATTTATGCCAAAAGAAGGATGTTACAATTCCTAATATCAAAATTCATTGAGTGAATTTCATTCAATCTAACTCTAAGGATTACCTTGGAGTTAAACCTTGAATCCTAAAATAGAATCAAGTATTAGAAATAGATTGTAATCACCAACATACAAAGAAATAAATAACTATATATATAAATCATCAAAATACATCAAAGTCAAAGATTACATCTAATCTCATAGGTGAAATTAACCTTTCATGGCGGTCATTACAACAACAATAACAACAAAACTAGATATGAAAATGGATGAAGAATGATTCTTTGATACTACTCTATCGTTTGCTCTTTTCTCCTCTCTGTTTCGTTTCTCTTTCTCTCTTGTTTTCTCTGTTTCTTCTTTCTTTAAGGAGCAATTTAGTAAATTTTCGCTTGAGTAAGAAGGAATTCGCTTAAGCAAAAAGAGCACTTCATGCATAAGAAGGATAATTTTTGCTCAAGCAAAATTAAGCAATAACTAAATTTTATTTCTCACAATTTCATTTAAGCAAGAATTAAGGATTAATCAAAAAATTCATCTGTCTTTTAATTAAAATAATTATTTAATTTAAAATTTTCTAAATTAGAAAGAAATTAAGATTCAAATTTAATTCATTAAAAGCAATAAGTGTATAAATTTATGTTAAAATTTACTCAAATTTGGCACTTATCACAAGGCCTTGAAGAAGTAGCAACACAAATAAACACAAAACATCGATTTTGGAACTTGTTCAGACAACTTTCACTTTCCCTAAGATAAAATAATGACATCCTGAGGAAACTGAGCACCATTTATAGATCGCTAAACAAACATATTAACAGGGTATGCCTATTGTTGTATAATAGTTTGGAAATACTTAGACAATTGAACCTTTTCTTCCAAACTCTTTTCCCTTCTCTTTTTCTTATGTACATTCTTTTCTTTCATATTTTTCTTTCGCACCCTCCTTTCAACCTCATAATGAAACAAATAAAATGAGCAATGTTCAACATGCACTCAAATAGATGTTAGACAGATGTAAAGTTTGACAAAAAAAAGTTAAGAATTTCATTGTTCTCTTGTTCCACGTTTGTAACCCATTTTAGATAAGAGAAAGATATTTTGATCAAGACTCAAATCATCTCCCTCAAATATTACCCTATAATTATCAATAAATGAACAATGTCATATGTTGAAATCTATACTCATACTTGCAAATTAGAAGGCTAGGACGATGGCAAGAATGTCTTCCTTCTATCTCTCTGACCTTGATAGGAAGTCTATTGAAACCTACCCTTCTCATTTTTTATATTATACTATTCTTTTTTTATTTTATTCCTTTCACTTTTGGTTATTAATAAATCTTATCAAGAAATTTTATGTTGTTAGTTTTCATGGTCCACCCAACTTCATCTTTCTTTCCTTTTCTATGTCATTATTCTGCTACCATGACTTTTGTATAGACAATATAGAAGTGTTTGTGCATATGTTCCTCCACTTCTATTTCTTCTTAATCTTCATCCCTTGACTTTTCCCCCAACTGTAGGCGTTGGATGTTCAACTTGTTCAACTTGAGGAAGATATATGGTGCTTTAATTTTTCTTTCGATAATAATGGAGAGGAATTTGATATAGTTATCTTTTGACATATATAAAATATATTTTTTTTTTAGTTTTATTTTATATTGTATATTACCTGTTCTTTAATCCTAATTATCTATATAATAATTTGTGTAAAATCATAAAAAAAAATAAGAGTATTTGTTTTCATAAAAAAAAAGAGAGATTGTTAATGAAAGTTTTTTTAAAAATAAAAAATATAAGTTTTGATGGATAAAAAATACTTCTATCTTAAATGAATTGTCAAAAAAAATTTGATTAGTCTATTCAAGTATTTTCAGTACTATTTGATAGATGATTTAAGTACAAATAAAATAATTGATCATCTAATAAATGATGAAAGCTTGAGTGAATGTAGCATAATTTGAAGATTGTTATAGTTATCATCAGTAGACAACAAATTACTTGTAAAGAAGTGTAAACTTCCAACTTATCAATATCAAGAATAACATAGAATTTAACCTAGTAGAGATGAAGTAAACATTAAGAAGAATAAAGAGATAAGTATGTAAAAAAATAAAAGTCACTTTATGTACTTCTTTCTACATAATAATTGAAAAGCAAAAAAAGTCAAGAATACAAGAAGTAAACTAATGCGGGTAGTACAAAAGGTGTTGGACACATAAGAAAGATTAAAAAAGTTATTTGATGTGTCTAGCGGACAAATGAACGAGTTTAGTGAGATACATTTTTTAAGCTTCATGAAGGGAAGACACACCTATATATGTAGAAAGACATGAAGAAATACGGGAACTGAACAACTTATGCTCAGAGTTAACTTTTCTCAAACTTCTTTTTTCTTTGTGAAAAAATGATTTTACGGGTTGGCTCAGAAGGCCGTGAGGGCCCTTCGAGTGTGTTTAGCAATTTCTGTAAGAATACTTGGATTGTTAGTACAAATTGTAACTTTAATTAATAGTGAATTTAGACAGTGTCATTGAACGTATAATCCTTGGATTTGATCGTAAAACAATATAAACCTTTGTGTGTTCTTTACCTATTACTATCTATTGTGAATTTGAATATTTTTTTTGAGCAAATAATTAAAAGAAAAATATTAAAGTATTCCGCACTTAATATTGGAAGATTAAAAGGTGTTAAATATTATTAGCATCCATACAGAAGACACTTATAGGACTTTAATTCATCTTTTGTTCTAAATCTTGAGTAAAGTTAAATAAAATTTAAAAAGAGTATAGAATAAAATTTTGTTAAATCTTAATGAATATAAGCGTAATTTATCCAAAATATTATGATCATATAATCATGCATTACGATTAATTGATTAAAAAAAGTAATCTAGACAAAGTTGCTTTAGAAATTGGATAGTGTCAATCTATGATAGTTTTAGGATTGTACTTTCGTAAATAGTTCATTTAGTAACTAAGAATAACAACGACTACTAGTCGAGGAATTTGTCAAAGGAAACTATCTCAACTAGTTACTTACCATTTTCAAGGAAAAATAAACATATCATTGTATTTAAAATATTAATGAGTATAAACAAAGATGATAAAGACAATAAAACTTAGTGTGTAAAATTCTCGAGTTGCTCCTCTAGCTAAAACTCACCATGGAGTATGAATTTTGACTCATGCATATTTTGTTATTATACTTTCATTGTTTATGTCTAAATTTTAGTTTTGGGTTTCTAATTATCTTGTAAGTATTTTATGTTTTTGTATTTTGTTGATGATGACTGATATCACTTTTGAATTCATTTTATGGATGATTTTAAAGCCCAATCCCTCTATTTTGGTAAGGTAGTTTGTTATTGTTATTATATCATAAGTTAGATGTATTCAACAGAGAAGACCATGGCAACCATACTATTAACCCTTATGGTGATGCTAGACTTACGTACAACCACCCTGGGAGTACGAGACTTACGAAATGGATCACACTATACTCAGACGATGACTTATACTAGACCTACTACTCTTCCTATTATCAACTTCATATAGATCACTATATCCTCATCTTTTCTCTTTATATGGGCTTCAGCCACTATTTACCCATTTTATTAGTATTTGACTATGCATTTGACTAGGTTTAAATGTCTTTTCCATGTATCTACCTAGGGTAGGAATCCTATGTTGTATGCTTCAATTCCTAGATTTTCAATCCCAGCTACATTGCTAGACACGTGACATATATAAAAGGTTTGTTTGGTATTCTGTGATGTTTAGTTTAACTAACAAACTACTATTTTGTACAACACTTGTGTGTGATCTAATATATTATATATCAGTGAATGTATGTGCTTTTTCTTATTTGTGAATGAGTGCATACTTCATCTAAGTAAATTTTAAATGGTAAATAATATATTTAATTGACTAGAAATTACAGAACATGCTATCTCCACTGGAGAATTAGATTGTCATACATTTTACTTTTTAGTTAGTGTTTCGCTATCATTGCTAGCTGTTATTGTAATACATGATTTCCATGTGTACACACGTTTTGTTTTCTAATTTGTTTAGTAAAATCCATGTAATGGTGATTTGATTCATCCCCCAATTCTTAATCTTTTGTCACTAAACTATTAAATATCTATCACATTGTTAAACTTCTTCGCATAGCTACAACTTCATCGTCACTTATAAATTAAGGTCTTCGGTCAAAGGTAGTGTAAAAACACTAATTCATTTTGCACTTCACTTGCCATTTGTCTATCTTGTTCTACAAAAAAAAAAAAAAGGGGCAATGCTTTCACTGACTCGAGCGTTATACTCTCACATGAAATTGCACTCGTGCAAACTAAAACCAATCTAACATTTCATAATTCATCTCATAAATCCTTTAATTTAATGAAGTAACTTTCCTTCATTAAAGAAAATTATAATTAATAAATCTAAAAATCAAGAATTATCCCCTGGCGAAAATCAATTTGAGTAAATTACATTTTACTCCTATTTTCATTTAATGGTTTCAAACTTATTAGTCATTTCTAAAATCACGACTTTTTTTTTTTTAACTTTATCTCAAACTTTGGAAAGGAATTTAGTGGAAAAAAAAATTATAGCAAGATAATAAAGTGCTAAATTACATTTAAGAAACGCACGTTATATACCCAATCAATTTCAATGAACATTGCAGACCTTTGAGTAAGCTTTTAGCAATTGGAGGAGATATATGGTAACTAATTAGATGAGTGAGCCATTAGATAACTATATTATTGCTTCCTTTTTCATTAGGCTAGAATTTGGTCGTTGTTCATACTTCATAAGCATTAGAATTGACCCATCAACAAATTTGGTCTGTTCTTTCATAAGATCCTTCTTCATAGATTTGGACCAAATACGAATAATAGATCCTGTGTGAGCCTTTATTTCGATGAAAAAGAGGGTTCAATAGATTTTGCAAGAATATCTACAGTCGGATTCTGAGAAATCTTTGTCATGAAAAACAAAGGGAAAACTCTCCAATAAATGAAAGCATAGCTCTGATCTTATATCGTGAAAATGTTCAAGATTCAACTCATAGAATAACTAACTAGAGATCTATGGTTGTTGGCTAGTCAAAGGTTTGTTGTATGTGATTGATATATTATGATGAATTTTATTTTTCTGAGCTAGTAATGTTGGCTTTATGAGTTATCACTCAGTTTTCATCAACATTTTTTATGCATAATATTTATTTTTTCCCATGCGATTTCAAAGATTCAAATTAATTGTATGTTTGCATCAAAATATTAATTAATTTTCTCTATGGGTAAAGGTTTAAACGATGAAGGGCAATCATCCCCTTGTCTAGAAAAGCCACTTGCTTCCTTATGAAAAATAAAATAAAAATCCTACCTTTATCTTTTCTCTAACTAAAGTATAAAATATGCCTACAAAAAATAAAAAAGTATAAAATAATACATCAGTTGATTTGTCTAGTCACACCTTCATCCAAATATAACAAAACCACAATTTTCTCAGGTAAAATACAGCAACTTTAGGGTATATTGCATTACCATATTTGTAAAGGGTATAATAATTATTATTGTTGATACAAAAGACTATGAACAACTAATAAAAGCATTAAAACGCTAAACGCGCTTTCTGGTTCTTAATTCACTGACCACTGCAGTTTGCCGCCAATGTATTGTAGCTCTATTTCAATTTTGTAATAAGTAATCCATTTTATGGATCCTCTTTTTTTCACAGCTTCTTGGAAAAGGGTGTTGGGCACGCGTCCACGTTTTGGTCCCATCTTAAGTTTCAATCACTAAAATAATATAAAGTATCAACTATGAAGCCAAGTTGTGGGTCTCCCTTTTGATCTGGGTATGGGTCCCTTCCAGATCTGACCATTGAACCTAACCTCATTCTCTCTTTTCAAGCCACCAAAGCTACAACCTAATAATCCCATTCCCATTTTATGATTTTATCTTAAAGAGATTTTTGGGTTCATCCCATTTTGCCGTGGAATATTTGGTGGTAAATGGTAAGAGAGAAGACCCTTGTTTGTTTGTGCTTATCCATGTCACCATTTTCCTTTTCCACTACCCATGTTTGAGTTTCTCCAATAACATCACGTGAATTTATTTCCTTTCAATTTGATCGAAAGCAACCAGGTTAAGTTACCCTAATTTAAGTTTAAAAGGAAGGGGAAATGTTCTCTTAATAAGTTAAACTTCCTAATCTTTTTTAATCAATTTTAATCTTCCTAATCTAAAACAAAAGGAATGACGCAAGTCTTGAAAATTAAAAAATAGAGGGCATTTGTGTCTTCTTCCAATAATAACTTAAAAATGTCTTATGCAGAATCTGCCTTGATGTTTGTAGTTAGTGTAATTAAAAATATGTTAAATACGCTACAAACAAGATAATATTAAACTAAATATTTGTTAATGTCATAAGCTTCTAGATATAATATTAAATACATAACTCATACCTTATACGATATACATATATGTTGCTAAAGATAACGATCTTTTTAATCAATTAATTCAAAGAAAATATTAGATTATAAAACTAAAACATTTTGAATTATAAACTAAATCAAATTTTATGAAGGGCATAATTTTATATAAAACAAAATATTTAAATATTTTATCATAATATTAATCGATTGAAAGAGTAGACTCATATTTTATATTTAATTTATTAAACTACTTCAGTCAAATAAGTATATATTGTACACTACTAAAAAGTCTGTTTATACAGACAGATTTACAGACGGATTTTTAGAGCATTACAGATGATTTTTTCTATTACAGATGGATTTACAAACGGACATAAACCATCTGTAATATCCTCGTCGGTAAAGAATTATAGACAGATTTTCCCGTCTGTAATCCGTCGGTGATATATTTTACTATTATTGATATTTTTTTATTTATATAGATAATTATTTTCTACTGTTCTTGATTATCACAATTTATAAACAAAATAGAAACTATAAATTCGGCATCTAAACATTCCAAAATGATTTATAAAATTTAAATTTTATTACAAAGGAAGACAAAAAAGCATCTAAATAAATACATTTAAATATAAAATACAAGTCTTCGTCAGGAATAATCTGTATGGTCATAATCCGAAGGAGCATCATCATCAGTAGAAAAGGAGTCAGTAGAGGAATGATGCATGGAGGTGAAAAACGGTGGTGCTGAAGCTGGTGGAGGAGGAGGAAGAGGTGTAGAGCTGCTTGCTCTCATGAGCTCAAAATAAGCATCCATCTGCTGCATTTGCATATGCTGTTGCGTCATCTACTGCTGGACCTCCCTTTGCATTCTCGACGCCACCTTCTTCTCTATCTTCTTCTCCATTTTCTTTGCCCACTTCTTCTTCCATGCACTTTCTTTGCTCTTCCACATCTCCTCATTCTGCTTCTGGAGTTCTTCATTAAGGGCATGGACCTGAGTGCAGACCATGTCCTCCACATCCTCAGGTGCAAGAGAAGGGGCATCTCCAGTGACAGATGCAGGGGACATGGAGTCTGCAAAGCGGCCCCCATGCCATAAATGCGACCTTTATAAAGCCACCCACTGTCTGTAACCACATAGCATCCTCATCTACTGACTCTGGATTCTAAGAAGATGCTTCCTCAAGCCTTTGAATATAGTCATCCTATAGTTCAGTTCAGATAATTAGATATTAGTTTGGATAACTATTTAATAAGTCGCTAATAATAACATATATTATCAATAACCATTAATCAAATGAACTCTGACTTTGATTGCCTTCTAACTTTATGTTTAACATTCTTATTGTTAAAGATAATTCTGAATGCACACACCCATCCCATAAAGGCTTGTTTGCTGCTTCTAAAATATTATAAAACTTTGCAGCCTCTCCATTAGGTTCTTCTTCAGCTTCAAAATCATGAAAAATTTCAAATTGAGGACCAACAGCATCATAAACCATTTCTTGATAACGACTATTACTTTCTTCCCAACTTACATTACCTACATGACCACCTGATTATAATATATTTGAATTACCTACTTGATTTTCTAAATTAACTTCTTCTCCATGCTCAGTCCATATCCAATAATCATGTTTAAATCCAAACTTATACAAATCATATCTAATTGAATCAATATCCAAAAACTTTCTACATTTGCACTTAGAACATGGACACCTAACGACCTGATTGGTGATGAATTGCTGCGAATTACAACAGAAGCATATAAATTCCTCTACACCTTCAAAGAATTTAGGTTTTATTCCCCCCGACTTGGGTGCAACCTATCATACATCCACTGACGATTTCTGAGAAACATCTTCCTCAACAACTATATAAACCTAATACAAATATACAATGTGGTATCAACCTTCTAAAATACATTACAGAAAATTTTAATATAAATTTTGGCAGAATCTCCCCTAATACATGTTAATTTCCTTACATTTGTTTACCATTTTTTTACAACAATGAAAATTTCACCTAAAATCAACTAATAAATTATATAACAATAAATTATTCTATACATCAAACAAAAACACATCACAATCCTAAACCGTTCTAGAGCACATCCCCTTGTAACTCCACAACATGCATATTGTACAAACTCCACAAAAACAAACAATCACACAGCACACAATAATCAGGTTCAGAGAAGGATCTCTACGCCCTTCCCCCCAGTCATACAATCTCCAATCCTACAACTCTATCTTAGAAATTTTAAGTCTCTAAAAAATATAAAAAATTAAAAAACTAAACCGATTAAAAGTTAGAGTATCGTACCAGGAATACAATGATGCAAAAAAACTTTCAAATGGTTGCTCCAATCACTCGCAATGGCCAAAACACTGAGCTCTTAGAGAGAGAGAGAGGGGAGCGAGAGAGAGAGGGTTCTGATAATGGGGGAGGGGAAGAGGAGACGCGGTTTTTATGGGTTTCAGTCATTACAGACGGGAAAATCTGTCTGTAATGGGTTTAATGAAACGGTGCGTTTCAGGTGGCATATTACAGACAGAAAAATCCGTCTGTAATTTGTCACCTAAAAGGTCGGCTAAAACCGCCACATTTACAGATGAAAAAATCCGTCTGTAATTTTTCGCTATAATATTTCCTCCTATTTTCAAATTACAGACGGAAAAATCCGTCTGTAATTACTGTCTATAACGTTTGGCGCCAAAAAGCGGGCTAAATATAGACGAATTTTACAGACGGATTTTAATCTATCTGTAATACAAACGGATTTACAGTCAGATGTTTCAGAAAATAAAAAAAAAATTATTCCACAAATCTATCTGTAAATCTGTCTATATTAAGCACTTTTCTAGTAGTGGTAAGCGAATGTTTCAGTAAATTATTTCATTATAATTTTACTTTAAGTATTTGTTTTATTTAATTTTTTGTTCTGTGTTTACAGTAATTTCAGTCTAGTTGACAGTTTTGATTGCTTTATGCAATTTTTTTTTTTGTAAATATAATTTCCAATGATATGTAAATTATCAATCAGACTAAAAGTTATATTTTTATTACCAAAATATAATAAAATAAGAAATTAAATTTGACGAAAAAAATTATTATTTATTTGATATATTTTTTACGAGTCTAACAGTAATACACTTAGTATAGTTTAGAAAATGTCGTTATATAAATAATATGTGAGGTTGGTGACGTAAAAAGAGATGAATCTGTAAAAGATATTTCAATGCTAAAATAGTATTTGCATTATCAAAATAACAATAATTAATACATCACATATCCTAGGGAAAAAAAAGGCTACTAGTTATATAATTAATATACTTGATGTATAACTATAACAGTAGTGCAAAACTATTTAGTCTGCCAGCTCTTTAATTAATAAAACGGTAATATACTTTAACCTCTCATAACTTGATTCAATAAATTTTATCTCCATGTGCTTGCTTATATTTTACTAAAAATATATATATATCATATATTGATTTAATGTTAAATTAAGCTTATTTAATATATTTTCATTAAAAAATTATTACTATAAATATCATGATATATACATTAATAATTAATTTTATCAGTATAACATATTAGTACATAATATCAATAGATGAAATGTTAGCATAATATTTATTATTAATTCATATAAACCTTTAAAGTTTATACTAATAGTTTAACTTTTAATAGATAAAAAATTAAATCAATTAAAATTATTTGAACACTTGATTAGTTTTATTTATAATTAAAATAAATTTATTATATATATATATATATATCACACAACATATTTAATATATTTCAAGATATTTTTAAAATGTTATATTCTTGCTGAACACAAATCAAAATATGGAATTCAATAATATTGTATTTTGTTACAAAATGCACACGTTAAAAATAAATTTTAATTCAATTTTTTATAATTTTTTAAAATTTTAGATTTAAAAATTATTTTAGTCCTTATATAAATTTATTTATTTTTATTTAGTCTCTATATAAAAAAGTTTGTGAATAAATTTTTACATATTGAAGCTTTCACCCTTAATCCTAACCAGGGGCTTTAAATCTCCCATCATTCTATTCACATGAGAAAGTTTAGTTATTAACTATTATCTAAATAAATAATCAAATAATTCGGACTTCCTCAGGTCGCGTTTCATTGGATGATTTCTGTTGAATCAAAGAAACCAAGTAAAAATTTTCTTTTGAACTTGCATGTGATCATTGGAATGTTTTGCTACAATCAAACTGAATCTTTTAGTATTAAAACATAAATCCTCGAAAAATATATTTAATGCTCAATTAAGTGGCTTCCATATTCTGGCAAAATATGAAAGGCAATTGGGAATAAAAACTCAATAAGTATATGATAATCATGGCTTTTCATGTATCCTACCTATGATGACATTTACACAGCTATCAAGATTGTTTGGCTAACCATCAACCTTTTTCAAATTCTTAATACATTTACAAACGAATTTGAAAATTTTAGATTTCAAAGTATATTTTTTCTTTGGCTTCCCCATCTTTCCATTAGGTACTTGAACAATTTCTAAGTCTCTTTGTGGACAATGCTTTTGTAAATTCATTCTTACCTTTTCATTATACTTTCTATTTCTTGTTGTCCTATCATGTTTGTTGTACCTGGGTAACATATCACAAATAAGAAAAATATTTAATATTCATATTAAGCATGTTTTTATTATAAAATTATGTTTTATATAAATATTTTATGTCAAAACAAAACTCTATAAAATTTGAAGATGGTCCAAGCATATGACAAGTTAAAAATTTATACGGTTTGGTCATGCACATTTCACAAAGAAGATTATGATTATAAGTAACAAATACAAACCAACATGAATAGTAAAGAAGACGCTTGGATGTAAGGTATAATATCATTGGTGCATAAACCCCATTTTATATTTCTTGATTAATTGGAAAATTTTGGATACACTATCAAAATATTATCATGCTTTCTCGGTGAATGGATGACATAAAATACTCAAATTATTTTTGTTTTCATGATGCCAACTCACTCGACCTACAAATTCCATGCATATAGTTTTTATAACCTAAAAATAAGTGATAAATGGAACATCATGTTCACTAGAATATTCTTAACTTCTCTCATTTCAGTTTTTGCAAGAACATACTTCGCGTCATGACAAAACTTACACTGAGTTAAGTTATTATTTTGTTTGTAAAATCTTGTTTACAATAACCTATCTTCTAAGTCTTTAACAAGAATTTATACACCAACTTTATTACTCTGCAATAATTTTTGGATAGCATCATTTTGTTAGAGCTACATCAACAAGTATTTGACTGTGATATTATATATATATATATATATATATATGTATATATATCACACTCAAATAAAATAAAATTAAATTAAAAGACCAAACAATTAATTTAACGTTTTCAAAATTTAAAAATTCATACGAAAAATTGTACTGAATGACAAAACTTTAAAGTTTTTGGAACATCCAGGTGCTTCTTAACTTATTTTGCAAATAGAAAAAGATTATTACAGATTTTGTGCATATTTTACTCTTAAATGTGTTGAAAAGGAAAAGACAATTTATAATAATACTTTTAAAATGGAATCTATCTAAACATATTTTGTTTCGATAAATTGATGAAAATGTACATTTCATATACACTACACTACTTTGATGGTGAATGATTCCAAACTAATGCCTGAGGAACTCGTGATACACGAGTGAAGTTTAATTCTCTTTTTGTAAAAGAGAAAGGGAAATAACAGAAAATGAAGGCATATTATGGGGTCATGAAAATGAAACATTGGATTTATGTGGGGGCAATAGAAGACCACATGTACACGCGTCGACCGGTGATGGTGGTTGGCAGTGTTAATGATTTTGAAATGTCAGAGAGGCATTGACTTGTTTAGTTATTAGTCTACATACACGATAGAAAAGGTGCCTAAGTGTGAGTGTTTTGGTAGTTATACCCAACGTTTTGCATCTTTCAAATTGTATGGAATTGTTTGGCTACTTATCTGTCGTACAGGTTCTTCCCTCAACAAATTTCGAAATGGTTCCATCTATGGTTAAGAAACTAAGATGGCACTTTTTTTTATGAGATCATTTTAAGTGGTTGTTTAATTTGAAGTGTGTTCATTAATTTGAAGTTATATTTATACAACATAAAGGAGATTCAAGGACTTGGATTCATAAGCATATGGTATTGAATTTGATTTCGAGATTCATATTTATGAAAATAAAAAATGTTGGAATGCTTGAGCAGATGATAATATTTTAAGAGATTAATTAGTCTCTAAACAACATATATCAATTAACACCTAACATATAGGTAATCGAGCACATTGATGACAACTTTATGGTCAACAACCTGAAAATAGTTAACACATTGAATAAACCTCATGAAACAAAGAATGCATACAATATATTGCCTTCAATGGCAAGACCATTGGGGTAATTTGCTCTTGACCATTGTACCGGATCATGCATATTTGCAAGGATCTCAACCTAACAGCCTTATTATTGTTTTCACATGCACAACCTTATTATTATTTTCTAAATTACATAGAAGAATTGAATGATAACTTTACCTTGAGAAAGAGAGGACTTTCCTACTCTTTTTGGTTTCTTATACTACTTTCCGCATCTCATCATGACATGCCAATTATTTGAAGGAAATATAAATTTCTCAAGTTATGGAGAATTTATTTGCAAAGATGGTGAAAAGAAGGGAAATACAAGTAACTTGAAACAAGGTTCTTGCCTTGATTAAGGTTCATTTAGGCTATTATTTGATCGAAAGATAACCTGTCAAAGAACTGTTTCTTTTTGAAAAACTTCTTATGTTGCTCTAATGAATTTGTGCTTTTAGTTTATAGTCCAAGTGGATATTTCGACCAAATCATGCATAGCATAGCATTTGTAAGATTGCTATTAAAAGTGAAATTTTAACAAGCTTTTTTAATAATTGATGGTCAAAGAAAAATATGATTTTTTGTTCGAAAAGATTAATATTTAAAAAGTTTCTTGAATAATTTATGTTTAAGAAAACATAAATTATGGACAATTTGTCTTAAAAATCTGTCAAAAGATATTAGAGTCAAACCTTTTAGTTGCAAACAATTCAATGAAATAATCAAGTTTGTCGAAAAGTAATTTTAAAGTATCTTCAAACTTCCTTATTTTCATTAAAAAGATATTGGTTCAAGATATTTTTTATGAACTTCTAAAGATAATAAAAGATAATGAAAGAACTTTTAAAGATATTAGCAGTTTTAGATAAATGATACTCGGCAAAGATTATGGTAAATAAGCAAAAAAAAAAAAAAACAATTAAAGATGTGTGTTTTAGGCAATTAAAGATTATGGTAAATTGAAATGAAAACATGATGAAAACATATGCTTGAAAATATGATATATATATTAAGATTGCTGAAAAATTTACAAATATATGGTTACAGAACTGTGGTGCTTCAAAGAAAAGATTTCAAGACTTTATAATGAAGGGTTTTTTGAGAGATTTTTCTTGAGGCTATTTTTGCTCGTACCCTTAAATGAAGTGGAACTTACAATTTAGGTTTAGGGTTTAGGGTTTATAGAAAAGAAAATTACTATTACAAGATTCTTTGCTGATAGGCATGCTTGGTGTTGTCTTATCATTTTTGGTTTCTTGCTTTTCGGTGTCAAAAGAGAGATCTTATCTTCTTTTGCTTTAATTTTGTCGATCTTCCTTTTGTCACTTTTTCTTTTGCTTTGGTCTTGTCAATCTTCTTTTGTCATTTTTTCTTTTACTTTTGTCTTGTCAGTCTTCTTTTGTCATTTCTTCTTTTGTCTTGTCAGTCTTCTTTTAGTCTTATCTGTCTAACACTGAGAAAGGCCAAAACAATCGTCCCCGTTATCAAAATAGTCATAATCATCGCTTCCTGCTGGACTAAGGCTCTTATGATCCTTGGTTAAAATGGTTAATTCTGGTGAGACGGATTCAATTATTTTCTTGAACTCATCTTCTGATCCGGCAGCACTTAGGCTGGCTAACAGTCTTGCTTTTTGCTGTAATAATGATTGGTCTTGTTTTTCTTTGAGGACTTCTTAACTGAGCCTTGGCGGGCGAACATTATTTTGTAACCACTGGCTAATTTTTTGTTTATCTAATAAATTTAAATCAAAATTGATCCACCATTTTACTTTTATGGTTCTTATTAATAGTTGTATTGATGGATCATAGTCAAGTTTACTGGAATCATATTACCACATCATTATCTAGGAAACTCCTTGGGAAGCAATAAAGGAGATAAACTTGTAAGGTTCTAGAAAATTTGTTTCTTGTGAGAATTGTAAAAAGGCTTGCTGGGCTTTGTCTGGTAAAATCTCAATAACTGGTCCAAAGTTATGAAACCAAGCTGAAAACCATTTTGGAAATTGTACTAAAATCCCTTTCCAGAACCAAATGAACCATGAATGGGTTATCTGGTCTGAGAAACAAAAATTTTTTCCAGGCTTTTATGTAATCAAAATAATTGTATTGTGCTGGCTGGTATTCTATGGTAAACCTTCGATAGCAATACAGATGTTATCCCCACTCTTTTGGAGTGAATATCTAGCAAATCTTGAATTTTGAAAAACTAATATTATTTTGATCATCTTTTTCATGGGTTAATTCTATAGATTTTGAGTCTATAAGAATTAGCTCATAAAATTCTCTTTTTTGTTCTAATGAGGTTGGTACTACATTGCAATTTGGTGGAAATACTCTTTTTGCAATTTCTGAGCAGTTTAGTTTAAACCAATCAGATTCTATTTCTATTACTGGTAGACCATATGATTTTTCAAAATATTTAGGTACTTTGTCTGTGATAGTAATGGGCTTCTTGAAATTTGAGTCAGCCTATTGAGGTAATTTTCTAGTTTGAGAACTAGTAGAAATTTGAGAAGGTTGGGCAATTTTTTCCAATATTGTATACATATTTTGAGCTGTTGGTATGGTTTAGGTTTTTCGTTGGGCTTGTAGTACTTGTAGGCTAGTCATGGGTTTTTTTCCTTTGTCTCTGGTAGGAGTCTTTGGTATATCTGGTTTGGTCTTTTTTGGTAAGGCGTAGTCAGAGCTGGTCATTTTTGACATTTTTCCTGTAGAAATTCTCTTGTTAAATAGTCAGGTAAAAAGTTCTTTTCACCTTTAATATGCTGTATTTCAAAATTGAAATTTGATAATAATGTTTGCCATCTGGCAAAGATATGCTTTGAAACTAAATTTTGTACATCTTTTTGTAAAACAGAAGGTGCAGCTTTACAATCTGTTCTTACTAAAAACTTCTTGTTAAAAAGATCATCTTGGAATTTTTGTATACATAAAACTATCCTTAAAATTTCTTTTTTTACAGTTGAATATTTTTGTTGTGTAGGATGCCATATTCCTGAGTAGTATCTTACTATTTGTTCTTTTTGTGACTTTGGTAACTTTTGCTTTAAAATTCCTCCATATCCTAAATCAGAAGCATATGTTTTCATCATGTTTTCATTTCAATTTTATATTTATATCGATCCTGTCCCAATCTGGTATCAGAGCTTAAACGAGTTCTGATTTCAAGAGGGGGGAGAGAGATTATTATTATGCCTGTTTATATAGATGATGAAGGAAATATAGAAACATACCATACTCCTAATACTAAAATTCTTTTACATAAAACTAGAAAAGATTTAAGAAAATGGGGATGGAACAGAAATCTCCGAATTCTTATATTATAAGAAATTAAAGATATAAAGGAAATTTTAAAAGTACTTTCAAGAGGTTGATTTCATTTTATGTTTTCATTATTATTGTTATCTTCTCTATGCCATATTCTGAGAAAAGTTATTATTTGTTCAACCATAAGATTGTTATTTAGAGTCCAAATGGGTAGCTATGAGAACAGCGTATACGTTGGTAAGCCTGTAAGGTGTTCCCGGTAGTAAGGCCTGTGTGAGGGCAATAAATCCGTTAGTAAGCCTGGGTGTTCCCGTAGCCTATAGGATTTAAAATGGCAAACTTATTAAGAACAATGAGTAACCTAGCTCTGGGTAGAAACAGAGAGATATACCAAGAGTAATGAGAACAGAGGATGAAAGTTCATCTTCTTCATTAGCATCTTCATCCACCCCACAACAAATGACCATAGATGATATAGAACAATCCTTACAAGACTGGTCTATACCAGTAATAAAAGATAAAGAAGTATATCAACAGAGATCATTTTGGTCTCTAAATAATAATAGAGAACAAATACATAAGATAGAATACTCTTACCCTGGAACAATAGGAAATTCAGAAATACAGTTACTAAAAGATGAATTATTACAAAAACATAGGAATGAAGGCTTTAAGTTTATCCATATAGGATTAATACAACTAGCAGTTAAACCAAATTACAAGTTGGGTGTCGACCTCCCTATACTTGTACTACTAAGAGACATGAAATTAATTAGGACCAAAGATTCCATAATTGCGGCTTTAGAAAGTAACCTCCACGATGGTCCTGCTTTCTTCAATTGTTATCCAAATTTAGTCATGTCATTAGATAATAACAAAACGTCCAAAGCTATTAAGATATTTACAAAAATACCAAAAGATATAGTAGATGACTCTTTTGATCCGTTTCACGTGATCTATAGAGTCTGTTACAAGGTAACAAAAATAAATTATGATTATAGGGCAAATAGACTGATAAATAGAAATGAAACTATAATTATACAAGCCAATTTAAATAGAAGCTTAGTACAAGTTCTTAAACGACTTAAACATGACCAATTAACTATACCAGAAGAATGGATTATAGATGAGCCCTCTTCGAAGAAACAAGAACATACAGAAATCAGAGATATAATAGAAGAACCAGAAAGATTTAGACTAAGAATGAATAGGTCTAGTTCAATTCGTATAACACAACCATCTACTATTAGAGAACCCTCAAGACATTCTATTAGTGGATCAACAGTAGACATAGATCTAACCAAAATAAACAACATAACTAGACCTGAAATTTCTATTCTGGTCTATGATCAAAACTCAGAGATAAATTATAGCCCAACACCTTCTCAAGTTTTAAATACAATAGAAAAAGTTGAACCTTTTATTATAGATAAAGAATGGATTAAAGAAGATATAGATGGACAACATAACATGGATAGAAAAACCTGGCTAATGGAAACATTTAGTCAACAACAAAGAACAGAAATTAGAGAAAAATTCTATAAATACTTAGAAGAAATACAGATAAATACTTATTTTTTCCCTTGGATGGAAAAGTATTGTATTCAAAACAATATAGATTATCCATTTAATAAAGAAATAAATCCTTTACAAAAAACTAAAAATATATGGAAAACAACCACAGAAAAAATAATAGAAGCAGAATATCCTCCTTTTGAACAAATAAAAATACAGTAGAAAATGAAGAAGTAGAAGCTAGCTCTTATAAAAAGACTAATGCGAATAACGAAACCATAAACAAAAAAGATATAAATAAGATACACCAACAATTAAATTATTCTAATACAATAATAAACTTGATGACTAACCAACTAAATAGAATAGAAAATAATAAAGAAAGCTCCAGTAGTAACAATAATATTAAAAAAAATTACATTATTTAGATAAACCAATATATCCAATTACTACTATGTCAACTCAAGCCATGAAAGAATTAGGAAAAAAAATCTGGACTTGAGTTAGATATAGAAGAAATAAAAACAAAAATAGCTAAACTAAGTTTAGATAAACAAACAACAAACACTTTAGAAATTAATAAAATTTATGAACATCCAAAAATAAAACATTATTACAAAAGACCATCACTACCAGATGTTGCCTTAGAAAATAGGCCACACTTTGTACAAAATTCCTATGGAGGCAATGACATCGTAGAATGGAATATTGATGGTGCCTCTGAACAACAAATTTTTGATGTTACACAACAAATGGCTATGGCAGCTACTGCCTACAAAATGAAAAACGCCTCTGATAGAGTAACAGCTGAAGCAATTGTACAAGGCTTCATTGGACAATTAAGAGGATGGTGGGATAACTATATAACCCCTGCAGACAAAGAGTTTATATTAGGACATGTTAAACAAGAAAACAATGAACAAGATGCTGTTATAACATTAATATACACCATATTATTACATTTTACCGGAGATCCTATAGTATTCAGAGAAAGGGTAAGAGAACAATTGCATAAACTTAGATGTCCAACCATGTCTGATTATGAGTGGTATAAAGACATGTTCATGTCAAAAGTAATGATGTTGGAAGATGCAAATGAATCATACTGGAAAGAGAGATTTATTTGCGGCCTTCCTTCATTATTTGCAAATAAAGTCATAGAAAATATTAAAATTAGATTAGGAGAACACATAGATTATAGAACATTAACCTTAGGACAATTACACGGTTTTACCATAGACACAGGAATAAAGATATGTGGAGACTTAAAATTACAAAATCAGATAAGAAAACAAGAAATAATAGGAAAAGCAGAATTAGGAAGTTTTTGTGCATAATATGGTATAGGACCTATACAAGCCCCTAGTAGAATAATTAAAAAAGCACATAAAAGAAAACAAAATCAAAATCCTTCTAATCATCAAAAGAAGCCATATAAAAGAAATGTCTATAAAAAACCATACAGGAAAACTCTTTCTAAACAACAAGATAATAATAATAATAATAATAATAATAATAATAATAATAATAATAATAATAATAATAATAATCAATTTAAAGGAAATTGTTGGAAGTGCGGAAAATTTGGACACCGTGCTGACAAATGTAGAGTTGAAAAGAAAATTAACTCTATAGAAAGTGAAGAACTTACACAAGTCCTTTTCTCAGTATTAATAAATTCTGAACCTGAACCAGAATTTTCAGATCAAGAATTTGAAAATAAAAATACACAAAAAAATGAAATTTATCAATTAGATAACACTTCAGAAGAATTTGAGGAAGAACAAGAGTTCTGTCTAAAACCAGGGTTATGTGATTGTAATGATTGCAAAACCACACAATTAAATACCATAACTAGAGATCAGACTCAATCTTTAATAACAATAATAGAAGGCTTAGAAGAAGGACCTTTAAAAATAGAACTCATTAAAAAACTTAATGAATTTGTTACCAGAAAAGAACCAAAAGAAGTAGTAATCAAACCCATAGAAATGACAAAAGTATTAAGTAGATTTAAATCCTCAAATCAACAAGCCACCATAAAAGGCTTACAAAAAGAAATAGTAAATCTAAAAATAGAAATAAAAGAATTAAAAGAATATCAAAAAAATTTAGAAATTAGACTACTATCTTTAGAAGAAAAAGAAATTTTAAGAACATAAGAAAATCAGAATAGCACTTCAAGAGAAAAAGAATAACCAGACATATTTAACTTAGAATTATTAACACTAATAACCTCACATAAATAGTGGTGTGAAATCACATTAATAGTAGAACAAGAAAAATTCAATCTAATAGCATTAATAGACTCAGGAGCAGATGTTAATTGTATACAAGAGGGAATAATACCTACAAAATATTATGAAAAGACAACAGAAAAATTGTCAGCTGCAGGAGGAAATAAGTTAAATATAAATTATAAATTATCAAAAGCTAAAATATGTAAAAATAAAATATGCTTTACAACATCTTTCATACTAGTAAAAAATATTAGCAACCAGATAATTTTAGGAACACCTTTCTTAACACTGTTATATCCTTGTGAAATCAACAATCTAGGAATTATTAGTAAAGTAATACCAAATAAAGAAATAAAATTTGAATTTCTACAACCACCAAAAATTCGAGAGTTAAACCTAGTACAAGAAGCTTCGATTTCTAGAATAAATTTAATAGAGAAAAAACAAAAACAAATAGGTTTCATAAACAAAGAAATAGAATATAAAAGAATTAGCAAACAATTAGAAAATCCTAAAATAAGGGAAACAATAGAATTCTTTGAAAAGAAAATAACAAAAGAAATTTGCAGTTTAAATCCCATAGCGTTTCACCATAGAAAAAAATATGAAATAGAATTACCATATGAAGAAAAGTTTAATGAAAAAGACATTCCTACAAAGGCTAGGCCAATACAAATGAATGAACAACAGCTAAAATTTTGTAAAGAAGAATTACAAGAATATTTACAAAAAGGCTTAATAAGACCATCAAAATCACCATGGAGTTGTACAGGATTCTATGTTAATAAAGCTTCAGAACAAGAGAGAGGAGCCCCTAGGTTAGTAATAAATTATAAACCCCTCAATAAAGTATTAAAATGGATTAGGTACCCAATACCTAATAAACAAGACTTAATTAAAAGATTAATAGGAGCCAAAATATTCTCTAAATTTGATATGAAGTCTGGTTATTATCAGATTTCTGTAAAAGAATTAGATAGATACAAAACAGCCTTTGTGATCCCTTTTGGACATTACGAATGGAATGTAATGCCTCAAGGCCTTAAAAATGCTCCTAGTGAGTTCCAAGAGATTATGAACAATATTTTTTATCCATACATGGATTTTACCATAGTTTACCTAGATGATGTTTTGATTTTTTCAAAAAACATTAATCAACATATACAACATTTAAACAAATTTATAGAATTAATTAAACAAAATGGTTTGTGTGTATCAGCAAAAAAGATAAAAATCTTCCAAGATAAAATTAGGTTTCTAGGATTTAATATTTATCAAGGAACAATAACTCCAATTCAAAGGTCCATAGAATTTGCAGACAAATTCTCAGATAAGATAAAAGACAAAACACAACTACAGAGATTTTTGGGATGTTTGAATTATATAACAGACTTCCTACCAGATATTAGAACAATATGTTCACCATTATATAAAAGACTTAAGAAAAATCCTCAACCTTGGGATGAGGAAATGACCAAGGTAGTACAAAGGGTAAAATCCTTAGTTAAAAATCTCCCATGTTTAGGGATACCAGATCCAGTAGCAGATTTAATAGTTGAAACAGATACCTCTGATTTAGGATATGGAGGAATTTTAAAGCAAAAGTTACCAAAGTCACAAAAAGAATAAATAGTAAGATACTACTCAGGAATATGACATCCTGCACAACAAAAATATTCAACTTTAAAAAAGAAATTTTAAGTATAGTTTTATGTATACAAAAATTCCAAGATGATCTTTTTAACAAGAAGTTTTTAGTAAGAACAGATTGTAAAGCTGCACTTTCTGTTTTACAAAAAGATGTACAAAATTTAGTTTCAAAGCATATCTTTGCCAAATGGCAAGCATTATTATCAAATTTCGATTTTGAAATACAGCATATTAAAGGTGAAAAGAACTTTTTACCTGACTATTTAACAAGAGAATTTCTACAGGAAAAATGTCAAAAATTACCAGCTCTGACTACCCCTTACCAAAATAGACCGAACCAGATATACCAAAGACTTCTACCAGAGACAAAGGAAAAAAACCCATGACTAGCCTACAAGTACTACAAGCCCAACCAAAAACCCAAACCATACCAGCAGCTCAAAATACGTATACAGTATTGGGAAAAATTTTCCAACCTTATCAAATTTCTACTAGTTCACAAACCAGAAAATTACCTCAATAGGCTGACTCAAATTTCAAGAAGCCCATTACTATCACAGACAAAGTACCTGAATATTTTGAAAAACCATATGGTCTACCAGTAATGGAAATAGAATCTGATTGGTTTAAACTAAACCGCTCAGAAATTGCAAAAAGAGTATTCCCACCAAATTGCAATGTAGTACCAACTTCATCAGAACAAAAAAGAGAATTTTATGAGCTAATTCTTATAGACTCAAAATCTATAGAATTAACCCATAAAAAAGATGATCAAAATAATATTAGTTTTTCAAAATTCAAGATTTGCCAGATACTCACTTCAAAAGAGTGGGGACAACATCTGTATTGCTATCGAAGGTTTACCATAGAATACCAGCCAGCACAATACAATTATTTTGATTACATAAAAGCCTGGGAAAAATTTTTGTTTCTCAGACCAGATACCCATTCATGGTTCATTTGGTTCCGGAAAGAGATTTCAATACAATTTCCAAAATGGTTTTCAGCTTGGTTTCATAACTTTGGACTAGTTATTGAGATTTTACCAGACAAAGCCCAGCAAGCCTTTTAACAATTTTTCCAGAACCATACAAGTTTAACTCCTTTATTACTTTCCAAGGAGTTTCCTGGATAATGATGTGGCAATATGATTCCAGCAAACTTGAGTATGATCCATCAATACAGCTATTAATAAGAATCATAAAAGTAAAATGGTGGATCAATTTTGATTTAAATTTATTAGATAAACAAAAAATTAGCCAGTGGTTACAAAATAATGTTCGCCCGCCAAGGCTCAGTCAAGAAGTCCTCAAAGAAAAACAAGACCAATCATTCTTACAGCAAAAAGCAAGACTGTTAGCCATCCTAAGTGCTGCCAGATCAGAAGATGAGTTCAAGAAAATAATTGAATCCGTCTCACCAGAATTAACCATTTCAACCAAGGATCATAAGAGCCTTAGTCCAGCAGGAAGCGACGATTATGGCTATTTTGATAACGAGGACGATTGTTTTGGCCTTTCTCAGTGTTAGACAGACAAGACTAAAAGAAGACTGACAAGACAAAAGAAGAAATGACAAAAGAAGACTGACAAGACAAAAGTAAAAGAAAAAATGACAAAAGAAAATTGACAAGACCAAAGCAAAAGAAAAAGTGACAAAAGGAAGATCGACAAAATTAAAGCAAAAGAAGATAAGATCTCTCTTTTGAATCCGAGAAGCAAGAAACCAAAAATGATAAGACAACACCAAGCATGCCTATCAACAAAGAATCTTGTAATAGTAATTTTCTTTTCTATAAATTGTAAGGTACGAGCAAAAATAGCCTCAAGAAAAATCTCTCAAAAAACCCTTCATTGTAAAGTCCTGAAATCTTTTCTTTGAAGCACCACAATTCTATAACCATATATTTGTAAGTTTTTCAGCAATCTCAATATATATATCATATTTTCAAACATATATTTTCATCATGTTTTCATTTCAATTTTATATTTATATCGATCCTGTCCCAATCATATATATATATATATATATATATATAAGTCTTTAGATGATAGAAGAAGGATTTCTTCAGTACACTTTTACTTTTATTTAAAAATTTATCAATATTTCACGTACACACGTTAGACTCCAACAAAAAAAAAATAACTACATCAATTCAATTAAAGTACTTCTTGTTTATTGTAATTTATATTAGTTTGAATTATTCTTAAATTTTTCTATTTCTTTTCATATTTCTTTGCAATTCTTCTTCTTCTCCATTTCTATTTTGTCATTTAAATGTTAGTCATTCATGTTATTAATTTTATTCAAAACACATTAACAAAGAACCCATTCAAAAAATTTAAAATTTAACTATAAATTATTCTTAAATTTATTTATTTACTGAAAAAATTCACCAATCAAAATAAATTTATTTAAAATTTTTAAACTCATAAAAAAATTAAAAATCAATTAAATCAATAATTGATTAAATAAAAATAAAAAAAATATTTTATATTACTATTCGATTTAATTTTTAATTATCATTCTTAATATCAAACCATATTTATTTTTTGTGACATTGTATAAATACATAATACATCATCTATGTCTTTAATTGAATATATTTTTTCTCTATCAATAATTTATCATTACTTTCATAATTTTATCCTTTTCGTTATCATTTCTTTTCTTTATTTTTTTATTTTTCAATTAACTAATTTCAAATTATTAAGTTATTATTTACTTTAAATTTAAAATTACATTAAAAAATTATATAATAATAAATAAAAATTTTAAAATTAAAATAATTTAAAAATAAATAAAAATTAAAAAATAATCTAAACCATGTATATTTCTAGATTTAATTTGATTTATTCTTTAAATTATATTTAAATCTGATAAACCAAACTGAGGGTTACTTTTTTTTTTTTTTTTGTTAAGAATGGGAGCCAAGAGTCCAAGCAACAAAATAAACTAAAGAATGGACCTAAGGTAACTACACTAGTCTAGATATAAGAAAAGGAACAACCTACAAGGAGCTTCAATAAAACTAACTAAAGAAGAAAGGGATTATAGGCCAATTTAGCCAATAAGTTTTTATAATGATTGTTCGTTAGGCAAGTGTACCTGTTGAAAAGTAATAAATAGTTCTAAAATAAATTTTTAAAATATCGTCCCACAAAAATTTATTTTCAATTACTAAGAATTTCTTAATTAAATTATTTGAACCTAAAAGATGTGAAATTAATAAGAATTAGAATTTAATTATAAAATTAATTACGAATAAAAGCAAATAACATAACACAAGTCTTGGTTGAACTTATAGGAAAGGAACATAGGGCGTATGAATTTTTCCATTTAATCATTTTATGTTATTTTTTTGTTTAACTCTAAATTTAATTTTCTTGTAATTACCAAACATTCATACAAATATTATTAATACCCAATTATCGTGCAATACTAATATTCTTTTCTCTAAATTAATATCCTCAATAATCATATAAGATATCAATTAAAGAAAGCATAAAATACTTATGAACTTGTTAATTTAATAATGATTAGAAAAAAATATATTGGTTTGGTCCACCTAATCCTTTGTCTCATTTTATTCTATAGATCCATTAACTAATTAAGGTACAATTGCCTAACGATATAATTAATTAGGATTATAATTGTACACAATAAGATAAAAGCTAATCACGAACGAAAACTAAAAATAGATTCAAAATTTCATAAATTCATGGATAATAGTTCTCATAGCTCTAACTATGTACTTAGTTACTCATGTTAAAGAGAAGAACTAAAACAAGTGTAAATAAAGCCATAGAGAAAAATAAACTAGAGTATGAGATAAGTTCTCAGTCTTCAAGTACGATCGCTCGAAGCTCTAAATCTTGCTAAGAGCATGCCCAAGATCTTGTATAAGAGAAACAAGATGAAAAGCCTATCAGAGAGAAAAAGACAAGATGTAAACAATGTGTCCAACAAGATGCCTGAGGTATCTCTTTTATAGGGTTTTAAAATCTTAAAATTTCTTTATAATTGAGCTTCCCGGAGATGAGCATGGTAGTGCAAGGCCTTGTTGAAAGGGTCTAAGAGTGCTGACTACTGCAAAGCTCTGATCTTTCATTAATTTGGGCCCAAAATTCACTTGTAGTTTCTTCATACTAAACTTCATATTTAACATATAAATCAGTATAAAACTCAATTAAAAAAAGGCTAAAGATAAATATATGGGTCATAAAAAGGGCCTAATTATGGACTTATCAATGGTTGGTCTCCCTAAGTATATGATCTAGCCTAACAGACTTTACAAATTTAACATTGTCCCTTATCTTACAAATAACATGAAACAAGGAATGAGAAGGGCAGTGCAAAGTTTTTTGCAAGTCCATCTTAATCCAGCAAGGAGTCTGGCTAGCGTAATGCAAAATTAATCACTACTAGAAAAGTGCTTAACACAGACGGATTTACAGACGGATTTGTGAAATAAATTTTTTTTTTTCTGAAACATCCATCTGTAAATCCGTCTATATTTAGCCCGCCTTTTGGCGCCAAACGTTATAGACAGCAATTACAGACGAATTTTTCCGTCTGTAATTTGAAAATAGGAGAAAATATTATAGCGGGAAATTACAGACGGATTTTTTCGTCTGTAAATGTGGCGGTTTAATGACTGAAACGCACCGTTTCATTAAACCCATTACAGACGGATTTTCCCGTCTGTAATGACTGAAACCCATAAAAACTGCGTCTTCTCTTCCCCTCCCCCATTATCAGAGCGCTCTCTCTCTCTCGCTCCTCTCTCTCTCTCTCTCTCTAAGAGCTCAGTGTTTTGGCCATTGCGAGTGATTAGAGCAACCATTTGAAAGTTTTTTTGCATCATTGTATTCCTGGTACGATACTCTAACTTTTAATCGGTTTAGTTTTTTAATTTTTTATGTTTTTTAGAGACTTAAAATTTCTAAGATAGAGTTGTAGGATTAGAGATTGTATGACTGGGGGGAAGGGCGTAGAGGTCCTTCTCCGAACCTGATTATTGTGTGCTGTGGGATTGTTTGTGTTTCTAGAGTTTGTAGAATATGCATGTTGTGGAGTAACAAGAGGATGTGCTCTAGAACGGTTTAGGATTGTGATGTGTTTTTGTTTGATGTATCGAATAATTTATTGTTATATAATTTATTAGTTGATTTTAGGTGAAATTTTCATTGTTGTAAAAAAATGGTAAACAAATGTAAGGAAATTAACATGTATTAGGGGAGATTCTGCCAAAATTTATATTAAAATTTTCTGTAATGTATTTTAGAAGGTTGATACCACATTGTATATTTGTATTAGGTTTATATAGTTGTTGAGGAAGATGTTTCTCAGAAATCGTCAGTGGATGTATGATAGGTTGCACCCAAGTCGGGGGGAATAAAACCTGAATTCTTTGAGGGTGTAGAGGAATTTATACGCGTCTGTTGTAATTCGCAGCAATTCATCACCAATCAGGTCGTTAGGTGTCCATGTTCTAAGTGCAAGTGTAGAAAGTTTTTGGATATTGATTCAATTAGATATGATTTGTATAAGTTTGGATTTAAACATGATTATTGGATATGGACTGAGCATGGGGAAGAAGTTAATTTAGAAAATCAAGTAGGTAATTCAAATATATTACAATCAGGTGGTCATGTAGGTAATGTAAGTTGGGAAGAAAGTAATAGTCGTTATCAAGAAATGGTTTATGATGCTGTTGGTCCTCAATTTGGAATTTTTCATGATTTTGAAGCTGAAGAAGAACCTAATGGAGAGGCTGCAAAGTTTTATAATGTTTTAGAAGCAGCAAACAAGCTTTTATGGGATGGGTGTGTGCATTCAGAGTTATCTTTAGCAATAAGAATGTTAAGCATAAAGTCAGAAGGCAATCAAAGTTAGAGTTCATTTGATCAATGGGCTACATTAATTAGTGAGCTTAGTCCCGAACCTGACTCCATCCCAAAGGACTTTTACCAAGCTAAAAAATTAGTTTCCAAACTTGGATTAAAAGAAGTCAAAATTGATTGTTGTTTGAAAGGCTGCATGCTGTATTACAAAGATGATGCTGTTTTGACCAATTGCAAATTCTGTGGAGAGCCTAGGTTTAAACCAAGAAGAGGTGGTAGAAGTGGTAAACATAAAGATGTACCGCAAAGTAGAATGCATTATTTGCCTTTGATTCCTAGGCTAAAAAGGTTGTACGCGTCTATGAGTTCAGCTCCTTACATGACGTGGCATGCTGAAAATAAAAGGAGTGATGGGATAATAACTCATCCATCTCATGGTCAGGCTTGGCAACATTTTGATCAAGTGTATCCTGAGTTTGCATCCGATCCTAGAAATGTAAGGTTAGGGTTATGTGCTGATGGGTTCGCTCCAAACAATCAATTTAATAAACCATATTCTTGTTGGCCTATTGTGGTTACACCTTTTAATCTTCCTCCTGAAATGAGCATGAAAAATCCATATTTATTCTTGACTGTAATAATTCCTGGTCCAGAAAATCCAAAGGCTAAAATTGATGTATACCTTCAACCTTTGATTGATGAGTTGAAAAAATTATGGTGTGAGGGTGTAGTAACTTACGACGTATCAAGGAAGCAAAATTTTATCATGAAGGCAGCACTGATGTGGACGATAAATGATTTTCCTGCTTATGGAATGTTGTCTAGATGGATGACTCAAGGGAAATTAGCATGTCCAATTTGTATGGAGGATACAAAGGCATTTACTTTAAAACATGGAGGAAAAAATTCATGGTTTGATTGCCATAGGAGATTTTTAGATATGGAACATCCTTATAGGCGTCAAGCGTACAAATTTAAGAAAGCAACTGTTGAGAATAAGGACCCTCCCGCCTGTTTAAATGGTCATCAAGTATGGGATAGAGTTAAACACTTGCCAAAAATAACAGAAGTAGGAAAATCCATTAGGTTTCCTGGTTATGGGATGACACATAATTGGACCAAACAAAGTATATTCTGGGAGCTTCCATATTGGAAGGATAACTTAGTTCGTCATTGTTTAGATGTGATGCATGTGAAAAAAAAATGTATTTGACAATATCATGAATACTGTAATGGACACTGATCGAACTAAAGATAATGTCAAGGCAAGGCAAGATTTAGAAGAATATTGTAGGCGTCATGAATTGAGGTTACAACAACTTGCAGATGGTCGATGGTCAAAGCCAAAGGCAAGTTACACTCTGACTTTACCACAAAGATAAGATGTGTGTAAGCGGGTGAAGGAGTTAAAAATGGCTGACAGTTACGCTTCAAACCTCGGTCGTTGTGTGAATGTTGAACAAGGAAGATTTTTTGGGATGAAAAGTCATGATTGCCACATATTCATGGAGTGTCTTCTACCTGCTGCATTTAGGGAACTACCAAACCATGTTTGGAAGCCATTGACTGAGTTAAGTGAGTACTTTAGGGACCTGTGTTCACCTACTCTAAGGGTTGAAGATCTATTAGTTATGAAAAAAAATATTCCTGTCATGTTGTGCAAATTAGAGAGAATACTTCCCCCTGGTTTCTTTGACTCCATGAAGCACTTGCCTATACACTTAGCGTATGAAGCACGTGTATGTTGTGACGCCTAAAAATAACAGGATTTTTTTTTCCTTTTTAAAACAGGAGAAGCGGAAGGATAACACATTCTTTCAATTCACCTCTAGTGTATCACATTTCTGTTTAGAGGTTTGTGGTCTCAACATGTAATATCAAAACTAAGTAGAACAATAATAACAACAATACACCATCATAACTGAATAACCTCATGCAATAGATATGGAAATGTTTGGTAATAATCTCAGAGTACTGCAACTTAATAAGGTGAAATGACATAATTAAAGTGCATGAGACTAACATAGTCCAGAGATACATGGAATGAAACAGACTGACTCCCTAAGAGCAGTTCCCTAAAAACCACAACAGACAAACTATCCCAATCAGTCGAGGGGAGAATAATCCTCAATGGGATCGAACTCCTCAGAGGATGTTGGGGAAGTGGAGCTAGAAGAAGCAGCGTCTTCTGTGTCCTCTACAATCCATCCAGCAGTGCGAGGTGGTGAATAAACTGTGGTAAAGGGCGAGTAAGTGTTTGGGTAGGTAGGGAGCATGTGGGGCAGTACATCATCATTCCTCACTAAGGGTTCTGCCATACATGTATCTCTCTCAGTGGTCATAGGGGGAGGAGTAAGTTCCTCAGTAGGGAATGGTACAGGCGTAGGTGCTGGTCTAGAACTGGGAGTACGGGGATCAACAGACATGGGAGAAGGGGTAGCTGCAAGTGCAGAATAAGGTAGGTGAGAGTCTCCAGGTGGGGTGGAGAAAACAAGCTCAATGGGGGTATCAACCATAAAGTGGGTGGTCCATGAGTGTCCGACATCTTGTCCATGAATCACCCGTGTCATTCCATGGAAGATGCTTTGCTGTGCTGCCGCGTCGAACACCCAGACGTCCTCCTCAGATGGCAGGATCCATACTTTCACTCGGAAGCTGGTCATCTGTATAGGGCATATACAAAGGTACAACAACACACACAAACAAGGGTGAGTTCTCCAAACACAAGCAAGCATTCAATAGCCGTACCCCAAGGAAGGTGGCTTTTCACACCATCACTCAAGTCACATCATCATCCACTCTCAGAACAAACATCATTACAATATAAGTCAGTTCATACTTTTCACAGATAATTCCTAGGTTCATCAAACTGATAATGCACATGATGCATGAATGCAAGTTTCATTCCTCACTATCCATCCCTCAAATTTTCGTATTAATGCATATGGTATGCATGGGGATCCCTTACTCTACTGCCAGCGACTTGCCCAGCATTTAATGTAGAATTCACAATTTCATATTCAAGTCGTGTGACGATCGGAGGACTCCATTCCCTGCATCACAATTGCACAGAAAAGAATTTATATCATTATTCAAAAACACCCCAAACTGGTGCTGGCCCCAAACTAGGTCTCTTCGGGAATGGACCTCAACGACCCTAGGATGTGGAGTTCTTGTTGGGCTTGGCTAAGGCTTGCAAGTAGGGTCACGACCCGGCCACAGAGAGCTCTGCTGCGCCATCTAGGTCGACTGTTCCCCCTTTCGCCACCCCCGTAGGTCTACTCAAGACCGAACCTCCAATACCTACAGCTGTGCCTCTGTTATGCCATCAAGTCGTTCCAAAGAAATGTTATGATGCATGGAGTGTGATTCTCCTTTCTCTCCTCAAGGTTTTCTCAATCTTGGGTCACATGGAATTCAAGCACAGAAACAAAGCCCTCACAAGGCTTGCTCAATCACTATTCACTTTCTCTTCTAGCATAGATTTGCCAAGCAATAAAGTTTAGGGATCACACACAAGCTTCCAATCCCACCAATGCACATCCACTGTTTCCCAACACATAATTCTCAGTGATTTTGACACAACCCTCTCAGATTTTCCCACCCAAATCCTATTACATTAACTTACTATATTAACACTACTCACTTTATCATTTCCATTATTATTAACCATACTACCTCCTACTTTAAATATGACTTATCTCCACTTTTCTCTATCTCTCTGGTTTTTCCTTTTAGTTATTTTCTAATTACGTGTATTGACTCCCGACTACCTATTTAATTCAAGGTTACTTAGTTTCGTTCTAATTCTTTTTTAGGTTCATTAATATTAGTCCTCACGCGATAGGTTCCATTAAGCTAATAGTGAGATCTTTCTAAGGATGGCCTTTATTGATTAACTACTATATTCAGTCCCTTAATTACCATCTCCATACCTTTAATTAATATCCTTTAGTTTAGGTAAACTTTCCATCAAAAGGGCTGCGCTTAATTCTCTCCTTTTATTCCTTGTATAATGTAATGAACATGATGCATGATTCATCTTAGTGCTCACGGATTCAAGTGCAAACAGCAAACACACCCTATCATTATGCAGTCCTTATCACCCATATTTCATCAAAATTATCACAATTTTAAGTACAACTTTTAGGATTTCTCATCATCAAAACCGAGAGTGAATAGTTCTCACTTTCTTGTCCACCACAATTTTCCAAAACACCACATACATAAAGCTTTTCAAACCAAGTGAACACATCCATCACAATCAATTCAATCATCCATCATCCAAACTAACAAGCAACCATTCTCATGCAAATCACACAAAGTCCCACACGGTTTTCAATTTCTAAGTGTAGTTCAATATTCTAGGCTTTCTTCATGCAAGATCAAATCTGTCCAGCTTTTCCACTAGATTTTTATCAACCAAAAATTATATAACATAAGGGAAACTAACATGCAATAACATAGTTTCATCGTCCAAGTGGAGGGACAACATTTCCAAGTGACATTCAAATTTCTAAGGGAAAACCGAAACACTTAGGGGCTGAAATCAACATGCAATGACTTCCATTTCACATGCAATCCAAGGTTTATTGATTACAAGGATAAATCCACATTTTAAACAAAGAATCCAGCCAAACAAAGGTGAAACCGAGGCATGTACAAAGAGATCCAAAGCATTTCATGGTTAAAAATTAACATGCAAGGGAAAGAATATGTTGATCAAGTTCACGGTTCATGGTTTCAAGAAGAAAATGTCATTAGTTCAAAGGTTCTACCAAGGGAACATAAAAACTGAGACATGCACAAAGAAAGATCCACATCCACACATCAAAGTTTCAAGCTTTTTAGGAATTAAAGTTGATTGAAAGTGAAATCAAACTCTTTGGGAGATAACCGAGACATGCAACAAGGAAATCCATACACTTTTTGGATAAAACTTAACATGCAAGTTCAGATTTGAAGTTCTTCCAACATGCAGTCCAACACACACTAATTTTTCAAGGAAAATGTGTAAAAACAGCCAAGAGATGGACATGCAAACACATCAATTGTGAGAACTCCCCCTTGCCTTGAGTTTTCGGCGTGAAATGAAATGAAGAAGGGCTGGAATAGATGGATCTCCAAGGAAAGCTTTGCTGGACTGAGAAAACAGCAGCCAAGTTCTTCAACGTTCTCCTCCAAAGTGGGTTCCTTCCACACGAAAATTGAGAGGATGAAGGAGGAAGAAGTTAGTGATGGTGAGGTAAGGTGTTTGAGTAATTTTGATGAAGGAGTGGTGGTGTTTGAGGGGTTGCAAGCTCTCGGTTTTCTTGAGAGAAAGTGAGAAAGTTTGAGACTTTGGGAGAATGGAAAATGTGAGAGAAAGGTAGAGAGAAAAGAGAGAGAGATTCTCAGTTTTTGGCTTCCAAAAGGCTTAATCTCAATGAGTAAATCTATTTATATGAAGGGTTCAACCTTTAAGTGACCAATTGCCACTTAACATGTTCATTTTGGCTTGCTTAGCAAGGCTTCCGAACTGAAAAACTGCACACGGTTTTAATTGAGTAAAAGCTGAAGTGAATTTGGTAAATTGGTGCAAGGAAAGAGGTGTCACGGCTTTTAGTGCATGAATAGTGAATTTTGGGAAAGCTTGTAGGCAAAGTTAGTAAAATTCAGGAAGTTAAGTGCATGGAATACCCTAGGCTACATGCACACGGTTTGGATATCACAAATTCCAAAATTTTGCACAAAAATCCAAAGGTAAGATTTTGGACAGCAATTGCATGAAATTTGGTTGGCCGAGAAAAATGCGACATGACTAGGTTGTCACTTGGACGAGACTTTTGATGTGGTGTTAAGTTCAAGAGAATGTGATTGGTTAGAATAATTATGATGTCGGCAATTTGGAAGACATGAAAAGAAAGTTCCGAAATGACTTTGCTGACAAATCGGGAGACAAAATCCCGTGCATGGAATTCTAGTGGTCAATACTAGATTTCGGAATATCGGGGCAATCACGATGTTTGTAAAATAGGGGACAAGGTTTGTTTGCATGAAAATCTAGTGGCCGATACTAGATTTGGAAATCTCCGGGTAATGATTGCTAGATCTCACAGAATTTTATGCAATGATTTTGACGGCTAAGAAATCATTACTAAATCTTTGTAATGATTAGGAAATCTCACGTTTTTCGAGATAGATACTTATGATTTGATAATTATTTAAATAAGACAGAATTCAACTTTTCGGATAAATCTCTTGGGAATATTTTAGACGATACTACTGAATAATATCAAGGAAATTCTTGGATGATAATGGAACTATCTATTTGCATGCAGTTACCTTAAAATACCGAACTTGGAAATAATTCAATATTCTTATCAAAATAAACTAAAATAAACTAATTTAATTTAACCTCCATCTAATTATTTCGATACTAAAGAAGCAGAATAAGCAAGCAAGTACGATTCAACGGTCACTAGCTGAATCAGGAGAATCGGGGCGTTACAGATGTATCCGTTTGAACGAGAAATTGGAGGGTTCAAAAGGACTGTGAAAAATAGAGCTTAAGTGGAAGGATCCATATGCCAGGCATATATATCAAAGGAGACATCAAATTTTTGCACATACTATTTTGAACCTCATGTTCAATCTAGGAGAACTCGAGTTGGTCGAAATGATGATGGGAGAGAAAGTAGTAATGAGCCAAGTCTATCTATATTCAACCAACCAGGTCATGTATCTGGAAAATGCGAAGAACGATGGATCTTAGGTGATAAATCAGAGGCCGCCCACTTGCACATCTTATTAAATTGTGATGAAGTTCAACCATTCAGAACGTAAGTGACTTATGATTGCTTTAATGATTTTTTCTGATCATGGTCATTCAAATCTAGTTAATGATGTTGCAATGTTTACAGATATTTTGAACAATTATATGGTCACGAATCCCTTAATCAATTTTTATCATGGTTCAAAAGTTATGTAAGTCATGACATTTCCCTAACATGTTAGTTAATCAACTTTTTAATATTATTCTGTATTCAATCAATTGACATCGATTTATGGTATGTGTAGGTGCGTGATCCTAGTAATGGTATCACAGATCCTGACCTATATAACTTGTCCAGAGGTCCAAAAAATAAAGCATATTGTTGGCCAATTTACTTTGTTAATGGGTATAAATTTCAACTATTGAATCATATCAAGGGAGAAAAACAGATAATAGTGGGGTTAGTTTAAGAGGAAATTCAAGTGATGGTGACTGTGATTGGTATGGAAAACTTCATGAAATTCAAGCCTGACCAGGAGATGGATCCACTACTGTCCCATCTATAAGCGGGCAGCAGTCATCACAGACCCAGACATCATCGAGATCGTTAGAAACTTTGAGATGGGATGGGTCCACTTGGTAAGTAATTCAATCAAATATGCCTAACATTGCGTATTTTATGTGAATGTTAGTAGTTATGTTTTACTTTATTGTGTTATCAGTTGGATACCACCACAGAAAGGTCTCTATCAGGTCACAGATACGATTAAGAAGATGTTTGATGCGCCTTACAAAAGTTTTGCAAAGGTGCCAAATGATACAAAGATGGAATGGTTCAAAGATTGGAAGGTAATAATAGTGTATTAATTTTAACTAAGTGTAATTACATATGACTGTTTGTACCTCTTCTAATGAAATTGTGTTTCTGTAGAGCAACTTCTCCATTCCCCCCAGGACAAAAAGATGATTTTCAAGGCCTGGAAGAGTCGCACTGCAAAGCGACTAAGACAGATGTACATTGAGGCTCGCCAGGACCCTTCTACTGCTGATTGGATAACACCCATCTTTCTTCATGCCTTGCAGGAGTATTGGGGTACAGATGAGTTTAAAAATCTCTCTGTAAAGAACAAGACAAACAGGACATCTAATAAAGGGGGGTCACTGCATACTGGTGGGTCTACGACTTTGGCTGGCACTAAGGCGAACTTGGTATGTGATTTTAAAATTCAGTTTACTCTATCTATAATTTCATATTTGAGATTGTGATTTATTTCTAATTGCAGGAGAAGTCGTTGAAGAGGCCACCTACTACTGGAGAGTTGTTTAAGGAGACACACACTCGCAGGCACGACAAAAACCTGTGGGTTGATACACTATCTCAGGCCACATATGTAAGTCATAGTTATTGATAATATATGTTATTATTAGCGACTTATTAAATAGTTTTCCAAACTAATATCTAATTATCTGAACTGAACTGTAGGATGACTATATTCAAAGGCTTGAGGAAACATCTTCTCAGAATCCAGAGTCAGTAGATGAGGATGCTATGTGGTCACAGACAGTGGGTGGCCTTTATAAAGGTCGCATTTATGGCATGGGGGGCCGCTTTGCAGACTCCATGTCCCCTGCATCTGTCACTAGAGATGCCCCTTCTCTTGCACCTGAGGATGTGGAGGACATGGTCTACACTCAGGTCTATGCCCTCAATGAAGAACTCCAGAAGCAGAATGAGGAGATGTGGAAGAGCAAACAAAGTGCATGGAAGAAGAAGTAGGCAAAGAAAATAGAGAAGAAGATAAAGAAGAAGGTGGCGTCGAGAATGCAAAGGGAGGTCCAGCAGCAGATGACGCAACAACATATGCAAATGCAGCAGATGCATGCTTATTTTGAGCTCATGAGAGCAAGCAGCTCCACACCTCTTCCTCCTCATCCACCAGCTCCAGCACCACCGGTTTTCACCTTCATGCATCATTCCTCTACTGACTCCTCTTCTACTGATGATGATGCTCCTTCGGATTATGACCATACAGATTATTCCTGATGAAGACTTGTATTTTATATTTAAATGTATTTATTTAGATGCTTTTTTGTCTTCCTTTGTAATAACATTTAAATTTTATAAATCATTTTGGAATGTTTAGATGCCGAATCTATAGTTTCTATTTTGTTTATAAATTGTGATAATCAAGAACAGCAGGAAATAACTATCTATATAAATAAAAAAAATATCAATAATAGTAAAATATATCACCGACAGATTACAAATGGAAAAATCCGTCTGTAACTCACAGACGGCAAAATCCGTCTGTAACTTACAGACGGATTTGAAAATCCGTCTATAATTCTTTACCAACGAGGATATTACAAACGGTTTATGTCCGTCTGTAAATCCGTCTATAATAGAAAAAACCATCTGTAATGCTCTAAAAATCCGTCTGTATAAACAGACTTTTTAGTAGTGAATTGGGTGCCATAGTAGATTTTTTCAGAGTTTCACTTCAAAAGGAGAGTAAGAAGATAGCGAGCAATAGAAACCAACAACAAAGTTTCTTTTTCAGTCTCTAAGGATACCACCACAAGCAGAACCAGATAGATTAAAGGAATCCTTTGTTTTACTTTTATTTGCAGTTTGAACAACTTTTTGAATAAAAATTACATTGAATTAAACTGAACTACGAACACTCATATTTTCATTTTCATTTAACATGCTTCATTTACTACCATTTTTACTTAAATACCAAACAACTTTTATAAATAAAATAAAATTTAAATATAATATTGTAAGTTGTTTTAGTGTTATTTTTTAGTTAAAATTAGGAATTTATTTTAATTGTATATTAATTTTTATTGTATAAATTGCTATAAAATTACACTCTTAACTAAAAAAAAAACCTAATATTACACTTATGCTTTTTTTTTTCTCATAAATATTCTCATCGTTCATTGCACCTAGAGATTGTCAACGTCAATAGCAACATGACTGGTCCAAAGTTTTGGAACCACTTGAAATTCAGCATCGTGAATTTTAAATACGAACAAAAGCAAACAAAATAAATATATATTTAATTCTTTAAAAAAATTGAACAATAATTTAGCCTTCCGAAACATATTACATCAATTTGACAAGTAATAAATTTTTGAAGCAACAGCAAATTAATGTCGTGTGAGCAATATTTCAAATTGATCTTTAAATCATTGAAAATATTGATTTAAAATTAATTACTTCGATAGAGATGGAAATCATTATAATTGTAAATTAAATTAAAGCTTTTAATATCAAATTAACATAAAATGGACCATACATGATATATGTCTTGCTATATAAAAACTAAAAGTAAGAGTTTAATGTATCGCGAGCTAAATAAATATTATTACTGAAATATATGAATATTTATTAAACATAATATAAAATGTAATATGGAAAAGAATTTGTGCAATAAATCACTGTTGATGCATGGTAGATATTGAACTTGTTAATAGATTGGTTTTCTATTGAACAACCCAAAACTAGTTAATTCTGTAATATTTTTTTTACTAAATAAATGCTAAATTAATATTTGAAGGACAATTAGCAAGTCATTTGAAATAATTTGATATTTTGATTTTGTTTTGAATAGCTTGTTTAATTGATATGATATACGAGAGAATATAATTGAATGATTTTTTTATTTTATCTTTTTTCATGTTTATTTAATTATGAAATTGTGTTAAATACTTTAAAAAAATTAACAAGACAGTTAAGTTTAGTTAAAAATACACATGGTCTAAATAAAAAAATATTTAATTAATAATATATGATAATAAATTTATCCTATAAACTTATTTTATCCTATAAAAAATGTTATTTAAATTTATTTAATATTTCTTAGAAAATTCGTTCATAAATTTTTGAAAACTTTTCTTATCAATAATTAAATTTATTTTCTTATTTTATTTTTAATGATTAAATTTTTAAATACAAAACTAACTATTCAAAATAACTCTGTATTTTTTTAATAGTTTTGCCCTAAAAAAGATATTATTTTATACAATTTAAATAAAATTAATTATTTTAAAATCATGTTTTCCTTAAATTTTATAAACACAAAATTAATTTTATATAATTAATTATTATAAAAACCGATTAAAAATATAACCAATTTATTAAAATTAGAAAACATTTATTAAACAAAAAATATTTTATTCACTAATTTTTTTATTTTATTTTAAAATATAAAAGTATTTAATAAAAATATATTTTAATTTTTAAGAAAGTAAATTTTTTTTTGAAATAGTAAAAATAACCGTTTATTTGTTTTATTTTATGTTTTTATATTCTGATTTTAAAAATATACTATAGTGATTTAATGTTTGATGGGGCTGGAAAGGTAAAGGCATGATGATTACTTTAGAGGTGGACCGTACTCTTCGTATTCATCTTCCTATCACGGATTTCCGAACTAAACACACGTGTAACCCTTCTTTTCTATCACTATGAAATTATATCTCATGCCATTGTCACTGTCATACCTTCACTTTTCATTTTTTTTCCATTACAATTAATTTATTAACTTAAATCCTTAATATTAAAAATATTTTTATTACAAATAAAAAAATTCATAAAAGTGTGCTAATATTTTTAATAAAAATTTATTATTTTTAAATACTTGAATTAAATTTAAAAACTGATTAATATTTTTTCAAATTTTAATTATAATCATAACACATCTCAAAAGCATACAAGAATTGAATTATACATATCTAATATCTTAAAAATTAAAAATTATTTATATTTAAAAAAATTAATAATTTTATTATTTATTAATATCAAATTAATAATAATAATAATAATTTTACGTGTTGAAAGGATATAAAATATCATTTTAATTTATAAAATATCATAAAAATTCCCAGACTAAAATATTTGTTTTAAATAATTTTTCGGCGAGCAACAATTACGTTCTGTTAAACTTTTTTATTATTAAGTCTTGTATAATAAATTTCAATTCTTACACGCACTTGTATACATACAGATGTACAAAGTTAAAATAATTATTGAGATTGTGTGCAAGATTTTTTATTATTATTATTGTTTCAAGCTTATTTTTTTATCCCTTTAATTTAAATTGTTTAATTTTGATTTTTTTAGGTATTTTTTTATCCAGATTAAGTTTTCTATTTTGAAATTTAAATTATTTGGTCCTTTTGTTAATTTTTTTTTGCTTAAATTAATTAATTTAACTTGTAAATATTTTGAGTGAAAGAATAAAATATAAACAGGTTTATAAAAAATATGATACGGGGACTTCATTGTGAGAATCAAAGACGATTAAAGAAGTAGATTCGATCAAAAGTTCATGAAAATAATAATTATTCATTAACCATAATATGAATAAAAAAAATATGATTAAATTTATGCCCAGTAATAATTCTGTAATGGATAATAAATTGTTTGATAGTAACCCACTATATTTGTATAAATGCTAATTAAAGTGTCAAAATTTTTAAGTAGCGTAAAATAAAATAAAATAAAATATTTGAAATAGCCATGATTATCCCAAGCCTTAATGTGATTCTGTCGATATATATAAATGTAAAAATTAGAAGAGTAAATATAATTATTAAATGTGACTATAAATAACTAAAATAAAAAATGTAAAATCACTCTTTCAAAGTTATGTATGGTTAGTAAATAACTTTTTCGTTTTAATTACTTCTATATTAATTTTTTTTTAAATGATGCTTACTATTTTAGAATACTAGTTAAGAAATAAAAAATATTTTTTATTAAAACGTAAAAAAAGAACTCACTCTTGTAATTATTAATGTAATTAATTTAATATAATTTTAATAAAAGAATTATTTATTAATTTCTTGACTGAAAAACACTAGTTAACAAGATTCATAATTTTATATTAAAATGTGGTGCTTCCATTTTCACGTATAAAGGACAGTGATAATGCAGTTCTAATCAACAATAGTTCATACGTATGATAAATATGTCAATAATAATTATAATTATTTAAATAGAACTACGAACAACATTGTTGTATCTTCTATGTTCAAATGACCAATATAAAAAGAATCTCTACGGTCATGGATCGATCATAGCGACCCAGTAAACTAGTTGACCTTACTTAACCGCCTTTAAAGTCACCACAAAAAAAGTGTTAATTAACTATGTATTAAGAAGGGGGTTAGATCACACTTTTTAATATTTTTTTAATTATTCATTAAAATATTTTTTTAATATTTTTTAAAAATATTAATATGAGAGTAGACACAGAGAAAAAAAAGTGCACAACACCAGATTTGAAGAATTCAAAATCAATTTACAAGTATGGGTCCTGTTTGATGCCTCTTGTTCATGATGACGAGCAAACACCAGACCCTTGTAGAATTGGCTTCTGCATAACAGAGAGCCGTGCTTTGACCATACAATGGGATTCATTAAATTTTTTAACCCTTTTTGGAAAAAAACCAAAGATTTTGATAACCCCATTAATATTCGAAATAAAATTCAAATTGTTGTCATATATCTATCTTGTAACGTCCTACGTTGATCGACACTTAAATTTACTTATCAATGTTTGAAGACCAATTTGCAAATTGCCTTTAAGTCTTGGATCAATTTGCACCTCCCACTAGTGCCTTACAGCTTTTGCCTTTATCTGGTAAGAATATCTTTTCAACTATTAAAAAAATATTTTCTTTTTCATGTTTTGAAGATATAGAATACATTATGTGTATTATTCCATTTAATATTGTTATCAAAGTGTATAAAAAGACTCTAAATAGGTTAATTCATTCTGAACTTTTTTAAGCTGGACCCATTAAAGCTAATTAGGGGCTAATCACAATAATTCTAGCCCAAATTAGTAACCCGCCATGTCGGTAAAAGAAACGTTTGATATATATACAAAATAATTTTTGACTGTTTATGGTGAGAGAGTTCAGTTCAAACATGATCATCTATGTTTCTCTCTCTATCTCTAAATTTACACCGACAAAGGCTAAGGATTTGCAAAAAGACTGCTGCAAGGTGTTATCTTGATAGCTACATTTTGCACCTTCGATTTAATTGTTTTTTTATTCAGTCAAAGACAGTTTAGGTGTGAACAAATACCAAAATTCTCAGAGGCGGCAAACCGTATATCTATTCACTTCATTTTTTTATTACGTATTTTCCACAATACCAAAAATGTTTTCCTTTTATATTTTAGGAAACCAAAGACAATTTGTGTACCACGAAAATTAAATTAATTAAAAAAAACTGTAAAGGTGGTGAAGGGATGTTTATGTGTGTGCATGGTGGAAGCTATAGAGTAAGGCACTGGGCAAAGTTTATAGAGTTTTCACTTTGCACTATTTTAATGGTGGCTAGCTTAATTCCACATGCTTAATTTTGCACACCTTATACTATATAACCGTTTCATTCTCAATACTATCTCAAAGGGTGTCCAAAGAAGGAATCATACAAGAAAAAATCTGAGTAGATCTTGGTAATCTTGGGTCCAAATTTTAATAAGAACATAGTTTACATGTCCTTGTTAACGGTGGCGCACCAAAGTGGGTCAGGCGAGTACACCCGGTTCACGGGGCGGCGCGGCGGCGGTGATGATGATGAGGAATATGGTTATGGACATGATGGTGATGGTGGTGGAAGTTCTGGGGTGTCTGAGTCACTAGGATTCAGCAACCAAGGGGTGAATGTATCAGGGTACGATGTGGATCCAGAGTTGAAGGAAATGGTTTCAGCTTTGACACACGTGGTGTCATCAGGGTCTGGCCAGAGGAACAGCACCGAATGGGTCCAGGAAAGTGGTTTTCCTATGATGTCAGGTTTTGGACATGCATCTTCTCTTTCACGTTTGTCTTCTTTCCCTTCCTCCTCTTCTTCTTCTTCTGCCTCATGGGTTGGCCACAAGAGAGGGCGTGAAGAAGAAGAGAGTGGTTCTTCTCATCACTTGATGCAACATCAAGGTGCTCATAGACTCTTCAGATCCATTGGTGACTTCATGGTACCTTCTCAAGGCGACTCATCATCAGGTGCAATTACTTGATACTTTATACTTCGCTATACTATTTCATCATTCCATGAAACATTCTTTTGCATACAATCATCACAACAACAACAATCACACGTTTTTATCTTAAACAATAAATGGGGTATAAGGAATATCATTATTTGCAGTATTCTAAACAACTTTAAACCAATTTATTTATCATTGTTAAACTAAACCAACTTGTTGAATAAACCATGCACCATAATCTGTCTTTAGTACTCACCCTTCTTTTCATTGAATTCCCATTCCCTACCTCCAAGTGCAGAGGAACACAACTTTTATCTTATATTCCATGCATAAAATACTACTCTTTTTTCATTTTTTTCTTAATCCAAGCACTTTTCATATTCCAAAACCATACTATCACAAAGAAAAATTCAATAAACCGAACGTACTCACATACCAAAATTGCCTATTTTACAAGTTACAAAAACCATAGTTCGAAATTAAGTTAAGCCACTCATCATACAATGACATTTTTTTTTCTACACTAGTGCAACTATGCAACCTTTTGGTGTAAGTTATATTTGCCTTTCACTTTAACCAGTGACAGAAGAAGTCCCCACCACCGCAACAACAACCGTAACTACCACCGCCACTGCTGTGGCAGTGGCCGAAACGGCTTCATATGAAGAAGGAGGTGAAAGGAGGAGAAGGTACAGGGGAGTGAGGCAGAGGCCATGGGGAAAATGGGCTGCAGAAATCCGTGATCCACACAAAGCAGCAAGAGTTTGGCTTGGCACGTTTGATACAGCAGAAGCAGCAGCAAGAGCCTATGATGAAGCTGCATTAAGGTTCAGAGGTAACAGAGCAAAACTAAACTTCCCTGAAAATGTTAGAGCAGTTCCACCAGTTCAACCTTTTCCAGCCACTAGGTTAACCATTTCTGATCCCTCTAACACCCAATTCCGGCCTCTCACTGCGGCCTCAGCCGCCGCGCCGCCACCATTCATTCAGCAGCAGCCACAACAAATTCAGGCGTCCTCTGACTTGATCAGAGACTACTGGCAATATTCTCAGCTTCTACAGAGTTCTGGTGACTTTCAACAACCTCAACATCATCAACAACAACAGCAACACCCTTCTAGTTTGCTTCAACAGTGGTACTATAATGCACAATTGGCTTCACTTCAATCACCTTCATTGTCATCTTCTATCTCACCTACACCATTCCATTCATTTTCAACATCTACTCAATTTTCCTCTGCTTCATCACTTCCCCTGTTTTCATCTCAACAAATGAACCTTTACCGGCCACCGGAAGGCGGCAGCGGAGGCGGCGGTTCGGGGTTTCCGCCGTCCACATGGTCAGATACTAGTGGCCATCCACCACCTTCTGGTTGAAACAGAAGTTCAGTTTACTTCACATTTTCCTTTTTTTAATTAATTTTTACTTTTTTTTTTTTCCTTTGATTCATACTTAGGAAAAAGAAAAACGACTTGGTATTGTTTTTTTTTTTTTTTTTAAACGATGGTAAATTCCCTAGTTTGGATTTAACTGTTGTTTTTTTCTTATTCATGTAAAGAAGATTATTTGGAAACAGAAAAGGTGGAGTGATTAAAGGATGATTGATGAAGGGTAGCAGGTGAAGACAAAGAAGCAATTTAGGTTTTAGGGTTAGTTTATTTCCATTTCTCAAAGGTTTTTATGTTAACATTCTCTCAATTATCCATGGAAAGACGTATAAACCCATAGCTTTTACATAACATGTCTGCTATCTGCTTTACAACCACAGATTTTATCTAAATGTTTGTACACTTTAGCTCTCTTTCAATAATATTTTGTGGAGACTTGGTGATGATGATTATGATGATTCTTTATCTTTTGGGGCCATTTTAGATATGTTCATTTATTCCAATCTTACTGAGCAAGAATAATATATTTAACATATAATTTATCAGCTCATGTTGCACTAAAATAATTTTTCTTTAATATACTAAGGATATGTACACACACTATGTTATTCACAACTTTACACCATCTTGTTAAATTATATGCTTTTTTGTTCTTCTTTTCACCTTACTCCTTTACATCTATCAAAATAGTTTACGTTTTTCATTTTGTGTGTAATTTTTATTTTAAAATTTTTGTGTAACTATCAATATTTTCACTTAGAGATTTTAATTTGGTCGTAATTTTTCATGAAACAAGATAAATTAATTCAAATTATGTAACTATATTTATTGGATTAAACTAAGGCTATACTTGAACGAAATATTAAGTATGCGCATGTCCTTGTCATTACACATCCTCACCTAGTAATTTAGTATGAATTTTAGAACAATATTAATTTTTAAAAATTTTAGTAGAATTTAGATTGTAATATATTTTTTAAAAAATAAGATAATTCAAATAAATAGTAAAATTTTCACAACTCCAAAAGAATCTCTTCCTCAAACTTTAGAAGTTCAAATCCTACAGTCTCATCACTTTTAGAGAAGCTAATACTCTTAATTCTAAGATAGATAGATAGATAGAGAGAGAGAGAGAGAGAGAGAGAGAGAGAGAGAGAGCTCATTACAACTAAAATGGGTAGTTAAAATAGCCCGCAGTATGAATGTTTGTGCTACTTTTCTTAATTGAGAGGGCCATGAAGTGGATCAGTCAATTCAAACAATGTGGATCCTGAGTCTGAGAAGGGGAAAGACTTTATGCAAGCTTAACAATCAACTTGTCTAAAACTTGTTTTTTGAATGAATATTGGTCTTTGAGCATTAAAGAATTGTAGTGTAGCTTATATATTTCAAGGCTTCTTTTTGAACTGATCAAATTTGAACCTACTTTTCAGTGTAGAAACTTGTTTGAAAAATGTTATCAAGTTATGTAACAAGACCCAAGACACAGACTTGAGGTGATAAGGTTCTGCAGGCTTCAAGAATATAAACTACATTGTACTTTTGAAATAAAATTCAATAATAAATCAGCCACTTGTATTGAATCAGTAGGTGGCTTAGGATTGACCAAACCTCAGTTTTAACTACTAAGAGAAGAATAACACACACTCCTTAAAAGTTTCTTGTCTAAATTTTCTATACAAAGAGGAACATGTAGAGTAGTACTCTACAAGAAACCGTACTATAAAGTTGTTCTCTTAAGTTTTAAACACAAAATAATTCAAAATAGTAAAATTTTAATACCTATAAAAAATATAAATAAAATTTTTCTCTTAAAATAAAATTAACATGTAGTATATCTCAAATTTTTAAAAAAATAAAAATCTAAGTTAATTTTTAATTATAAAATAATTTAATTTATATTAATCTTTTATAACTTTTTATTAACAGTTTTATCCAAACTCAACGTAGTAATAAAGAAATAGCAAAGATAAAAAATTATTAAAGTTAAAAAAATTGTTGATAATCCTTAATTAGTAATATTTATCAATCTGGATAGTGCAATGATTTGATCTTATATATAAATTTTTATAAGAATACTTTAGCAATAAAAACAAAAATTTCCCAATCACTACATATGAATAAGTTTATCCATTTATGATCAGCAAAAAACCATCATATATATACATATATATAATTTAAAGATCGGACAACATGATTTTGATATCATAATGAAAAAAATTAATGTAACTACCAAATTAAAATTTACTGACTAAAAGATTTTATCAACATGCTACATTAAATTTGGCAGTACTTGAACACAAACTAGAAATTTGTAATTGAGTTGGCCCACCACAAGAAGATTGTCTCCAGCAGTACGTAACAAATACATCAACTTTATTGTGATACTTTGCCACCAAAATTAAAATTAAAACATAACTGTGCTTAGAAGGATTTGAAAGACATAGTTGATCTCGTCTCTTAATAATGATTAAAAAAATGCAGTTGTTGTTATTAGACCACTTCACTTAAGTTCCTACTCCATGATAATTGTATTGCTGACTATGGTAGCTTTTCCATTATGTGTTTTTTCGTGATGTCTAGCACAACCCAGAGGACTTTGATATATCTTTTTAAATTATCTTTACATTATTTTAATTACTAAGTAGAGATTAATATATTTTTTCTAAAACGAAAAAAACATTTAATTTGCCTTGAATCTTGCACAAAGATAAACTCAAACATGAAAAGCCCCGACAATGACTGAAAACTAAAGAATAGAAATAAAAATCATTGCTCCAATTGAAGCTTGCAATGTTCCATTCAGTCACGTTGCCCTCTTCATTCATATTTCGACGAAGGCCTACCCTCATTTTCATTTTAATTTAACTATTAAAAGAATTATTGAGCACAAATAAACGTGCAATATGATCTGTAAATAGTTTGCTCAGCCATTATTTTCATTTTTGGTGAGGCTTTGGACAACTAGTACACCATTTCTGTTCATATTGGGTACACAATTTTCTATTTAAAGTAGCCATGTTGGGTCGTGTGCATAATTGACCCCACCGGCCTTTAAATTATATCTTAATGAAAATCTTTGTTAACATTTTATACCTGTAATATATTAAAATATAATAATAATGTTAAGCCAGTGGAACCAAAATCCATAAATATATATAAAAGAAAAAGAAAAAGTGTCATTTCTTAAAATGACAACATTGACTGTTGAAAAGAACTTGGATTAGGTACAAAAACATCTACTTTTATTGTTCTTTGAACTTGTATATAGATTAATATATATTAACTGTAGAAGTTGGTACAATTGTCACCCAGAATCTCGTATGCGTATGTTTACTGTTTAGGGTTTACATGCAGGAAACAGTTAGTCATATTGAAAACCTGTAAAAGAATATAGTGATGAAGGAAAATGCACCAAACTTAGCAGTTAAGAACATTGCTATTTTAAAACCACTCTAAAAAGGAAAACAGCAAATGTATTGAGGAATTGACTTGCATATAAAGTGCGAAAAATTCTTCTGTGCCATAATATATACGTATTAAAGTAAGTTTAACGATGCTAATAAAATATAGTTAACTTCATACTTCTATTTTTGTTATTTAAATATTTTTATAAAAATATTATTTTGACATTATATATAAGTATTTATATAATTTATATAATTTTTTATCCTTTTTATATACATATCTCAAAATATACTTATTTAAATAAAAAAACTTACCTTTAGGTATTTATTTTGAAATCTTTTAATTTCTACCAGAGGTTTGCAAGATCGGGGTTGCCTTTTGGAAATGGTGACTCTTCCACAGGTAGAGATGAAGCTTTAGCCGCGCTGCTAATTCTTCTTTAAATGTATAGTGTAATTTAATACTATATCTAATATAACTTTTACTTTTTTAAAAAAAATAGCACGAATAGTATATAAATATTACAATTAATGACTCTAAATATATCTCTAAAAAGGTTCTTCTGCAAGTCACCAATATCTATATCTATATCATGAGACATTTATACCTATTATTAACATTACACAAACATATGTGGCATGTTATATTCATATGAGAACTGTGAAATGGTATAATTGCAGTCAATACAATGTGAAATTAGGTACATCAATTTTATGCAATGGATTCCTGAACTGAGACATTATGCCCCAACTGTGGCAATTGTACTTGACAATTTGGTGGCATTAAAATAGTTATTGGATATTGTAGTCAGTATTTGATTGATCATCCTTGAGCAACACCCATAACAACTGCACAGGCAAATTGCTTATATTCTATGTTCTAACAAAGCATAAATTGAAATTTTTTGGGTATTGTTTCTGAATACCATGAATCCTCTAAATCTTAGGCAGGGAGAAGAGCTGAAGAATGATTGGTGGTGCTATATACATAGAATGTACCTCAGACTCAGAAGGTTCGGAATTTCACATGCTTATAGAGCTAGACAAGGGTCCTATATCAAATATAGGACTTATGTTTAAAGAAAATTAAAAATTAAACTTGTATATATATAATCGTTAATTGTAAATACAACTTAGAAAAATTTTAAAATAAAAAATTTCATACTGGTGTTTAAACTCAGTTCTTAATTAGCTTTATATTTATGAATTGTTTTTTTTTTTTCAAATGGTTGAATACAGTAAAATATTTGAATGAAAGTGGATAAAAAGATTGTTAACACGTGTGGAGCTCTCGATCTTTTGCTCGTATCCCCATTGATTAGAATCAGTCAACACAAATTATATTATACTTAAGCACAATTAACTTTGCATCTGTACAAAATTGATTGATTAAGCACGTAAAAAATACCCAAATAAAAAAGAATTATCATTCTAGAATCCAATGCATTTTATCAAAACGACAAGCAAAGTAACTGTTGCAGTAAATTATTAAATGTAAATTCAATTTTGTTTTGTGCTTCTCTTCCTATTTATCTATTATGAATGAATGGAATTAAGCATAATAACAGAGGGATTACGTGAAATTAAGGCTCACGTCTCGCTCAAAACTACCTCACGTCAGTTTCTTTTCTGATCTTACAATGATTTATTAGAATTATTCCACTTTAACATGTGAGCTTGAGTTTAAATTTTATTAAATAAAACTGTATTAAATACTTATAAGAATTTTACTTTCTATAATAATTTTATCTAATTTGAATATAATTATCTTCGTTAAATAATACATGTAATTTAGATAAAAATAATAATTATAAAATATAATATTAATAAATTTTTATCATAAATTTGAATAAAATAATATTAATTCTTCAATTAACACTCTTAAAATATTCTTGAACAAGTTTTAATATTAACCATTTAGTATTTTTATTTATGCTGATCATGTCGCATAGTTTTAATTTCTTACTGGTTTTCTTGAAGTTGACGTACACGTGGAAAGCATGTGAGGTGATCCATAACGTGGTCCCACTTAAACTTGGCGATTAGAGATTAACGTAACGAACAAAGTTGTATTATTAATTAAATAAAATGAGATTTATTTAAGATGGAAAAATATAAAAAAAGATTGTAGCAGTCAATATCGGGATTTTCGCTCAAATAAAAACAAAGACATGGCACGTGTGCAGCTTAGAGTCCGCAACATCAATTCGACACGTGGGGTACACACTATACGTAACTTTGGGAAAATCAATATTATTTAAAATGATTTCTTAATCTCCTTTTTATTTATCTTAAATTAATTTCAACAATTAATGACATTAAAACGTTCTTCAAATTTTTAATTTATCACTGAATGATATTTATTTTTAAATTATTTTTTATTCTTATAGTTTAATTCAATTTTAACTTTGATTCCTTAATTTTTGGTATTAATTCATGATATTAGCAATATGTGAAGATATGTGTTTTTATAAGGTATAATTATTTAAATAAAAAATTTATTTTTTAAATTGAATGAATATATAATGCGAGAAAGTAAAAATATACCTGTTATTAATTTAAAGTTAGTGGTTATTATGATATGATTTTATTTAAATTAATTATTGATATTGTTTTATATAATTCCCTATTTTATACAATTATTCATTTTAGAACACATGAATCATTCAAACAAATTTATGTTATCTTATAGAAATCAAAACTAAAATGAAAAAAAATCAGAAGATTAAAATATAAATTTACAAAACTATTAGGACTAAAAATTAATGTTCTAAAGTATGCAACCTCAAATGATATAAATTACGGGGACAAAATATGTATTTAAATATTAATTTTTGACTAAAAACTTAAAATAAAATATTCTTATATTTTAAAGTCATATATGCATCAAAAACAAATTAAAATGATAATTAAGAAGACTTTCAAACAGAGTGGGTCAGGTGACAACGAATAAATGAGTTTGAACAAGTCATTAAACAATAAAAATCAACTAATAGCCTAAAGCATTTATCCGTTCTTAACATCTTTATGATTAGAATTGAGACCTATGAATAAAAGTCCACTATATAAATTGAATGAAGCTTTTAGTTAAGGACTGTTTGATCTCACTATTCAAGCCTAAACTCATTGGTGTGACATGACATCAATTCCATCTTAATAAAGAACAGATTTTGAACTGTTTTGATGATAAAAATCTAGAAGTATTAAATAATTAAATTATGCAAAAAATAATTAATTCAGATATGAAACTATAATTAATTTATTGAAAAAATTCAAAGAAAAACCAGTAAATTCAACAACAAAAATCCTGAGCAGGTGTTTTTCTAAGTCCATCTATTTGAGTAAACATGTTAGACATTTAAATCTTTTCAAATATTGTCGAACTTGTTACTCCTAAAATTATTTCTTAAATTTTGTGAGTCAGTTAGCTGAATGATTCGCAAATACTTACTTTATTTTCGGATTAATAAAAATACCCATCTTTTTTGTCAGAATAAAGATAACAAATTTGAATCGTTTTCTTTGTTTATTTAGGATAAATTATGCAAAACCTGAAATTTACTACTTCGTAATATTACGAATAATACATGTAATGTGTAAGAAGTGTTCAAGTTTTGAAATGGAACAATCCCTTGATTTGCTTTCAGGATTGGTAGCTTACCTACCACTTTTGGGTAAAGAACAAAAGAGTAGTTGGATCAAAAGTGCTAATGCCATTTACAAAGTTGGCATGTATGGCACATACGTTTACCTTCTTAGTTTTGAATGTGATATTAATGTGAGGTCATAATAAAAATATGGTGAGTTAATGAAAGGAGCAGTGCAAGGATAAGCATGGACACGATGTGCTTCTCTATCAGTGAATATGAGATCACGATTAAAACATTATGGTTCAATGATATAGGATTTGTCTTATGATTTCTGTCAAGTAACAGTGACTTTTGGGATAATACATATCACCTTATATTTATTTTATTTCTATATTCAATGATTTGTGTAAGAAAGAGTGTTTTTTTTTTTAATTTATCTGTACACACATTCGAAAGTAGAAAAAAAAATGTAAGGTGTGTGTTAGTATCTAAAAGTGAAAATAAAAAAAAAAAACATTTTCTTAAAATAAGCACATGCTTAATAATGTAAATTTTGAAGCTTTTACTGTATTTTTATAACAATTAATCATTTAATAATTTCTTCTTCATCTTTCAAATATTTTTATAAATAAAAATCAAAGATATATTGCATAATTATTTTTAAATTTAAATAAAATTTATAAATAAAAATAATAAATATATTCATTATTATTAATAATTTTATTATATTAAATCTGACGAAACTAAAGGGAAAAAACATCTAAAATTAAAGAGAAAATTATGAAAATGGATTGCTAAATTTAAGACAATCGATTTTACTAATATGGGATGTCAAATTTTAAAATTAAGTTTAATTTAGGATTATAATTATTTGAAAAACTTAATTTATTCAAAAAAATTATTTCAAATTAACAAAAAAACGTGTAACTTAATAAAAACTAAAATAATTTCTAAAATGGCTTAAAAATATAATTTGAAAATATTATCCTTAAGAATAAAGACAGATTTTGAATATGAAAGTAAATTTCTCACAATTTTGTTGTGAATGCTGATGCTGAACTTATTTAATAATGCATTTGCACCTTTACTGCTAGAACATGATTAAACTAAAATATCATATACACTTCTGAGAGAAAAAAAATCATTTTAAATTATCAATAAAAATTCAATTAAATAAATCAAGAATTTCGTAAATTAGATTATATATTAATGTATATATTTGAGTGTGTTTGCGCACGAGCACATTCGTAGGCATACTAAATTTTCTAGTAGTTTACAACTTTTCAATTTTTTTTCTCCAAAACCTAAATATAATCAACACCATTTCTTTTTTGCAATAGAACTCTCGAAATTTAGAGCATCATTAATTAACCTCTTGTATTGGGCTGCACATGAGCATTATCACTATGCTAATACGAATCTAATGAAAGTGAAACGTGCCAAGACATTATCATACTTGATATCGACTAAGAGAACATCAGCGAAACACGACAAAAGACGAAATCAACAAACGCAGATGTACCTTCGTGCAGTTGCATTAGCAAAAGATGACAGAAACATGAAAACAACTTTTAGAGTATGAATATTAGCTAACAATGAACATGCGAACAACGTATATAGCTCAAAGAATTCCTATACCGACCATATGGAATTGTTTATTATTACCATTATTGCCAACTGTTCTCATCGTGATCAAGATTATGCTTTAAAATAATAATTACGTCACTTCAGTTCTATAGATAGCCTTCACTATTTGTAGTCAATCCCCAGCTAATCATTTACAATTTTTTAGATGGTTAAAAAAATTAAAAATTCAGGAACTTTTGAGTACGCAAATCGTAATACAACTTGGGGGCCAAAATGATATACACAAGGATTATAAGATGGATAAAAATTGAGTTCTCAACTAGGGGTATCCTGACTCTTGCCTTGATGAACAGCCTCTAGACATTCCTTGGCTCGATGAACTTTGGATTGGAGATAAAAACTCCCATTTGTGGCATTTTTCTCAAACATATTGTCATATCTCTGCATGGAAGAAATATATTTAAGCAATTATTATAACAATAATTTAGAAATTGTTTGGTTTTAGAAAACATTTTCTGTTTTCTTTTCTATTTTCACTTTTAATTACAAAGTCACCTTATTTTCATTTTATTTATTTTTTGGTTGTGAAAGATTTGTACATGAAATAATAGAAACAACTTTTTTCTGAAACCAAACAGTCCCTTAAAAATTCAGACACCAGAAGGATCATATAACCACGTCATAGATGGTATGCTAACCTTCACAATCTCCTCCCAGGGAGTTTCCTCAAAAACACCAAGAATCTGCCGAGCCTCTTGCTCTGTCATCACCTTGCCAGATCTGCGGATAGTATTTTGTATTGTCTCTTGCGCAACACCATTTTTTGAGGCATCTGGAATAACATAATGTTTAGAAAATGAGAAGATCTCGAGTCGCTATGCATGGGTGTGTGTAGAGGGATAGAGAGAGAGAGAGTGTGGCTAAGACACTATGTGAAAGAAAAACTAAGTGGCTAAGACACGACACGTGAAAGAAAAAATAAGGACCTAACACAAATTAAGTGTATCAAAGAATAAAGAATTGTTATAGGACAAAAACGATATATTAAGGAGAAAATTAAGGAGCTATTTTGGTAAGCTTTTCAAATAAGTATCAAATGTTATATAGGGATTTGGAGACTTATGTTGTTCAAAAAGCAATGTTGCACACTATCAAAGATTCATTTCATCAACATGAGGAATCTAGTTCATGCCAAATCAATGAAGGAAACTAGTTAGCTCTTTATGATCAAAGGTGATATCCAAAAATTTTTACCCATAAAGGAAACAGATTAACAAAATCACACCACAAAACTACAGAAGCATATGATAGAACAGATGCTAAGAAAAGAAACTACTGAACTGTATCAAAAATCAATTTGGGTACTGCCTAGAAGATTGTCTGCTAAATTGATCCATCGAGGGAATGGCTAATCTTCAGACATGCGGTGGTGTCAGGACTTTCCAGTATGAATAGGTCTGCAGAGATCAAATAAATGCTTTAGATACAAAAGGGAGTCCAGTGGAATGGTTCAAAGGACAGAGGTTGATTATGATGTCAAATTGTCACCCATTGCATCCAAATACAAGTAGGATGGATACAGAGAGAAGATGCATGGAATATATTGTGTGACCATAAAGTGCCAAAGAAATTAAAGGTAAAAGTTAGACCTACAGTGTTAGTTGGAGAAAATGTTGGGTTGTTAATGACAATATTCCTCCAAAAGTTTAAGGTCACAAAAATGATGCATGACTGGCCAGAAGGACAAGATTAGGACTGAGATCATAAGAGTGAAAATTGCAAGGGTTTCCACAGAGGAAAAATTAGAAAAAACCATTTCAGATGGCTTCATCATGTAAGTGACAATACACACAAGCCTCAATCAGATGTGAGATTATAAACCATCACAGTATCAAGTTATCAACCTCTAAAGGTAGAAGGACATGTAAAAAAAGAAATGATGGGAGGAGACTATAAAGAAGGTTTTAGGATGAATGTAGCCTCGTGAATCTATGGTACAGAATCAAGCACAGTGGCAGTATCACAGAAACAAACAATAACTAAAACAAACACCTAAAAATCACAGAATTGAATAGTAAAATAGCACACAATATCATACTTATCACACAAATCACAAATCTGTCCATAGTCATAAATTTGAAAATCTTACTAGCTAATGCTTTACGATATGCCTGAACAAATGCCCTTGCCAAGATTCCTCCACCAATCACAACCAAGTTCGCAAGAATCTTTGCAGCCTGCATAAACAATTCAGTTAAAGTTTCACCATAGAGGGAAAGTTCCAAAAAATATATTGTATAAAAAGCATTTACAGATAGCAGATTAAATTGAATAGCTATTAAAATTGTAAATTGTTTAGGCCAATTTTTTAATTGTAAATTAAATTGAATCACAAGATTCAAACCATGATTAAAATTTAAAAGTAACTTTAAATATGTCAACGGGAGTGTTTGGAAGTCTTTACAGACAGTATATGAAAATAGCTTATCACTGCTTTATGCTCTTTATAACTTATTACAATAAGCTTCTTAACATAACTTATCAAAATAAGCTCTTTTAAACTAATTCTAATACGATTCATGATCAAATTTATGTCATAAGCCTTCATGTGAAAATAACATATTGAATAAATGCTTAATTAATTAAGCTGCTTATCCAAACACACCCTACACATATAATGCTCAATTTAGGAATAAAAAACAAAACCATAACTCAAAGTCATAACCGAGTCTAAAACTAATACTACAATCAATCATCAAGACTAATACTATCACTATTAGGAACAATCATGACAAACTCAGTAACATATCAACAAGGATTGGATATAAGGTTAAATACTCTAATTTAATAAATAAAACATTTCATTTACATATAAATTCAGTAATATAATAAAAAGTACCTGACAAATATTAAAAAATTGTAAGTAATAGTAAAAGAAATATATATATATTTTTTTACAAAATCAAATTATGTAATTCTGCATGTATAACTTATTTCACTAGATAAATATATCTTGATTAGAATTTATATTCAAGAAAATTAAAAAGTATTAGAATTTATATTGGCTTGAATTTTTTAATTTAATTGGGAAGAAAAATAACCGCATTGCTTTCATAATGGTGAAACTGTGAAAGCGGTTACTTAATTCATTTGAAAACATAGCCTTGGAAACTAGAAAGTAGAAACCACCTACCACATGATATGCTGATCCAAAGCATGGAAAATCCAGCAAAAAAGATGACACCAATTTTAGGTTGTCTTTATTAAAACAAAAAAGAGGACCACATTTCACATTCTCTCTTCAGATTCATTTCGGGTCATCCTCTAACCCATCTTTGCAGACCAGCACAGCAGATCAGAAGTTGCAGCATATGAATCACTTCTCACACTAGAATTGCGACTTCCAATCTGAAGCCTGAACCATACGATTCCAACAATTCATGTGATTCAGCCATATACCAATTGGCTGTCTGATTTGTATCATATGAGAACTGAGTTGTATACACCACATTTCAAATGGCAAATTGTACAATTTCCATACTCACTTACATGACCTCCTCAATCAACACTCCTCTCTTTCACCTTTAATTTTCCTTTTGTTCCATCAACATTCGTAAAATAGTTACCACCGCGTCTCAGTCTTGAACCTATGACATCCCTAACAAACCGAGCCATGCCCAAGAAAATCTCAACATAACTTTGCACAAATGGCATGTTCAGAGGCAATAAACGAAGCACTAGCTAAGCTTCTGTGTATTGTAAAACCCACATAACAATCAATGGAAAGAAATCAATCTAATTTAAAATCTACATATCAGCAAAGAACCCAACATAAAATTCTACAATTAAATCTTATATGGAAACGGAAGAGAAAAAAATCGAAAGGAAGAATTTTAATTCCCTTTGCGCACATAAACTAAACAACGAAAACACACAAGTTTATTAATTTCTCTATTTCCCATTAGAACCAGACAATAAAATTGACAGAAAGAACAAGACAGTCAGATATGAACGTACCATAGCTCGAGAATCAACGAAATGATCCCCTTCTAATCCACAAGCTTGGATTTTTCGTCTTATCGGACCCAAAATTGAGTTAACGAGAAGCGAGTTGATCGAGGGTTGATGAATGTTGAGCTAGGACAATAACAGCGTAGGTAAGAGAAGGAAAATACGGCGACAATGGCGGAAGCTGGGGCTCCAATTTTAAAGTTATATGATTATTCTTTGCCCACGGAGAGAAGGCAATGTGTAGACTCTAGAAAATTCTAAAAACCATAAAAATCATTATAATTTTTTCATTTATTTTAATGAAATTTTTAGTATAATTTATAAAAAAAATTAAATTTATTATAATTAATTTTATGACCAAATTATAACACAATTTTATATAAAAAATTTATTAAATAACTCTTAACTAAATTTTGTTACTTCTTACAATAATAAGGTAAATTATTTCAAACTTGTTTTTATTTTATGTTTTATATTTTAAAATGTCTACAAAATTTTTTAATTTAATAAATATATTTTACTTGAATTTAATTTTTTTATCTTAATACGCAATTGATAAAATTAATTTTATTATAAAATTTATCTTGTTATATAATCTTCATGTTAAATATTATACAAAATTTAATCTATTTTAAAAATATAGAGTATGATTAACTTTTTGTATTTTAATAAGAATTTAAAACTATTAAATTCTTAAATAAAAATTTTTGAAAATTTTTTAATAATATAAATGAATAAATACTTCAATAAATTATTATTCTATATATATTTTTAAAATAAATTGTAAAAATATTTTTTTATTAATGTAAAATAAAATAAATATTAAGTAGTTTATTGTAATAATAATAATAATAATAATAATAAAAATAAAAATAAACATTATTATATTTTTTTAAAAAATTAACAAATAAGAAACTCTCAAAAACTAGTATGTTATTATATAATAGGCTTACCAATACATTTTTTATTATTTCTCTCTTGATCCTCTAAAATAATAGAGCATGAAATTGTGTAATTCATATTTTTGTCATTAAGTTTTCATGAATGCACCTTTCTTTCTTTTTCTTTTAAGCCTAAAACATAGTTAGCAAAAATGTGTAACATAGCATTCATGTATCTACATGTGTATGTTTATATAAATGTTATAAGTTGCCTCTTATGAAACACTTGTTTAATGGCATAAATCTTAATGTACCAAACTTCTAAGTGTTGAAAAATAATATTAATAATAATTTTATTATGCTCTTCCTTCACAAAGAAACACCAATTTGAGTATAGACGATCTACACCATCTTGATTTGAGTTTTTAGGGACAAGATTCAACCTTAAATTATAAAGTAAGATTTGATAGTCATGTAAAAATTTCTTATACTTAATCTGTCACTTCTTTATCTTTTCTTTATATATTTTAACATTATCATATGCTTCAGTTCAAAACTTATCCAACTTATTTAACTACCAGACTCTTTTTTTTCTAACCTTTTTAAGATCAAAATTTAAAAATTTAGTTGCCTAAAAATCTTTGTGCTCCAAGCCTACTAGAACATGACAAGATTTTTCAAACACTAACGGTTATAGTAACATTCAAATAAGTGTTTAGAATGTTGTATGATATGCAATAAAGCATGTTGCAGTTTTCTTTATTAATTTTTTTGTTTCAAGCTTATAGTTTTTTTTAAAAAAATTTCTTTAATTCTTTATTAGACACTTCAATTTGACCACTTAATTGGTGATGGTAGTAAATTTGTGTTTCACTCCATATTAACCCAATAAATTCTTACATTGTTAATTACAAAAATGAGTTCCTTTATCACTCATTATAGTTCAAGGAATATTGAATCTAGTAAAAATATTTTTTTATGAAAGTAATTACTAATTTTCTTTAATTGGTTGGTAAAGTTACAACTTCTATTCACTGTAACTCTTAGTCCACTATCATAATAATGTACCTGTTTAAAAATAGATAAAGAAATGACTTCATGAAATAAATTTTCCAACATAAATAACTCCATTTATAAAATGCATGTTTTGGACATTTCACAATGTTGTGATAAATTTCTAGCTTTTTGACATTTATCACATGTCTCAACACATATTTTAGCATCTTTAAACATAGTTGGCCAATGAAAGCCAATTTGAAGCACTTTACACTTATCCTTTTACCTTCAAAATGTCTTGTTATTTGACCTATAACAGTTCCAAAAAATACTTTGAACTTCTTCTTATAATTCCATCAACACAACTTTTATACAAATAAGATTCATCCCAAAAGTAATATTTGGCATCATGCAAAAATTTATTGGTTTGCACCAAGTTAGCCCTGCAAGCATGATTCTCCCATCTTTAAAATTTGCAAATCAACATACCAACAAATATATGTGATAACTAAGAGTCATTCATCTAGAAAATCTTTTTTGGTTTCTTCATATTTTGAGTCTTAAATTTCCTTTATCAATATTCTAGGAAAGAGATCAACCATCACATTCTCAGCTTCTTTTTTGGCTCTTATCTGCATATTAAACTCTTCTAATAAGAGATTCCATCTAAGAAGCCTTACTTTAGCATCTCGTTTAAAAAAAATCAGTGTAAATACTTACTTTTGAATCAACTAAGTATGATCTAAATTTATCAAATGCAAATACAATAGCTAACAATTCTTTCTCTATTGACGTATAATTGAGTTTCATTTAATAGTTTACTTGCATAATAGATGACATTCAACAACTTATTTTTTAATTTAACCTAACACTATACTTATTGCATAGTCACTAGCATCACATATCAATTCAAATGGTAAATCCTTGTTATGTGCAATATAAGTCAAATTTAAACTCCTCTTCCTTAGCTAACAAATTACACAATGGTTTTGAATTCTTTGCAAAATCTTTTATACATCTACAATAAAATATTGCATAACCTAAAAAATTATGCACACTATGCATAGTAATGACTGGAGGGAGTTTTTCTATGATTGCCATTTTTACTTTATCTACTTTCATCTCATTAACCATAGAGTGACATTTTCCCAAGTTTTATGCTAGATTAGTATCTTGGTATCTCTTCAAAACATAAGATAAATTAAGCAAACAATCATCAAATGTGAAGTCAAACATAGAAAAATCATCCACAAAATTTTCTATGACTTTTCTATCATATTAGAAAAAATGAAAAGCATTCATTCACATTTGAAATGTTACAGGGACATTACCCAAGCCAAATGACAGTCTTTAATAAGCAAAAGTTTCACATGGACATGCAAAAGTTATCTTCTTTTGATCCTCTGGTGCTATTGTTATTTAGTGATATTCACAATATCCATCAACAAAATAGAAACAAATGTTGAACAAGCATTTCAATCATTTGATGTACAAAATGGTAAGGAAAATTTGTTTTTTTTTTTTGTTTAATCATTTAATTTTATATAGTCAATGCACATCTGCTGCCTCATAATAGTCTAGTAGGAAAAAGTTTATTATTTTTATTTTAAATCAGAATCATCTCTTTTTTTTTTTTTGCACCACATGTACTAGATTAACCTATGAGCTATATGAAATAGGATATATCATTCCAATATCTAACAATTTAACTACCTATTTCCTTCTTACCTTTTCATTGTTATGTTTAGTCTTCTTTGAAGTTGGATTACTAGTTTAATATTTTCTTCCTTAAGGATCTTATGTATTCAAAAAGGTTTTTCCCTTTCAAATCTCCAATTCTCTATTCTCAAGTTGAATTTTTTTTTTCTTAGCACTCTGTAATAATTTCTTCTCTTCAAGATTAGTAATAATCCCACTAACAATAATATGATAAGTATTTTCTTCACCCCAAATAAGAATATTTTAAAGAACTAATTCAAGTTAGTGAATTTACTCCAATTGCTCATGATCATCTTCAACTTCCTTTTTGGTCTTAGAATTGACTAATACATTTTCAAGAACAAATGTTGAATTTTGCTCATTCTATACATTTAAAATAATATTTTCTAATATATCTACCCTCTTGTAATTCTCTTTCTCATAAGGAAACTTTAATGTTTTGAACACTTTGACTGTAACTTGTTCATTAGGCACTCTTAGTATTAAAATTTTTAGTTGTGCATCAATTAATGCATGTCCACTAGCTAAAAAAGATCTTTTAAGTATTAATGAAATTTTAGCATTCTCCTTCATATAAAGCACTACAAAATTTGCAGAAAAATAAATTTATCAACTTTTACTAATAAATCTTCAATTATACTATATAGATATTTATAGATTGATCCGCAAGTTGAAGAGAGACCATTTTGCACTTAACCTCACCTATCCCAAGCTTCCTAAAATCGGTAATGACATGAAATTTATATTTATTTGAAGGTCACCTAAGGCTTTACGAATCATAAAACTCTCAATGGTTCATTAAAAGTGACTTGATTTATCGTTATGGCCTTCCAAATAAGTTGATAATAGACAACGACACTAATCTAAACAATAAAATGACGAAAGAATTGTGTGATAACTTCAAGATTCAACATAATAATTATTCTCCCTATTGCTCAAAGATGAATGGAGCAATTAAAACAACCAATTAAAATATTAAGAAGATCATTCAATAAACGGCAGTGACATGTAGGATTAGAATGAAATGTTACCATTTGCCTTACATGGATAGGACTTTAGTTTGTACCTCAACTTTGACAACTTCATACTCTTTGATATATTGAATGAAAGTAATATTTCCTATTGAGGTTGAAATTCCTTCATTAAGATTATTAATGAAGACTAAATTGGAGGAGGCAGAATGTGTTCAGTATCATTTTGATCAATTAAATATCATTGAAGGATAGCGTTGCATGCATTATGTGATGGCCATCTATACCAACGAAGGATGAATAAAGCTTTTGATAAGAAAGTTCATCTTAGAGAATTTGTTGAGAGAGATATGGTGCTCCAAAAGATTTTACTAACACATAAAGATTATCATAGTAAGTGGTCTCTAAATTATGAAGGACTATATGTGGTGAATAAAGCTTTCTCAGGAGGAGCTTTGATCCTCACATCTTCCAAAACCTGTCAATTCTAACGCTATCAAAATGTACTAAGAACAAAAATATAAAAAAACAAAAGGAAAGAAAAAGAAAAAATAGCTAGGTAGGTTGAAAACCTAAAAAGGCGACTCAGGTAAAAGTTAGAGCAACATGGTGAGTTGAAAACTTAAGAGAGTAACTTAAGCAAAAATTACGATAAAGTTAAGTTCTATACTAGATTGAAAACTTAAAATGGCAATATAAAGGAAGTTTGGGCAAGAAGAAAAAGGATTGCAAGAAATGTTTCAAAATGGGGCAATGTCAAGAAGGGAAGCACTAAATTAGGGAAATTTTAAGGTTTTAGAGTGAAATCAAGAAATTGATGAGTCCAAAATCTCAAATTGGAGCAAATTTATTCCCTTAGAAGTTTTATTAACAGGTAATTAATTTGTCAACATGAAAGACTAACACTGTTCATCTAGAATCTAGAAGGTGTCATTTAAGCGGCATAATACCTCATTGTTTTTGTAGTCATTCTTAGAATTAATTATCTAATGTTTGATGTATTTGTCTTTCTTTACTCATAGTCATATCATAAATATTCTTGTAAATTAATCCTACTTTCTATATTATAGATGTCTAATTTTTCAAAATATCAATTTTTTTTAACTCTTATCACTATTCATTTGGTGCATCCATCCCCTTAGTAATTATTTTAGTCCAATTCTTTAATATTATCAACTAATAAATCCTTTGTCATTTCAATAAATATATACTAAAAGGAAACATGTTATATTTTTTAAATAATAAAAAAATTTAACTACAATAATAAGTTTTAAAATTCACCGTAAGCTTAACGAGTTGTTTTCATAAATCTAGTGTGATAGAAAAAGTTGACTTCTCATGATAGCTTATAAATAAACTGCAGTCTAATTTGACTGATATCTTAACTTAATACAACTCTAATGAAGGAATTGATCCAAACCAAAATCATAGTCATTCACAAATCTTGAGGTATTTGTTATGATAAGGATTATGAACTCCGAAACTCCAAAAGAAAAAAAAAGTTTGTTTTGACTTAATAAGTCTTATCACAACATTTGACATCATTAATGTCATCATACATTAACTTCATTCTATGTGTTAACATTCATTTAGTTTGCACAATCACATTATTACATTAGCATGCATTTATCTTTATTTATTGTTACCATTTGAAGTTTAGCTTAAGTTTAGTATTTGTCTTACAACTTTTATTTATAGTCTAAGTCTAGGATCACACAGGGTACCTTACTTTTTTTTTTTTGTCAAAATTTAGAAATTGATTAGTCTCTATTTTTTTCTATCTTACTTTCTTTTGTTGAAATTTATAATCTAATTAGCCTTTTATTTTCTATTAAAATCTAGAACCTAATTGAATTTTTTTACTTTTCTTGTCAAAATCTCTTTATATTTATGTAAAAATTTAGAACTTAACTAGATCCCTTTACTTTTTCATTGTAAAGTACAAAACCTAATTGACATTTTTCTTAAAGACTAAAATTTGACTAGTCTCTTATACTTCTTTGTCAAACACCAGAACTTGAGTTGTCTCTTTTACCTAACAACATTTATTTTTAGTTTAAGTCCAATATCTATTTGACATTTTTTTTTATTGTTTGTACAACACGAATCTTTATTCAAGTTAGACATTCGCTTGACATGATTTTTAAGTTTTGGATAAAATTTATTGCTAGTATAACATTCATGTATGTTTCATTGTTCTAAATTCTCTTATTTTATCTTTATCATAATTAAATGCTCACTATAATAGCTTGTGTTGACTTTGTGTAGCTTATCCTTTTTAGACAAAAAATTGATTCACTATTAAACTCAATTCTTATTAACTCCAAATTAGAAACATCTCTATTTAATATGAATTGAGTATATGAATTGAGTAAAGAGAGACAAATATGAATACCAATTTTTGGATGCTCTCAAATATTTTTTTTAAAAATAATATGAGAATGTTTTAACAAAAGAAAAAAAGAAAAATGTTGGAAAGTGAGTTTGACTTATAGAAGTATATACTTTGCTCTATGAAAATTTGAACAGAATCCCACGAATAAACTTTTAACATAAATGAGGAAAAAAAATTCAAAAATATAGCCTATTTTGAAACCCTAAAAGTGAATATGAGGCCAATATATATAAAGGAAGGATCTAGTGAGGGGGTAACAAATTTCTAACAGAAGAGAAATTTTTAGAAAAAAAAGGGCTTTGAAGATTCAAAGTTCAAGGAAAACGAAGATATTTATATTCATGTTTTTTCTTCTTTTATTTCATGGTAAATTACATTTTGAATTTATTTTATATTAAATAAATAAATAATAAAATATTTACATTAATTTATAATACTAACATGTAATTTCTCTATTGTCATGTACTATAAATGATATGACCTACGTGAACCTATGTTGCTTATGTGATAAAAATTTAAAATATTTTAACTTTAATCAATTATATAAATATTTTATTTTTAATTTATCTATATATATTTGTTTATATATTTTCTCTTTAATTATCAAATTATTATTTGATTCTTTAAATTTAACCAAGAATTATGTTAATATAGCTATTTGTCACGTCATTTTATAGCATTTCTACTTTTATGTGTTTTAAATTATTAAGACATTTAAGTACTAATATTATCTTTAGTCTCATGCAATACAAATTTATCAAATGATATTATAATTTTGGTTAATGAATAAATCATAATAAATTTATGTATAGTTTGCATTATCTTAAATTTTTTTAATATTAAATTTAAAATTAAAATATATATTTAAATATTTTTCATAAATTAAAATAATACATTGTTTTAACAACTATACTTTTTTTGCTATGAATTGCAATACAAATATGTCGTGTTTTTTCACCTTCAACGTAGTTTACGAATAACATATATAGTTGCGTTATTTCGAATCCTAGAAGTTTTAAATTTATTTATGAAAAAGTAAAATAACTAATTTTAAAGCAAATTCTTTTAAAACTTTATCAATTTCAAATTATAAACTAATTCCATAATTTTTGTGGATGAAATTAGATGATTTTGAGTTTCTCAATGCATACTTAAGATATGTGTGAGCAAGAATGACTTTCAATTTATTTCTGGATTCAAATATCATACTGTTTTAATTTTTTTTAATATTTTCTTTAACAAACTTTTGTAGTGACTTATCTGATTTTTAAAAAATATTTATTTATATGAAATATTGGGTAAGTTATTGTCGCGTTGTGACAATAACTTACCCAATAGTTTAATTAAAAATTTATTTTCTATTGATATTTTATTAATTATGATTTAATTTGATTTTTATTATTTTATTTATTTCATAAATACTGCACTACAAACCTTATTATGTAATATGCAAAATACAGATTTCATTGTACTAAGTATAATTCTTGCATTATATTTCAAGCACGTTTTTCTTGAACCAAAATAATTACCATTACCAAGGCTTACATACAGATGATATATTAGATTTGTATAAACCATGATGCTGCATCACAACTCCTTATCTAAACCATTTTATTGATTTATGAAATTTTCTTACAAATTTATTTGTAAAATTAGCTTTATAAAGTATTTTTTTTTTTTGTAAATTTTTTTACAAACTTTTCTTATTTTCTTAGGAATTTTTTGGTTAATAAATTTGTAATTTATTTATCGAATTTTTTGCAAATTTCTTAAAAAAAGAAAAATACTTGCAAAATTTCTTCATTGTTTTACAATTTTTTTATGAAAAATTTATGCAAATTTTTCTTAGAATTTATCTGCAAATTTATTTGTATATATATTTTTTTGTAAAGATTCTATTGCAAATTATTTTTTGCAGGAAATTATCTGCAAATTTATTCCTATTAAAATTTGTAAAAAAATTACTTGCAGATTTTATTTTTTGCAGAAATAATTAATCATAACGGTTTTCCTGTAACAATACATTTGCAGCAAAATTTGCATGAAATATGTTTTTTTGCAAAGTTTTGCAAAAAATCCTAAAATTCTAGTAGTATCTTATCAACTCCAACATAGAAACATCTCGATTTGATATGAGTTAAGTAAAGTGGGGCAACTGTGAATATCAATTTTTTCATGCTCTCAAATATTTCTTTTTTATATACTGAGAATGTTTTAAACGAAAAAAGAAAATGTTTGAAAGTGAGTTTGGCTCGTAGATAGATATTTTGCTTTTCAAAAATTTGTACACAACTCCAAGAATAAACTTTTAACATGAATGAGGGAAAAAAAATCAGAAATATGGCCTGTGAAACCTTAAAAGTGAATATGACACCAATATATATATATATATATAAAGATTTAGAGTCAGGAGGCAACAAAATTTCTAAAAGAATAATTTTTAGAAGAAGAGAGTCCTGAAGATCCAAAGAGCAAGGAGAAAGAAGATATTTTATATTTATGTTTTTTCTTCCTTTATTTCATGACTACTAAATTATATTTGAATTTATTTTATACTAAATAAATAAATAATAAAATATTTGCATCAACTTATAACATAAACATATAATTTATCTATTGTCATGTGCTATAAATTGATAAGACCTACATGTATCTATGTTGCTTAAGTTTTATGCGATAAAAATTTAATATATTTTAACTTTAATCAAGTATATAAATATTTTATTTTAATTGATCTAATATATATTTGTTTAAATATTTTTTCTTTAATTATCAAATTATTATTTGATTCTTTAAATTAAACTAAGAATTATTTTAATGTAGCTATTTGTCACGTTATTGTGTAGCATCTTTATTTTTATGCGTTTTAAATTGTTAAGACTTTGATGTACTAATATTATCTATAGTCTCATGCAATACAAATTAATCAAATAATATTATAATTTCTCTTAATTACATAATTATTTTTACTAATCAATTTAAATATACTTTTTATTTTTCTGTTAAATATTTCTTCTCTCATTAAATACAATTAAATTTATATTTAAAAATTTTTAAATCATGTTCTAACTTTGATAAATTAAATAACTTAAATTTATTTGTGCATTTTATTATATAATATTTTGCGATACTATTCTATGATTTACATTACCTTCGGTTAACGAATAAGCCATAAGAGATTTATGTATAATTTATACTGTCTTAAATTTTTTTAATATTAAATTTAAAATTAAAATGTATGCTCAAATGTTTTTCATAAATTAAAATACATTGTCTTAAAATTTATACTCTTTTTGCAACAAATTATAATATGAATATACGAATCTTTCTGTTGGACCTTCAATGTAGTTTATTAAATAACATATATAATTGTGTTATTTTGCATCTTAAAAGTTTTAAATTTATTTATGAAAAAGCAAAATATCTAATTTTTAAAACAAATTCCTTAAAAAATTTATAAATTTCAAATTATAAACTAATTCTTTAAGTTTCTCATTATACTTAAGGATACGTAAGAGCAAGAATGACTTTTAAATTCATTTATGATTTTAAATATCACATTATATTAAAATTTTTTTCAATATTCTTTTTTAATAAAATTTGACAACGAGTGATGTAACATCCTTCTTTTAATATATAAATAATTTGCATTTATAACTTATATTATTAAAACATGATTAGGAAAAAATTGATAAAAACTTATATATTTGGAATAAATGGTACAATATAAAAATACAAATTAATAAACTTTACAAATTTACAATATTTTTCCTTAAAAGATTTCCACCTGTCAATAAATAAAATACATAAGTGATTTTATTACATTAAAACAAATTTATCTGAGCAGTTTCTTTCCTACAACTCCTTGATGAGTATAACCCTAGAATGGATCATTTGTCTCCATTTCTTCTCTTTCATTACTTGAAAATAATCAGTAAGGGTGAGTATTTTCTGCCCACTAAATCTCTTTTAGTATATCTTAACTAATAATAATAATTAGAGTCGTAGCCTAATACTTTATTCTAATTCATTTTCATTCAAATACATGTAGTCATACAATCATTCATCAAGCACATATAACATTTCACTCATTATACATACATTTCTATGCTGACCTGTATGTTATTATACATGTATCATATCATTTTAATTCATGTGTCACGATACATTTGTCCTAGTAACACCCGTCGATGTACTACAACACACGTATCATAACAACATGAACTGATCTGCTATGATACATATATCATATCATACATATTTTTTACCACATCTTATCTATATCACTTTTCATCATAATAATTTTTCTGGGATCCCTTGAGGACTTCTAGCATAGATAGCTGATGGTTGGCTGCAACATCATAGATACACGTGTGCCGCTCTAACCCCTTTTAGCAAATGTATAGTTAAGAACTTCGTCGGGAGATGAGGGTGTGGCTTGTGAATGTTTATTTTCAATAATTTATTGTGCACCATTTTCATTGTTAACATTCACCATCCTCATTTTTCCAAAATTTCTCAAATCTTCTCATTAACTCTATACCCCCAGTGTATTGTTGTACTATCTATACTTATTCTCTTTCTCATTCTCAATATTTTTCATTTCACATTTTTTATACCAATCAGTATATCATGATTCATGAGTCACAATTTATATAAATTCATAGATTACAATATATATGATAACACAACCTTTCAATGTGCTATAATTTATATCATAATCACTCCGTTTCAAGTTGCATGGACTCATGCATTATAATCACGCCTCGTATTCTTTCTAAATCATATTCTCATTTCTCATTCATACATCACATGCTTTCGCTTTTATTTAACACTTCATTCATTTCCATAATTCTACCAGTTCAACATGTAGAGTTGTCATACAAAGTTATATCATGCAACCAATACAATATATCAAACTTATCACAGAAACTACCACACAATATCACACCATACAATCAGTACAATATGCCGAGGGTCAAATACCTTCAGACTCAGCCCAGCTCGTACAATCTCAATATATAATCTCGTAACATAAAGTTCATTATAATATATCTTTTATTACTTAATTCATATACATCTTAAGGAACTCAGTTCTAAAATCTCTTAATACTACTTAAGCCTATATTTTCTCTAAAAATCTGATATTATCAGTTTAAAATAAACTCCAAACCTCTCTTTATATCAAAATACACCTTTGTCATATGATACTATCAAAATTTACAGAACTTTACTAAGTAAGATACTCATATTTCTCAAAGAACCACTAGATCTATATATACATATATAACTATAACTAGAAAATACTCCCCTTACCTGATAACAATTCCTTCAAACTAGTTCTCTTAGTGATCTACGGAGAGATTCTACATTATCCACGGAGAGATCTTCCAAAAGATAAGATTTTTTAAGTATTTCGATGTAGAGATCTTAAGATAAGAAGAGAATAGATGAAAAGGAATGAAATAGAGATCTGAGCTCCAAGAAATTTACTTAGATCCAAGAAGAATAGATGTTTGAGCTCAAATCTGAAAAAGATCCATAGTTATTGGAGGTTTTCTTTGAGAAATGAGAGTGAGAGAACGAAGAGGATGGAGAGGGGTATGTGATTTGGTTGAAAATGAATATTTTAGGACGAGAGTTCCTTAAATATCTCTCAAACTCGCGACTTTTTTTCTACAGCGAAAGGTTCTTACTACAGCGAAAAAACCAGAAGTCTTCTTCCTTTGCTGTCTATCATTCTAGCTACAGCGAGAGAGTAGCATTCTCGCTATAGCGAGAGGACTCCAGAATGTTCCATTTTTACCGCCTCATTCTCACTACAGCTAGATTTGTCTCGCTACAGTGAGATATATCATAGTTCACATTAATTAAACACTTCTAATTTTAAATAACATGCATAAATAACTAATCTTAATTGTAAAAATAATAAATTACAAAATGAAGATGTTACAAGCGACTTATCTGATTAAAAGAAAATATTTATTTGTATAGAATATTCTTTAATTATCACTCGTCATGACTCATGTTACGATAATATAACTTATCTAGTAGTTTAGTTAAAAATAATTATTTTTTATTTATATTTTATTAATTACAATTTAATTTAATTTTTATTACATTTTTTTCTGTAAAATATTGCATTACAGACCTTATTATGTAACATGCAAAATACAGATTTCAATGCATTTCTACTATTAAATGCTACAATTTTTAATAAAATTTTATTATATATAATTTTTTTATTTTATGCATTATTGTATAAGTTAAAAAAAATTATAATTTAATTTGTTCTTTTTTTATATTTTTCTGTAAAATATTTTTAATTATCTAGTTAACTTATTTTCATTAGAAAAATAGTAGGATTCAGTTGAAAGATTGTATTTACCGGTGATTTGATGTTAAATTTAAAATATATAGTTTTTTTATTTTTTATGAAGAAATGTAGTAATGAAAAGGTGTAATTATAATTAGATTCTCCCCCGCCCCCTCTTCCTTTCTGCAGAATTGAGATATATAGTTAAGAAAAGGTGTCAGCTGTATACATATGCATTTGAAAGTTCTATGTATGAGTAGGGCAGTTTACACATAAACAGACCAAGAAGGTTAATGTGTATTTTCCCTAACATGAGGGAAGGATGTGATATTTACTGATAAAAAATCTCTCCTTATACTTGAAATTTTATCCATCCAATATGACTCCGTGCATGTTAGAAAAAAAGATGTTGATCCATGGTTTTTCCTTGCTTAAGTAAAAGTTAGCCTTTTCAATTGCCATAAAACAAAAGCAAATAATTAATAAATTAAAAAAGCAAAATAATAGATCGAACTTTGAATCGATCTAAATAGTAGAATCATACACGATTTTGTTAATTTGTCTCCCTCCACATTGGAGACCCAAAAGGCTTATATTATACCCACCCAACAATTCCTTTCTCCTCTTATCTATCATGCACAATCCGTTTATGGGCTTTCGGGAAGCTCGTTGGTGGCCAGAAATGCAATTTTGCTAATCAACGAGATCTCTTTGTTTAGGGCAGAAATTGTGGGATTGACAATGTTTGCTGCAGCCAAGGCTCTATCGCATGTGGCAGGTCCATCACCAGCAACTTTTGCATCATAATTTGCTGTTAAACCATCCTCTTTCATTTCTCCCAATGAGCTTTTGAATGATCCAACCACCCCATCATAAAGGGTAGTTGCACATTGTGTGATGGCTGGTGAAGGGTTTCTCATCATCATCTCCTTTAGCTCATTCTGGACTTCTTCACCCTTCTTCACCCCCATCTCAAGGATCATCTTCGAGAGATGAACATAGTTTTTCGCCGTGGCGAATCGTGGCTCGGATTGGAGAAGTTGAAGGCATGCAACCTTGTCCTCCATCGCATCATTGCATACAGATTCAATTAAGTTGGCGCCTGATGTTGGGAAAGGCACATGAGAAATGAAGATCAAGGAAAGGGCGAAGAACAAGGAAGAAAATGCTGAGGAATTCATTTTGTTGTTGTGGAGAAAAACAAAATATAGATGAAGAATTCAAGGTCCCTTATGGCCTTGTGGAGAGGATGGGTTCTTACCCGTTATTGGGTTAACGTTCTTTATAGTGAGTGAAATTTTGTAATTTAGGCTTGTGAGCTTATTTTTAGATACGTCTATATGATAATGGTTGGCTTACGTCAGTCTTTGCTATTTTTGTTGTGAGATCGTTTATTTCAATTTTTAGTTCGAGTTGTTTAAGGTAAGTTAAGGAACTTTTGGTGTTTATTACTTCGCCCTCTGTTTTCTGACACAAACATGTTTGACGTATAAAAATTTGTTACGAAAATTGAGAATGGTTAATATTTTAAATTATAAAAATATTTAATTTTTATAATTTAATTAATTGATTATTTTACAATAACAATTAATTAAAGTTGGTAAATTGATTTTCCCATATTATATATATGTGTATATCGACGTGTTAGCTTTGCTTGTGATCATGGTGAACACTGAACAACTGTACACTTTTACTTATTTTCTTAGTCTTGCCGTTTTTTCAACCGTTATTTTTTCAACTTCAAACTAACTTATGATAATTGATGCATATATAAAATTAATTCTTGAGATAAAATTAGAAGAAAAAGAAAGATAGAGTTTGAGAAAAATTATGTACAAAATAAATATAATTAATTGAACCATATTATAATTGGGGAATTTATAGAAAAATTTTGATAGGATAACTGAAATAAACACACCTTAGACGAAAACTATATCAATTCAAAATGCTAGATCAAATGATTTGATGGGCATAATAAAATATCATTGTTCTCAAAAATTGAGAATATTATCAAAGTTTTGGTGAATTTGGAAAATTAAATAAAATTATTAAAAGTGCCGAGTGTGAATAAAACTACACTGTTAAACAAATTTAATAAACAAAGAGATGCTATAATATAATATATTGAGAATCTATTATTATAAAATACAATAAAAGTAATTTTTATCATTTGTTTTATTCAATTAAATTAATATGGAGTTTTTTTTCCCATATATTGCTTAATAATATTAGAGAATTATTAAAGTTTAAAATAAGATCTAAATTAATTTTAAAATACTTTCAAGTATGTATAATTAGGAATGAAAATAAGTCAACAAAAGCTTATAACTTAAGTTTTTTAAAATTTGGTCCAACTTAATTTATTTAACTAACAAACTTAATTTAAATTTTTTAAAAGATTAAATTTATTAAATTGACTAGATTTAAGTTTAAGAAAAAATTTATTATACTTATTAAAATAGTCTATTTAAAACTCATAAAATTTATAATAATATATTAAATAATTTTATATAAAAATTATAATATAATAATATTAAATAAATAAAATTTTAAAATAAAAATATTAATTAAATAATGTCTCTACTACGTATTCTCTAAAAGAAAAAATTTTACTTATTAAAATTTTTTATGTTATTGTTATTTAATATATTTTATATGTATAGTGTTAATTTGATTTGTGTTTTCTTATTACGTGATTCGTTTCATTTATAATTTGTTGTGTGTTTATTTATATTATACACAATTCTTTTTCATTATTTTTTTTCTTTTTTTTTATTTTTATGTTAACAAAATATCTTCTTTAATTTAGAATAATAAAATATTTTTAGTTAAAAGTTTCAATATAAGTAAGTCATTAAAAATATTAATAGATCAAAATAAATTTTTAAAAAAATTAAACTATATTTAATAAAAAAAATTATAATAGATAATAAGTTAAACTTGAGCTTTAAAATTACTAAATAAGTTATATATATTTACATAAAGTCTAACTAAATCTAGTGTATTTATATCCTTATGTATAATGAAGAGTTTTAGACCTTATTTGCAATATATTTAAATCTTAAGTTATTCTAGATTATCCAATAAAATTAGAAATAAATAAAATAAATTAAAAAAAATTTATGTTTATATAAGATTAAGGATCTTATTAATCAAGGTCTTCAAGATACTAATTAAGAAATATATAATGAAATTTTTTTTTTAACAATAATTTGTGTATTACTTTTTTATTTTTAACTTTTTAATAGGGTAATAGCTAATCTTTACCTATAATTAATTGGTGTTTTACCTTCTTTTTTTTTTGAATTAATGGGTATTCCTAACCTCAAGCTCTGCGCGTGTGGATATGAATTTTGTTGAGGAACACCCTAAGAAGATTTTTTTTAAAGCCTAAAAACTTGTGCATATTGACAATGATTCAGAATAACAATCTTCACGATTAGAATTACATTTCTACTTTATATATATATCTATATATATATATATATATATATATATATATATATATATATATATTTGAAAAAAGACAAATTATCATCTAGTATGTTAATCTTATTATTATTTTATTTTCTTCATCTTTATAGTATTCGTTTTTTTTTTATCTTTTATTATTAACACTCAATAATATATTTTGCTATACAAAAATAAATTAGATAAATAATATTTAAAAATAAAAATTAAATTATTAAAATAAATTATTTAAATCAATTTATATAATCTTTGTTGATATAATATATTAAATAAATTTTAAAAATAAATTTAAGTCATTGTTTAAAACAATAATATTTATTATTAATATAATATATTAAATTAATTTTAATATTATATAAATATAATATTATATTTCTTTTTAAGTCATTTAACATAAATCAATCAATTGCTTTGCCAATTAATTTAATTTAATAAACTACTTATACAATTATAAGCTTTCCCCTAACTTCACATTTAGAAGTCACAAGTTCACAACTTTCAGCTGCTATCAAAATAAATTATTTTCAGCTTATCCTAATAAACTTTATTATTAAATTTATGACATATTTAAATGCATTTTATCCCTTTTTCCTGAACTCAACCTCTTTTAGTCAGCTGTAGTGCAAAATTATGCAAATCTTGCAAAAGAAACAAATTTTCTGTATAAATTGCCAAGAGACTAGAGGCATGAAAGATAATGTTAACAATACATAATGATGTAGTTAAAACCAAAAATCTACTTCAAACCTTACATTGCCACCAAAATCTCAACAGATAAACAGTACCAAAATAGCATGGATGATAAAAGCCTTCTAACAGAGGAACCAGTTTTTACAATGCCTAAAATGCATTATGCAGAGAAATTCTTTTCGCATCACAACTGGTTATTTACACAATGAATAAAGCCAAGATGCAATCCACATATTGGACTGTAGAAAAAAAAATATAGAAAAAAGAAAACAAAGACACTATTCCTTTGTCTCTCGAAAATTACACACATTTCTATTCTTCCCAAAAGAGCTAAGCTTACCACAAAAAAGTTCAAATAAGTTTTTGTACTTGATGCCTCAATCAATTCAATTCCCATTCCTATAATCTGATCAAGGACCCTTTCCTTTTTCCATCTTTAATATCTAAGTAACCCGCATCTTCTACATTGATACCTGTGCAAATATCAGAAAGATCCACCAAGTTTTTGACGCACTTCCTTTGCTGCAAAATAGTTTCTACTTTCAGTTACATTTGAATTGGCAAGGGCCTCTGGTGCAATTTCCCAGCTTCCAGTTCTTCCCTCGCTCGAGTGCCTTGCTTCAGATCGAATTGTTGGAGCTCGTCGATCTGAGCCCAAAACAGAATCAACTTCAGATATGTTATGGGGAGCCCCATTGCTCCCTCTGCTCCGAATTTCCTCATCAATCTCTTCAATATTCCGACGCTGTGATATCTTTAATAGGTCTTCACCGATATCTAGATCATCTTCAACCTTTGAACGTGGATCCCCACCGTGATCTTGTTCAGGATCTCGTGAAATGACCGGAGGGGGCGGCCTTGGTACCTCCTCTTGAACAAAAGCTCGGAAATTGTTCCTTGATGGCTTCACTTTCGTACAAAATACTTCCAGGAAATTATTTAAACAACCCCGATTATAGACATTGACCCTGTTATCAGCTCTGTACCGGAAGTTCTCATAGGTAGTCTGCCGAAAAAGATATAATCACTCGGGTGAAACACAAGGACTCAAGAATCAAATTTCCAGAAAACAAACTAATCTTATTATAAGCTGTATGGATATAATTGTAGAACATGGGTTTCTACAAAATTTGGACACTCAAGACACTGCATAGGAGATATATTTGTCTCTTCCATAACGTGTTAAACACTTAGTAGGGATGACTTTCTTCTCTTATCTTGGTACAAGTGAATCAGGTTGGAACTATAATTGGAGTTTGGATTGAAAGAAGAAAATAGAGAATTTCAAACCTCTAAAAATTTAAAATTACTAGTTTGGAATAAAGGAAAAGTACGATGGATAAAAATGGGCTTGTGATTTTAAAATTATCTAAAACTTCCTTTCCTCTCAATTGCTTAATTTTGGCTATCTTTCAAGAACAACCACTGAATATTTTAAGACCCAGTTTTACTTCATTTTGTCCACATCCACACCCTACATGAACTGGCACAAAGCTCACAGGACAAAGAAAATAAATTCAACACCGACTTTCCTACAAATAATGTGACTGAGAGATTGAGAAGTTCACAATCCATAAGGCATCTTAAGAATATCTTTTCAAAAGGGGTTTCAAATTAGTTCCATAGAGGACAATTCTTCTAATGTTGTTTATTCATAGTAGCAATCACCTAGTCTGCAGTTACAACGAACAATGAGATAAACAAGATATTAGATTTGGAATGTAAAAGACATCAACTAACCTGATTTGTGCCAATAAGGTACAAATGAAAGCCGGTTAGTCCACCAACAAACCATAAAGAGATGAAACAATATCCCATTAATACTACAGATGCAGGGGATTCTTTCATTGCCCTCCAGACTGTCCCATTATAATGATCCATCAGAACCTTGATGTAAAAAGCTGAGATGGAAAACACATAGATACATAGAATAGTTGCTGAAGAAACAAAGAGAAAGAAGTAACGGTAGTTCCTCTGCACATTGGAAAAGCCATAAACAAATAAATAAATAACAAGAAAGCAAACAAGTACTGAACCGAGAACATCAATATGAACAGAACAATACACATATTATAAAATCAATAACATGAGAATGTAAACTATCATACCAGCCCAATACATTGGCCCACCCAAGGGCAATGGTGATCAAAACGTTCAACACAATTGTTGCAAATGGAGCAGTGTGAACATCGAGGAGGACGATAAAGCATACAAGTATCACAATACTTCACCCTTACAGGATGCCCATTGACCATTACTTCTTTTGTTCTAGGGAACTGAAGGCTTGGAGTCTGTCGTCCCCCAATATCAACAGAAACTGAAGACTCATAACGGAACTCTTCCTCGGGTGGGTGTAAATTCCTCGGAATAATGCCCGGATCACGTGAGGAAGTAAGAAAGAGAAGAATCAACACCTATAAAACATAAATAATAGAATTATATTGCATCAAGGCCTGGGGAATCAGAAAAGATTGAAGAAAATTAATATATAAATAAGGAATTTTCTGCAAGCACAATGGTTAAAATAAAAGAAAATGTGAAAACAAGAACAAGACCTTACTCAATATATGTGAACCATTTTTCAAAGACAAAAATTAAAAGATGCATCATACATTTTTTTATTCTATGCCGTTGACTAGGGATGAGGTTGCATGCATCTGACCCTCCATCTTTAAGATTTTATTTTTCATCAAAGGAAAGGTCACAAGAGATAAAATACCAGCTTGTTTTACTGAATGTAATAAACCCTTGTTGTTGTAAAGTTAATTTATATTCAACCATTGACATAATATTTTTTTTCAAGTTCACTAATAAATTGACTAATCAAACTCATGCTTTTATAATCAATTTTGATACCTTGATTGGATCATGGGCAAAAAGCCTTTGAAAAGATCACTTGGATTTAAGGGGGAAAACCCCAGAGATTTATCCATGTTTTGTTTATTCTTATGCTGAAAATCCCATTCTTTACTAAACAAAAAAGGATTTGTTTCATTTTATTTACAACCCACAACAGATGGAGTCTTGATTAATGGATCCAGCTTTTATTGAATGGGTTAAAGAAGCAACAGTTCAGGAGTCAGCACTGGCTCATATACAGAAAGATGGATGGGATAAATTATGGTTCCTTACATCCTTTGTGGTGCTTACCACTGGAAAGACTCAAATTTTGGACTTAGAAAGAATGACAAGGGTTTCTGTGGATAATACTACATGGGTTTCAAGCAAGACCACCTGGTGAATCTCTACAGATGGGAATCATTCTGCCTGTTTTGGAGTGAAAGAATTCCTAGTGGATTTTACAACTGCTACCTAATCTTGATTTCAATATTGACTTCACAAATTTTTCCTCATTTTATTCTACTATTTTCGTAATTTGTTTCCTCTTTGCAAGATCTCCTACCTGTATATTTTCAGGGTACCTGATAGGATCTCTTTTTTGGTGGCAACTTAGATGATCGGCAGCCGCTTATCAACTCTAATCTACCCCATGTGCCTCAGTTCCAGAACTCAAATGCACTGTTTGGGTGTGGATCCACCGTGGCTTATCCTCTGTGAAGCTACTTCCGTTTAGATATGTTATAGCCACATTTTGTTGCTTTCAGCTTGTATTTGGCCAGTTCAGTAATTCCTACATGGTTTGACAAGTTCTTGCGATCTGTTTGCTAGGTTTCCCCAATGTTTGCCAAGCTTTAGTTGTAACAAGGTTTAGGTGTAACAAGCCAAGAGCTTAAAATCTTTAGCTTGAGAGGAAAGACTATAAAACATTTTAGAATATATATTCAATATTTTATTTGGTTAGTGCAGAATAATCAAATACAAATGATTAGGCTAGAGATTATACTTCTCTCATTTGAGACAATTCTATTATTGATTGTAAATCAATAAATACCATAATGTGTGCTAGCATGGCTAGTTAACAAGCATTTTTAGCTGCTATTGCATCGTCACATGATCTTCACATTGAGGGAGACAGCAAAATATTAACACTTACAAACTTAGAGAATACTTCCATTCATGTTATGATATATAGTCAACTATTTTTGTTTTGATTAAATTAGAATAATCAATTATTGATTGCTAGAATAGGAAATCATTTTTGTCAGCCGAGATTATTCTTTAATTCATTTTAAATCATTCAATAAATGCCAAAACAGGTGCTGCTATTGTATTGCACTGTTGCAGCAAATTGAGCAACTTCCCAGCAATGCCCTGCTCTACTTGTCACAGTGTGCAGTCACTATTCTTATCACGGTCCCCCTCTTTGTACCATGCCCCACCTAATTTTCTGAACAGACCTTCATGATTTCTATTGTTGTTAGACATGTATAGGTTGGAATTGGAAAACTTCTCCTTTGTCCAAAATTTTTGCCTCTCCCCCTTAACGTCTTGACCATCCAAAACCATTTTTATAAGCTAGCATCAGACACTTATTAAATTTGGGTTGAGCCTAACTCTTCCCTAAAAGTTAACTAATGAAGTGAGGATTCCCCTTATAAGCCCTACTTCAATCTTATCCATATTCAATGTAGGATCGAAACACGCCTTCCTCAGACTTAGGACTACACATCTGGGACATGTAGATTATGGGACTAATTTTTAATATTGCACTGGAAAACTACAAGACAAGGTAAATTGCACTAGGATAGCCACGGGGACTAGGTAGAACATATTGGAAAATCCACAAGACCAAGTTGATTATATTAAAAAATCCATAGCCAGGTTGATTATTGGACAATTGAAAGTGGCCCAATATCATATATACAATAAGCTTTGATACCATCAGAAATTTGGGTTAGTTAGGACTAACTCAAAAGCTAGTTCATAAGATAAGGATTACCAAAGCTTTTTATAAGCTATACATTGTTCACATCTATAGACAATGAGAGATCTAAACATGGCTAAACCATAGTAATCCTGGATAGCGGCGTGGAGCGACTGACTCCAAACACGCTATAGTGAAATAGTAGATAGCATGATGACCACTATTTTGAAAATTTAAAATACACCAAATATAGATTATGCTACACATATCTATGCTGAAGATTTCAAATTTCAATCATTTTGGAGGGGTTCTTGAAAGCCAGAACAGAACAGAGAAGAAACCCCCCATCGCAAGTGATCTCATTGGAAGAAACCCCCAATGCAAATGGTCTCATTGGAAAACATGTGGGGTCTAGCTGGAAATGAAGCTGATGACTATAACTTGGCTAGATATAGTGAACCGAGTCAAATTTTGGTTGGAGAATAGCCCCTAATGCAAATGGGTCATGTCATAAATGAGTAGGTCTCGCCAAAAATGAAGATGACCAGTACTAGGCCGAAAAAGGACATCGGCTAATGTGAGGCTTGCTGGACAAAGCAGAAGTTGCCAAAGATGGAGAAAGGGAGCACTTAGGGTTCATGAGTACTCAGTTTGAATAATACAACAGCAAACAAATATTGACAATGTAAATGGGAGCAAAATCCCAAAATTTCCCCCCCTTAAAAGCCTTCAAATGTTAAGAAAACAAAGATAAATTTGACACTTCTGTCTTGCATCAAATAGCAGCCACAACACCCACTATTCTGGGCACGATTCCTGCTGCTTCAGCCACTACAGAGAACCGCAATGCTATGCACTTGAAATAGCGGTAGGGAGATGCTCCAATCCACTTTACTGCAATTGCGGCCGCTATTGACTACTATGGACTAAACTGCTTCAACTTCCTCATTTTCTCCAACCAAGTCCATGAGCCCTCGATTTTTTTCACTCTGTTCTGTACATGGCACTTCACAGGCCACTATTTTTTACCTCATTAGTCCATTCTTTTGTTCTTATTACTCAGTTTTCAATATTTTCAAGTTAATTGAGCCTTAGATTGAAGGTGATTGTGTGTCTACACTATGACTATATCAATTATAAACGTCTTTAATTTTATTTTCTTTTTCAGTTTTGAGCATTTTATGTTTAGTATAAGTTGTTTATCATCGTGTATCCATAACTTAAGCATTGTGAGTCTGTGACCATCCCTCAATAGTAATTTTGGGGTGGGTTAACTACTGAGCCTAACACAATTTCTCTGATAAATTCTTTCAACATGTGAATGTGATGTTCTCAACAAATTATTGTCTAATTTGGAGAGGAGGCATGCAGGAGATATGGACTGTAGAACCAAGAGGAATATTTAGATGAGATAGTAGAAAGCAAGTTCTAAATAAAAGATAACCTAAAAAGATTACAGGATGTGCAAAATAACAAGTCTCCGATGAACAATAGTATATAAAAAAATCAGATGACAATGAACAGAAAAACTTAATAGAACTTACATAAATATTGAACAGAACAGCCACCACCAATATAGCATATCCTGCATTATATGAGGAAAATTGATGCCGAAGATGCCTTGCTACAAATACACAAAAGATGATAACTGGAACAATGATCAGCAACAAGGTGACAAGTAGTGACCTAGCGTCAGGTCCAAATATCAACCTTCCTCCAAATAGGAATTTCTGTATAGATTAAGAGAAAAGAAAATTTTAATAAATAACAGAAAATAGTTCATTAAAAAATAACATTGAAATAAGGATGAACAAATTTAGCAAAATGCAAGCTACATCATTTCAGGAGGATAACATTACTACTTTGAAACAAATTCTTGTTGAAATTTGTAGGATTTGCCGTACTTATATGTGGTAATAAATATGGAAACAAAATAACATTGGGAAACAATGTCTAGATTGCTTCCACAAATAAAAAACTGATTGATTTCACAATGTATTCTGAAGAAATTCGGAGATATTATAAAACATTTTAAGATGCACAAAAGATATTTCCTATATATTCAAACAAAAGCAGAATTTTTTTTTTCTCATTTAACATTCTTAAGAGAGAATTTTGTTTATTTTGTAATACAATAATTTATCAGTGCTTCTTGCACTCTCAATCATACTCGGTGATTTGTTACATTTATTGACTTTCATACTTGAATTTATTGGGTTTATCTGTTTAACGATACAACAGGTGTTCGTCATGTGCTTATTAACTTTCATTTATTTATTCAAACAAAGCTACATATACACATTCAAATTCTGCACACTAATAATGGCACAGAATATTTTAATGCTACATTGGGAGATATCTGCAAAAGTTCTTGTCAATTGGTATCAAAGCCGTCCACCATGTCTTCCAGCTACAATTGAGTCACGGGTGCTGATGACAGCATGACAGTGTTCACTTGAGACTAGTCAAGCAGCTAGTTCATGGCCATCCTGAATTGGCAACAAGACTGAAAAGCATGGTGTGATGTTAAGATCCAATTACAAGGTATAGAACTTGAGTCCCACATTAGAAGTACAGGATTCTAATATGGGATTTATAAGGCCTTGAGTTCTCCCACGACAACAATTAGTTTTTGAGGTGTATTTCCTCTAAGGTTCTTATCAGAAGGAGATGGAGAAAAGAGGGAAGAGGCAGATGCAATGATACACAAGAACTAGAAGAGGAACACAGCTAAAACAAACCAATAAAAAAATAGTCATTTAAAATCTCTGTGGAACTGGGTCAGACAACAAGTCATCCATGGCTTTTCAGGTTTAAGTTAAAATAGATGGGTCAATAAGGAAGCAGATGCCAGGTCATGGCGGAAGCCATGGCAGGAGCATGGCAGTCATAATATATATATATATATATATATACACACACACACACACACACACATTGCAAAATGTGATATAAAACTAAAAAACTAACTACATATGAAAGGAAGAAGGTTTTGTGAAAAAAGGAATAAAATGGTTGGAAAATAGAGGGGAAAAAAAAGCTGAAGTTATAACAGAAAAACAGAGAATAAAAAAAAATGGAGAAGGAAACTTGGAAGTGAAAACAGAAAAACAGAATCAAGAAAACAGAATAATAGGGAAAAATGGGGGAGTAAAATAGAATAGGAGAGGGAAAAATAGAATTGAAAAAAAAAATGAATAGGGCAGGGAAAAACTTTTTTTTGACAACATTGATAGGGACACAGTGGGAATGTGGGATCCAATCCAACTGATCTTGCAATTTTACTCAGCAATCCCACTAATTCAGCAAAAAACAAGGAACAGCTGTGATTGGGATTGCAAACCATGGGAAAGACTTTAAGATCTTATGAGATTTTGTAAGACCTGATTTACAAAAAGAACAATTTTAGACCATTCATCAAGGATTAAGACTTGAATCTAATTTCTACATAAAAGGACATTTTGATAGAATAATCTTCTGAGGAGAACAAAGGGAACTTTGGGATATGAATCAACATAAAGCCCCAAGCATAGACAAATTCACAATTGCTTTCTTCCAAAAGTGCTAGGACATTACAAAGACAATCTCAAAAAGATTGTCAGCAAACATGTCATTGATAGTAGGTTTCTGGTCAGGAGAATCTAAAGGTACTTGTTCATAACTACCTTCTTAGTGGTGTGAAGTGGTGAACAAAAATCTAGGCACCCACATTATTAGGGTGTCAAATAATTTTGAGCCAAGCATGGGATTCAACAGATGAACAAATTGATTGCTAATTTGGATGCAGAGTTGCAATCCATATTACTCACTCAAATCATGTAAAACAATATCATGAATCCCCCTACTAGAGTTTTAGACTAATTATCTATTAGGGGATTATCTTCTTATTGATGCATCATGCATGACCTCTCTTTATCATTTAGAATCTTTATATCACACCACATGGTTACAAACAAAAGCTCTGGAACTAGAATATATTTTACATTGACTGGAATAATTGGATTTTTTATTAGGATCCTAATGGTAAGGTAACTTGAGTCTCATATTGGATGTTTAGAATTCTAGTATGGGTTTATAAACCCTTAGACTCCCCAACAACAACAACTAGCTTTTGTGGTATGAATGTACGATTTTCCCAAAACTCTTATCAAGTATGATTTTTCCAAAAATCTTATCAATTTGTATCAGAGCCTTCCACCATGTCTCTCAGCTGCAATTGAGCAGAGCAAGTAGTGAAGCTGGCATTGCAGTGTTTGCCTGAGACTAGTCAAGGACTAATGCAGCCAGCCGACATGGGCACTGGGGCTGCGGAGGGTGGTGGGATGTTAGAATCCCTTCCCAATGGCAAGGTGTGGGACTTGATTCCCACGTTAGAAACATGGGATTCTAATGTGTGGTTTATTTATAAGGCATTGGGCTCTCCAACCACAACAGCTTTTTATGCTCTTTTCAATAACTAGTAGGATTTTGACTCAAACTCATCTCTAGTGTTTTCTTGTAAACGTATGTTTAGTTTCTACTTTCTAACTTATTCTCCTATTAGAGATTTATATCCTTCCTAAACCTCCACCTAATAGGTTATGGTCATGGGAGAGTTGGCCCCTTTTCCTTAACATGATATGGAAAGTCTTTATGAATGAATCACCAACATGCAATCACTACTTCCTTGGTTCCTCCATTCTTCATAACTATATTAAATTTCAGAATTTGGTAGTGGTTCAGCGCATTGCTAAAGCTTCAAGAACAAAGGGCTCTTGCAACCAAAAATATCAGTGGTCAGACTTAAAACCAATACTGCTACAATCACAGTTAATAATAATAAGAGCATTAACTATAAACAAAAAGCAAGGGAAGAAACATTATAGTTTGCGAGACCTAAAACTAAACTTCTGTATGAAATGTAGCCAGCAGTTTGGAGACTATAGGTGTAGTCATTCTATCCCCACTCCTAATCTCCATCAAAAGTCTTTGTTTGGATGCTTTTCAGGTTGGATCACATGTCAGGCCATGCACAAAATCAAATACAGGCAACTACATCACAAAAGAGATGAGAAAATATACAACTAGGAGGATAGTAACACAACCTAAAAGGTAAAAGAAAAGACAAGAAAGAACAGATCTTGAAAAATTCAATAACACAGCAAAGTTTTCCAGTCTCTCTCTGCATATAAAAAATGGCACCTTAATTGAAATAGATTCTAGCAGATTGCCAAAAGCAAAAACCTATAGCAAGTTTAAAAGAAAATAGAAACCACAACCCTAAAGGTGAGCATGCATTCTGGTTCACCCAAATACACCCAAGAATTACATCTGCAAACTACCACTAGTTTAGCCAGTGATTTACACACACACACACAAAAAAAAAAAAAAAAACGGCCCAAAAACTGCTCCAAAGTATAAATGTACAGTAATTTTCACCAGCAATCTTCCATACTACTGTTCCTAAATCAGACCTCCACATTAATATTACAAAGAGCACTTATAGTAACGACCTCTCACAGAACACCGGCACCTACCCTGGTTCCTTAGCCATTTTGGACGGTGTATTTGTCAAATTAGATTGCAAACATAAGGGCAACAATAGAATTGTTCCTTTTGAATTCAACAGTGCCTCTAAAATCAAACTAAGTTGTGTCTACATTCTTCCTTGAAAAAAAAAATGCCTTTTAGTATTTTATAATTAATTTGAAGGGGGGCACTAACTAACTAACATAATTTTTTTTGTATATGAAAACTATCATCAAATCATGCATGTAGAAAATTGATCACTATCACAAATTCATGATACTTCTTAGCTACCTCAATTATAAACAAAAACAAAACATGCACCACCTTTAGAAAATGGTTTAGCAAAATAAGGAAAAAAAAAAGACTGTATAACTACATAGCTCTATAACTCATTTGTTCATGAAAAGCATCTCACCATGCTAAGGGTAATGCTGGGAATTAACTAAGACAACACCTGATTAATGTATTGCTTCACACACCTCTCCCCTATGGCAAATACAAGGTGGAAAACCAGCTGAAGCCATGACCAGTCATTAAACAACTATAAAGGCTCCATCAGTTTGCAGACAAAGTCAAGCTTCCTCATACAAACAGACAAAACTTCTCATTTAAAGTTGCACAACTCCCAAAGCACATAATCTCACTCCACAAACTCAACACACACAGACTCACAACATACACTCACCAAGTCCTAAATTCCAAAATTTACACTCCCAAGTTAAAGTTTCTCTGTCTTTATTCCCCCTTTCAACTTTCAAGTTTCAAGCAACAAGGGAAGCATTAGAGATCAAAACCAATCATAAACGAACAGCAAACAAAGGGAGAAGTTATTTATCATCATCTCTCATTTGCCCATGAGACAAAGCAACTTGCCAAGTATGGATTAACGCTTCGACCAAACCAAGAGACACAAGACAGAAGTATTATTTCACAATCTCTCCCCCACTAGAAGACAAAACCCCATAACTGAGCAGAAAACCAGTAGCAGCCAAGACCAGTTATTGATCAGGAAAACGGTATACATAAAGTCAATTAATCACATTAAATTCTTCTTGCAACCAACTCCTCCAACTCCAATGAACCACTATTAATGTTTATCAGTTTGCTAACAAAGTCAAGCTTCCTCACACAAATAGACACAAGAATGGTTACAAAAGACACGCAAAACTGCTCATTCAAAGCAGCACAATTCCCAAACCAAACCACACAATCTCACCCCACCAACTCAGCACACACCCCACTTCCTAAATTTTGAAACTCCACTACCAAGATAAACCTTTTTCTCTTCTTTTCTTCTATTCACTCCCATTTATCAACTTTCAAGCAACAACAAAACCAGAATCAGAATTCAAAACGCATAACTATTAACCCTTTTCAAAATTTAAAAAGAAAAATCCACACTTTCCCCGACTCACAAAACAAATCTAACACATACCCATTTCGCATATCAAGCATTAAAAGATAAATTCGTTAAAAACCAGCAAAGTAAAAATAAAAAAGAAAAAGAAAAAACAAAGAAAAGAAAAGAAAGTAAGAACATTACATTACTTCCTTTCCATGCTTCATACACGCGCTTCTCTGCCATGAATAATAATAAGAAGAAGAAGCTCTGCTACACCAACTCTATGCAGACACAAACCATGCAAGTTTTTCTCATCTCAACAACGCGTTATGCCACTCCGAAACGACCCCACCACTGAACGGCAGTTCGATTCAGCGATTCAAGGGTCAAAATCTGCAACCTTCAACGCGAGAGAGAAAGAGAAAAACCAAAAATAAAAAATGGGTGTGATTCAAAGATGGCGATTTCGGGTTTGGAATTTGCGAGTTTGGTTTTTATGGGTAAATATAAAAAGAAAAAAGTGAATAGAAAAATATATATAAATAAAGAAAAGGAAAACACTGTTGAAGAAGGAAGAGAGAGGTGTTGTTGTTGTGAGTTGTGAAACCAGAACCCCTTCTTTCTTCTCTGTGTGGTGAAATTTCTGAAATTCACCACCTCAAAGAAGCAGGCGTTATCCATTTTTATTGCATTAATATTTTTATTAAATATATAAATTTTAATAAAACAATTTATTAAATTTTTATTTTATGATTTTTATACAGATTTAAAAATTATTAATAAGAATTTGGTGTTGTGAATTTATATATTTAAAAATAGTAATTTGTTAAACATTAATTACATTTTATATATTTAACAAATAAAAAATCATTAATTTTAGATATTCAAATTCAATTTAAAATTATAAAAATTTTCTGTACTAAATTCTTAAATATACTTTAATAAAACCGTTTTTTTATTTTTCACCATTTAGTATTACCATTATTGTTATTATTATTACAGCTTCGCTGGGGTCCACTCTGAAGTGGCATCATCCCAACGGTTACGACAGAGATAGTCCAATTTTTCTCTCTCCATCCATCATTCACTCACCTCAAATTCTAAAGACCGAGAGAGATTCAAACGGGTGAATGGAGAAATAACTGAGAAAATAATATTGAAAAAAAAAGAGGAAAAAAAATGGTAAATGAAGAAGAAACCTAAAGGGACACCGCCAACCTGGCTTTTCACTGGGCTTTGGCTTGATCTTGATAGATACTTCAGTTTCATTGTTAAAGTTAGTTCTTCTCTTTCTAACTGCTGCTAAATATTGTTGAAATTATTTTTAATAAAATTAATTCTAAATTATTTAACATAATCAAAATATATATTTAAATTGTTCTTAAATTAATTAAAATGGGAATTTTTAAAAAATGCAAAAAACGATTTTGCTTGAACTTAAACTTACATAGCCTTGACAGATACTTCAGTTTTAGTTTCACTCACATTAATATGTCAAAATAAATGCACTAATATTAGTTTTCCTCTCTCTCTTGCTAAATGTCATTGGAGATAGAATTCATGTCTTTTAAAGCTAAGTAATGTTGATTATAATTAAACTTATTTTAAATTTTTATATGCAATTAAACTATCTTAAAAATAATTTTAATCTTATGCTTATATTAAAATGTGTATTTTTTATTAGAAAGTATAAAATTAATTTTCTAGCATCAAAACTAATTAGGACTATATTTAATTAGTGTCATAAGGATAATACTAATCAAAAAAATTTTAAAATGTATATAATATAATATTTAATATTATTAATATATTTATATCATAATTTTGAATAATAATATATCATATTAAATACATTTGTTTTTCATTTTATATAATTTTCATCAAATAATTGAAATATTATTAAAAAATTGTTGTGATTCTAAAATAAAGAAAGAAATAAATTTTATTGTTTCCAAATTATTAAATGTATTTATTTTTTATGTAACAATTTTTATAAAATAATAAATATATTATTAAGAATTTTTTATTGTAAAAATGATTTTTCTCTTATTACACAATAATAAATACTTCTTTCTAAAGTAATAGAGTCACTTGAAGAATGTTATTAACACAATTTTCTTATTATATCTCCATTACACTTTCTATTATTGCTCAATTTTTAAACAATTTTAAAGCAAAGTTTAAAAGTATTAAATTTATTATATAAGTATTTTAAAATTTAAAAAAATGAACGGTCACATAGATTGAAGTCTTTTACTATAATTTTTTATTGTGACTTCACATGGATTGAAGTCTTTTAAAGTAAAAAAAAAATATTAAAAAAGTGAAATTTTATCGATCTTTAATTTAAATTAAAATATTTTATAAATATAACTAATTTAAATTTAATAGAAAATATAAATTCACTTTAAAGAGTCAAGAGTCAAATTTCACTTAATAGAATTTGGAGAATTAAAAAGTTATAACTATTTTAAAACTAAAAAAGAATGATTATGGAACTAAATTATTTTTATTGAAATAATATATTATTAAAAAAATCCTATCTTAACAAATAAAATAACTTAATTTTACTGTTAACGAGATAATATTTAATGAATATTAATATACAATGAAAATAAAAAAAATTGAAAAAAAATTATTAAATATTAAATAAAATATACACTCTATCCCAACTTACTCAATTAAAGCATGGCAAAAAATATTAGACAAGTTTTATTGGGTTTTTTTTTTTTTGTTGACAGCAAATTTTATTAATTTGATCTTTCATTGTTTTACTGTATATCATATTTTAATGGATGATATATTTTAGTTGATTAGGTTTTCTTAGCTATCATAAGATTGACCCAAACATACGGCTACAAAGTCTTTGCTTGAGGTTGTGGTTCCAAACGGCCTGCAAAATCATATTAATATATTTTACTTAAAAAGAAAATATTATTAATAATTATATAAAAATTTCTTAGAATAAATTTTTTACTAAAAAAATAAATCCATCATCTTATTTCGACTAATCATTATTTTAACTCGTCATCTTATTATGAATCATCATTTCAGATAAATATTGTTATATTTTTTTAAATATTATACATTGTAATTTAATACATTGTATTATTTTTTATTTTAAATGAGTGATGTTGTATATAACTCCATTTCTTATTTGCTATATTTTAATAAATATATTTTTTATTTTATATCAAATAATTTGTAAAAAAAATTGTTTGTAGAGCTCATACTGTAATTAACAAATTAAGGTAATAAAGACGAATATGAAAATTTCGATACGTAGTAAATATGGATCAATCGAGAGAAATCAAACTCATTATTATCACATTAAACTCAACAATAAAACCTTTACAATTGTTATTTTTAACCATCAATGAATATATTTTGGTTATTGAAACAATAGATATATTGGTTTATAATTTACTGGTTACATCATAATTAGATCGCTAGTAATAAAATATATAATATATTAAATAATAAATTAATAAAAAATAACCTTAGTAAAAATTTCATTAATATAAAGCTATCATATAAAATAATAAAATATTAAATAAAAGCCTATAAAAAAAATATTAAATAAAAGCAATGCATATAAATCTTATATACAAGTTTTTATTTACTTAAAAATTAAAAATTGATTAAAAATTGATTCAAACCAATTTCCAATCACTAGTTTAATAGTTTTCACTAATTTTAAGGTAGTTTTATATCGCTATATGAGATTACATGTGGAAAACAGATGAAAATGTCGAATTTCATGGATTTAAGAAAATATTTCAAAATATATGAAGGAGGAGTGTTTTTTAAAATTTTCAAAAGTTTAGAGACTAAACTATAGGATTTTAAAATTTCATGGGATTATTTTGTAAAATTTTGGAATTTTTTTAAAAAATAATGTTATTAAGTATATTGATTATATAAATTAATTTCATAAATTTTTAAGTAAGGAAAGAGTAAAAAAAATAAAAATAAGTCTAATTGTAAAATTTGATGTGATTCTAATTTTAAAATGTATTTTTATATGTAAGCATAATTGATTAAAAAAATTTAAATAACATAATTTATATTGGTTAAAAGACATCATAATAAAAATAATAATACAAGATTTATAATTTTTTGGAGTGAAATATTGTTATTAAATTATTTATGAAGTGAAAGTACAAGCGTATTAAGAAGAAAATACACAAATTCTATATAAAAAAAGTATATGTTTAATGAATAACTTTCTAAAAATAAAGAATGGTTGAAAAAGTTTTGTGTAAATTTAATCCATCTAGATTGAAGGTGGAAGGTTCTTAGTTTGAGGCACAAATTTACCTAAAATGATTAAAGGTTAGAAGTTTATTGATTGAATAACACTAAATACAAGTGAGAAAATTGAAAGTGTTGGTCTAAGTTTTATACATAAGGAATGGTTAAGTACACATGTCAATCAAGAGACAAGTCTAGTTAACTTGTACTCCTGAGAGTGAATTGTGTAAATATTCTTACTTACACTTAAACAAACCAAGATTGGTGAAAATGTATACAATTAAAAGTGACCACAATGATTTGATTTTGTGCACTATGAAAATTGAATTCATTGGATGTAGCATTATTAGAATTATGAATAGACATATATAATAATGAAATAATTAATTACTCAATGGGAAAATTGTAAAGGAAAAATACAAAAGACTTAAACCACACTTTATTTGTTGATTGGTTATTTTATGTTATTTAATTTGATTATTTCCTCATGAAATAGTTTGTGAAAAATGTATTCAGTTTTCTATTTTTCCTTGTGACTCTTTTGCATAATTGTAATGAGAAGATGAATGATGTTGGCCTTATTACACATTGTATGATATTCAATTTCAGAATTTGATAGTCGAATTTTAATGTAGTTAACTAGACCTTTATCTTCACTAGTAATGTTATGTATACTATTGGAGAGATAGACAATCCACATGTAGTTCCCGCTTACTTAGATGGTATGTTACACAGAGATCTCATTCCCTCTAAATGTCATTCTACATTAACTTGGCTTAGATTGAACGCACTAGAGCAAATGAAAGATTAATCGTCTTATGTTATAATAATGTAGATAATACTATAATGTTTCCTTTAGCTTACTCCTTGCATCTCTTTTTCTATTAGGAAACATGTATATTACAACACGTTGTTATAGTATTAATAAAATAAAAAGAGTAAACATCTAATTTAGTTTATGAGATTGTTAACGTTAAGTATTTGAACTTTGAAAATTTTAGAATGTTTTTGAAAGCCTCACCTTTTTCTTTTCATCCATTTAGTCTTTATGATAATCTACTTTCAAGAAACAGTAAGTGAATATTCATATATCATATTAAATAATATTTATATTCATATATTATGTTAAGTGATATTTATAACTGATTGCATGACAAAAACAATATTTTACATAGTGTAATACATATATTTCTTTTATTTTAGTCTTTTAAAATTTTAAAACCTTTTATTTACACAATTTTCTCCTTCTTTATTTTTTTTAGCACCAATATAATTGAAAAAATCATTGTCGGATATCACCATTTTCATGTACTTCCTCCTCACATCGTTAAAGTCCTACATCGCTTCTACCACACTGGTCCTTCCTAATTTTCCCTCTTAACCCTAACCCTCGTCGTTTTCTCAAAATCCTTGCCATGTCCCACACTGCAATACCAACATCATCAAAGTTACCATTACCTGAAGTCCTCCACCATAGCAAACTTAATGATGTTTATCTATCTGAATATCAAATATTTGTATTTAAGATTATATATTATTAGAAATGGTTTTAATAACTTTTTAAAGTGAGTATTTTTTTTATATAATTACAACCAAACATAGAATGACTTACGTTTATTATAAAAATCTCAAAAAAGCAATTTTTTATATGATATACATATTTTTAAGTTTAAACCAACGGGTTCCTAAACAAATTTGAAGAATCTCTCTTTTAAGACAAAGAAAGAGATTGAAAAGAAAAAAGTTGGTGAAATGTGTGATAACATGATCCCGAGCAGCTAGTTTGATGGAGTAAGCCATGGACAATAAGGTTGGGTCTATTTCTTTTATTCAAAAGACTTGACTCTGTTAAACGAGGTCAGAAAGCAGGCTTGATGTGGTGAACATGAAAGAAAATTAAAGCCTTAAATGGCCCAAAGAGAAAAAAATGACCTTTTTTTTTTCTCTTTGGCATTGTATTTCAATTATATTTATACCAATTGCTGTGAAGTTTTTCATTATCTTTCATTTCTTCTTGTACTGATCAGTTTGGGTGACCCTAGAGTAGAGAAGATGGAGTGGGCTTCCAACTTTTATTTTTATTTTTCAAATTCTTCAATTAAGACGATAAAAGCATTTATTTTTAAAATAAATTGCAAGTTTCCTTTTGCTCCAAATTTCCTCATATGGCTTTGTTTTTGTTTTAGTTCATTTCAAGACTCTTTTTTCCCCCCCTCATAATTAACTTTTTAAATTATAAATGTGCTTTTTACTTTGATTTTTGTTTCGCAGTATGCTCCTTCCTTCCTTTTTTTCTTACACAATTGAGTCCAACCTAAACCAAATCAATTAAGGTCGATATTTATTGGTTCGATGCTTAGATTCATATTTTCTGAAATCCAACATGTTTGTATATTCTTGGATTTTTGAGATATTTTTCTTAATAAGTTTATATTAATTAATTTTCTAAAATAAGGAATTATTATTACTTTTTTTATGATTGATTATGTATTTTATAATATATTTATATTTTTTAAATATTTTTAATTATAATTTAAAAATATATAAAAATCATCAATTAATGTTTTGAAAATTTAAACTAAACTGAATTTAATTTTTTTTTTTATAGTTTTAAATGTTTCTGTTTTACAAAACTATACCCAATCAACCTGCCAAAACCCCTACCTTTTGAAAGCATGATCTTTCAGGTGGTGACGTACTACTTCTGGTTCTGTTAATGGCTTGGATCTATTTTAGCCAGAAAAATTGATTGGGCTTAGCAGATCACAAGTTTCAAACATTGGGGGTTGCATTTTGCCCCACCTTTTAGATATTAAATTTTGGAAATTATTTTAAACGATTTTTATAATTAAAATTTTACAAACAAAAAATAGATTTTAGAATTTTATATTTAAAAATTACAAACAAAAGAATGGTGTGATTAATAATAAAAGAGAGTATAAAAAATAGTTATCTTAAATATATTTTCTATGGATAATTTGCATTGGGATTTTGTTTTCTAAGCCATTTTAAAGAGTATAACATGAAAAATAAAAAAAGAGTAAAACCCAAACTGCATTTAAGGTGCCTTAGATGGTAAGTCTCCTTGATGACAAAGGACATAAAATGTTAGGAAAATCAAAGGAATTGGTATGCTATATAACTTTTGTCCTAAGAGCAATATGTCACATACCTCCGCTCCAATAAATTCGAAACACAATATATTATTCAAGACACAATAAAAAAACTAGTAAAAAACATTAATGTAAATAAAGTCTTCATTCTATCTCAAAGTAAGCAACATAAAACTTGAAGGGTGACTTAGTTTTCACATTATGTACTAATGACAATTGGTGACTTAAATAAAAACTAAAGATCAACTAAATTTACTGTAATTTATCTAAACTTTTGCTTAAATTTTACTTTAAGAAAATAGTGAAACATAAAAAATAAAATGGTAGATTTAAGCCGCCCATGCTATATTGATGATCTAAATCTGGTTAGAATTAATAAAGTTTGCATCAGATTCGCGAGGATAAATAAAATATCATTATTGTTTCAATGCTGACTAAATGGTCTGCATTTACACGTTCAGGAAAGCACAGGAGATGGATAATATGTCACACCGTGCCACTTTTTTTTGTGAAAATTTTGGAAGTATGTTACCAGTAAACTTCAGACCATTTCATATTTTTATTGGATTAACGATTATAATTTATCTGTTATTTTAAAGATTAAAAAATATTAACAAATTTTTAATTAAATTATTAATTTTATTATTTATTAATATAAAATTAACAATAACAATTATTTTATAAGTGAGAGGGAATATCAAATTCTTTCAGTTATGAAAGTTATAACAAATTTTAAAAAGTTGTTAGTCGTCTTTTTATACTGTGAAGAAATATTTAAATGCATAATAATGTACATTGTTGGTGTATTTTGTCCATGAAAGAAGAGACTTTTTTAAAGAGGAAAAAAAAAAGAGTTCCCAAGCAACAATAGAATGAGAGCAAATCTGGGTGAGATGTGTTCATCACATGGCCTTAACCACTTCATTTATTGCAACGAATCATAAGAGACACCTCATCGATCTCCAAAGACGTCAAGACATAAATTCAGTCCTGTAATTAAATATGCTTTTATTTTGATGTTACTGATGGATTATCCAATTTACTTTAATTTTGTTTTTTTATTCTTATATTTTAATTTATATACAGATTACTATTTTTAGATTGAATAAAAGAATCTAAAAGCTTGCTATTTTCAGATATTGTTAATTTTAATTTTTAAAATTAAATTTTAGATGATTAAACTCCATCACTTTTAATAAAACTCTATTAAAAAGTATCAAAGTATAATCAACAGTTTTTAATAAAAGATTTAAAGGTCAGAGATGTAACATGAAATATAATAAAATATTTTTATCTTTATTTATTTAATTTATATATATATGTAAATTTTTACGAATTAATTGTTTATTATGTCTTTGTATATATTCATTACTATAATAATCAATAATTAATTATTATTTTATTAAGTGAAGTCAGTTACATAAATCACAGAATTCTATTAAATTTATTAAAAATCTAATTAATTAAATTTTTTTAATAACTTCATTTAATTTTTTTCCCTTTTTAACCTCTTTTTATTGAAATAAGAGTTATGCATGCGGCGTTTTTTCGTATCTTTACAGCGTATATAGGGCATTGCTAAGATGATGCATGCGGTGTACACTCTGAATAAAGTATTGTTTCAGTAATTACTTAATAAACATTCTTCATCTTAGTATCACATCAAAAGAGACTTCTCACTTAATTTACTATTTAGATCACTTTGAACTCATGACTACGACTTTAAAAAATAATTTCTTGGGTTTAGATTTGTCAAGTCTTTTCAAATCAGGATGATTGGTAGATAAGCTAACACTGTTTTAATAATTATTAAAGTTGTAGTAATTATTATAATTTTGTGGTCACACGAAGTGGCAGAAAAATTAATCTTACAGCATGCGACAATATTCTTTTTAGTGTTAAGACTATTTTATAATTTTTAGTCAAAATTTGTTATAAATAAATTTTACAACGTGTCTTTATTTAATACTAAAAAAATTAATAGGAACATGTTTCCTATTAATCGTATTTTCTTCTCCATTAATTAGATAGTTGTTAATGTTAACAATATTTTGAAGCCTAGTGCTTACGAGAATATATTTGTGATGCTTACTTTATTCAAAGAAATATTGGCATAAGCTTCTGTTTGGTCTCTTATATTGTCTATTTTATTTGCATTCCACATCGAATATACGCGTGAATCAAATTTTTATCATTACTCACATCTATGTTACCTTTGGGAAATCTGATGGTAGTTCCAGGCAAGTCTTAAAACGCTTGCGCCACATTTAATTATTACGCAAAAGACTAGTGGGAAGCAACCATGAACCCTGATTCAATCTATAAATACCTCAAAGTTTTGCTTATGATCTCAAGACACTCATAGCAACCCAAACATGGGTAGGGTTAGTGGAAGTAGATCTACTTCTTTGTACTCTTTGCTCTTCATTTCTTCACTTCTATTGGTTTCTCAAACACACGTCTTTTGTGAGAGAGTAGCAAGGCCTCCCATTGTGAAGGGACTATCTTGGAATTACTATTTTGGGCTATGTCCTAAGCTTGAAAGGATCATAAGGAAGCATCTTGAGGATGTCTTCGACAAGGACATTGGACAAGCTCCTGGACTACTTCGCCTCTTCTTCCATGATTGCTTTGCTCAGGTATAAGACTTTAATAAAGAAATCTTAAACCCTAACTTCCATCTTAATTTCTTGTTTTCTACATGTGAATGAAAATAAAATGAAAGAAGAAAAAGTTAATTTAACGTTTAATTAGCTGTTAAAAATATATAATTTAATTATAATATATTAACAATATAGAGATTTTGAGTTTACGCTGCCATTCAATTATAAATCATCAGATAATTAAAAATTACTAACTTTATATTCATGATAATTCAGTGTATCAAAATTTAACTTATTAAATATGTAATTAGAAATACGTTAAAGCACTTGTACATTAACATGAATATAACGCAAAATTTATAATTAATAATTTCAAAGTAAACGTAAATCTATAACTATTGAAACACGTGAATTAATCAATCAAACATGCTGGGATTTTAGCTAAAGTATAAATGATGATGAACTACAACTATAGTTTTTCCTTTCCATTTTGAATGCATAAAGGATACACTAAAGACTTGATTGTTTGGCACCAGTTTATTTACTCTTAGAAGGAAGTATAAGAAAAAGTTTTGTGGGATCGAGAAGTGTTTTATATATATATTTTAAAAAAGGGTAATTTAATTGAAGATTGATTTGGATAATTGGAACAGGGATGCGATGCATCTATATTGTTGAATGGGGTGAATGGAGAAGATGATGAAAAGCAACATCCCGCAAACTTGGGCTTAAGGAAAGAGGCCATTCAAACCATTGAAAACCTTCGGATTCTCATCTACAGGCAGTGTCTACCTGTTGTCTCTTGCTCAGATATCCTTGTTATCGCCGCGCGTGAAGCTGTTCGCCAAGTAATGTCCATTCATTATTCTTTTCTTTTAGGATTGATGAATTACATATTTTTTTTTTTTTATAAATAAGATCAAAGATAATTTTTTATGATAAGTATTCTAAGATGACAAGTTGAGTAATAAATAAATAAATAAAAAGTACAGTATATTTAAAACTTAAAAACTTTTAGTTTTTTCACTTTTCCTACAAGTATTTTGTTGACACTCATAACATAACTTTATGTTTTAATGCAAAGTTAAAATGCTTCTTTAAGCCATAAGTGTGTTTTTAAAAAAAATCAAGAAAAGTTAAAATAACATATAGTATGAAGTGCAGCGTATAATACAGAGAACTTACATATTCAATAATTTTCATTTTTAAAGGATACTCCTTTTCTTAATACCAAAATCAGAAGGTCGTTGGTTTGTTTAGTGTTAAGAAATTAATTATTGTATTTTCTTAATAAAAATATTTAGTTAACATTAATTTATATATAAATCTCAATTGTATTTAATAACTATAAATAATTATTTTCAAAGTTAATTCTATCTAACTTGAAACTAAAACAACGCTTAGTTAACGAGGACATTCACTGGTGTTTTCTTTTTCATGAATTCATTGGACTTAATTTATACAGCTAGGAGGACCCGATTTTGATGTGCCATTAGGAAGAAAAGATAGCCTGTCATTCGATCCATCAGCACCAGACAATATTCCAGCACCATTCTTACGAACCGATGAACTCCTCGAAATTTTCGGAGCCAAAAACTTCGATGCCGCAGATGTTGTTGCTCTCTCAGGTGCACACACATATGGTCGAGCACACTGTCCCTCATTATTCAACAGGACCACAGAATCAGACCCACCAATAGAACAGAACTTCAAGAACAAACTCGATGCCACGTGTCCCACTGATGAATTCCCCAACACTGTTGATTTGGACATAAGAACTCCGAATAAGTTCGACAACATGTATTACATCAACCTATTGAACAACCAGGGTGTGTTCACGTCCGACCAAGACTTGGCGAGTAACTCCAAAACAAAGGAGATTGTCAATACTTTCGCTTCTGACCAGAAAAAGTTCTTTGACAAATTTGCCGATGCTTTTGTGAAGGTGAGTCAGTTGAATGTGATAACGGATCGTCAAGGGAAAGGCGAGATTCGTGATAAATGCTTTGTTCCAAATAAGAGGAGATCTAATGTTGCATCTGTGGTGGAAGAAGTTGCCGAATTGGCTGAAAAGATCTGATTAAGTTTGAGTCCATGTTTGGTAATTAAGGAAATTAGATGCTTGATCAAGGAATAAGAGCATTTGAGATTCACTTGGTGTGTCAGCTATAGTAATGATTTTCAACCATGCATGTTTTGGAAGTTTTTTCTTTGATTACCTTTTTGTTTTTGGAGGTGATGGGTTCAAAGGGAAGAAGGAACACATACTATGTGATCTAGGTTATTCCCTAGCTATGTCTAAGGACATATGTGTTAACCATATTTTAATACAAATTCCATTTGAGAACATGAAATTAGCGCAACCTGAATATACATCAAATTGCCTCCATTATTGCATATATAAATTTTTTTATTGATCCCTTCTCGATCTCACTTTGTGACTATTGAATCTTGGTAAGTTAATCACACTATTATTTTTTTGGGTAGAGCAATAAAAGATGCCTAGGGAATTCAATTGCATGGATATAAAATTAAATTTCTTTTATTCTTATCTTTTTGTTTGGATGGGGTATTTTTTTAAGATAGAATTTCAACTTTATTTTAGGGGTATAGATGAGTTTGGATCCACGCGCGTGACCTGACTCATCCAACCTGATTCGAAAGAAATTTGATTGTTTAGATTGATTCACTAGTTAAATTTAGTGTTATAAATGAAAATTTCAATCATTATTCGATTTCCAAGGCAAAAAGGTTTTTTACTCAATCCATGGCCAGCCCAAACCTAAGCCATGGTTTTCTCTATTTTTTAAATGATACTATATATGTTTTTCTTTTATTAACTTTTTATACTTTTCTTTTAAAAGGATTCTATTTTAATTTTTAAAATTCTTAGTATGATTTCCTTGACCTAGATCAACCTAAATTTGATTGGGTTATATTGGTTTGGGTACGTAGCCTCATAAAGATGATACCAAACTCAACCTAACATGAATTATTTTAATTAATCGATTTGTTGGACTTGTTTTTTTCAATACCTATCCTAATTCAACATTATTATACTAATGCTTTATTTGGTTTTTGAATCAGGAAACCTTCATTAATAAGTTAAATAGTTAATTTGCTTAGAAATTTGATAAGTTTACATGAGTCTGTGAATAATCTCTCTTGGCGACGAGGGTAGCATGCATTTAATTCTGCAACTTCTTTCTTTTGAAAATATTGTTGCACATTGCCATAAATTTTATTGACTTTATGATGTTTTTGTGGCACAACACAAAATTAAAGAATACTGGATGTGAAAGCTTTTAGAAAATCACAGACCATGTTACCAAGACCAAAAATGGGAACCGTCAAATGATTTACAAAAAACATAGAATTAGACAAGATCAAATCTTGTCTAAGAAGTTTTATAATATTTTAACATGAATTTGACTTTGAAAGACAAAGGTGGTGAGGGTGCATGCAACAAGGATAATGTGATAAAATTTTATTTATAAAAAATTATTAATCGTTGCATCCAATCCAATGTGGATAAATATTTTATTAACTATTATAAAAATGCTAGTAAAAAATTAATTAATCGTCACAAAAAACCTTAACTTATAATGATAAATATTAATGATAATTTAAATGACTACTCAAATCAATTTTAAAATTTATTTTCTATTCATTTACTTAGCCTTTACTATTTTTGGTAAATTTTGAAATTGCTTTTATTAATAATTCATAATTTCTTAAATATAAACAATTTGATTAATAAAAATTTTAATTGCAATAATATTTGTACTTATAAATTTTTAAATAATAATATACATACAATTATTTTAAAAAAATAATAACAAATCTTTTTAAAAAATGCATATTTGACTTCCTTAATTGTCAAATTTACAAATTTTATTAGCAATCAAAGTTTATACATCATAATAGTGATGATTTTATGTGAGAAGTAAATTCAATATAAAAGCATATTGATGAGTCATTGACTCATGTAGTAAATTGAATGCTTATGACACATTTCATTACATAAATGATTCAAGTTAATGTAATTAATTAGAATATTCATTAGAAAAATGCTATTACTTAAAATGTAATATAATGAATTATTCAATTATTCATAGTTGGTAGTTGATTTTTGAAGGGTTTAAAAGAGAAATCGTAATTGGATTTAAAGAGAAGAAGTTGAATTGCTGCATGACATATTTGTGGACACATGCATAATTGATTGTGGGGACACGAGCCGACAAAGCACATAAAAATAGAAATTTATGCTAAAGATAATGCCTTTTATTGCACTTTTGAGACACGTAATTTTAGGTTTTTCATATATTTTTACGTATGAATATCTTTTATTCCATTTTTCCTTCTTTTTTTATGAGATTTTGATAGGAAGTATCTACATCCATATATTCCTTTTATTCTTTAATGGAATAGTGATTCCTACATTTACATTTCTTTGTAATTTGCTTTCAGTTGAACATGAAGTTTATTTCTGCAATATATTTCAATTTCTTCTTTATTTCTGCTATGTCTTGCTAAATTTATTAGGGTTGAAAAAGGATGAATATAATCTTTTGTCTATTGCAATGAACTGAACATTGAACATAACTCAAATATAGTTTGTTATCTAACATATTTAATTCTTAACTTAATGCTTCCTTATTTCTTAGAACTTAGTATTGATGAAAAGAAACTTATAACTAGAAAGTTATAATCTTTCTTGGATTTGAATTAAATTGCTCATTATGAATTATTTAAGAATAAGAATCTATAATGGTGTGGTCCTGTTGATTTCTAATTTTAATGCTAATCATCTTCTTGGTTACTTAAGGAATTAGGAATTTAGAACTGGTTTAGAACCAATCAACCAAAGAATTGGTATTAGGTACTGTGGAAAATTTGACCATTAGATTGGACTTATTCTAGGTTACATATTTTATGCAATAAGAGAGGATTAAGGGATTTTGAACTTAACCCATTTCTTAATCAATTTACAACTCATATTTCATTTTCTTATTTAGTTACATTCTGCACTTAGCTCCATTTATATTTAATTTCTAACGTCTAACTTTTACACTTAATGTTAATTTAATTTTCCAGCATTTATAGCTTACCTTTGCTTTTCGCATAATATCTAAATTTCTCTTTTAAGTTTATACTATGTTTTTCAACCCAACTAGTGACATTCTTCTGGTTTGGTAATTAATATTAATCTCTATGGATGATAAAATCTATTTTGTTACTATAAACGATTTGGTACACTTGCCAATCAGTTTATCACACATCTTATATTTTAAAATATGCTATAATGTAATGTTTCTTTAAGTATTGTTTGCTTATGAACAAGTAAATAAGAAGAAGAAAGACATTTCAATATGAAGAACATTATAGTAGTGTTTGACTTTGCTTGTCTAAACTTCTATTCCTTCCTTCAAAATTCACCTTTTCACAATGGCCATGCTATCAATATTCTGCATGCCAAAAAGAAAAAATCTTATTAATTATGACAACTCATTGCATATTTAATATTTAATTTTTTTTATTTTAAAAATATTATAAAGAAAATAATAATTTCTTATACAAAAAGTTTTATTTAACCACGTTTTTAAATGTAGAGTACAATTGAATGTTGTGAACAACCACATGTTTAAAGGTAAGTTACAAAGAATATAGACAATTGAATGTTGTGAACAACCACATGTTTAAAGGTAAGTTACAAAGAATATAGAGAACAAATTCAACATGGCAAGAAAGACTATGATGTTATGAAATGGTAAATTACATGTATTGATGCTAAACATTCTAAACTTGAGATTTAAGAACTGTTAAACCTCTTCATTTCTCTTTATGAGAGACAATACTGAATTTTAATAACTTAAATATACTATTTCAAATCTTAATAATTTTGTTGTTTCAAATACTATTTCAAACACATTTTGATATTTCAGTAGGACATTTTATATGAAATATTAAGGCTTGTAACAATTATTCCTTTTCTTGTATAATTCATCATTCTTTGCTTTTCCTTTTATATTCGCTCCTCATATGCATTATCTAGGAATTTTCTCAATTAAAATGAAAGAAACAATAATATATTTATTTAATAATAATTAATCAAATATGCAATTTGGATGTGTCAAGCAAATGAAACTCTTTATTCATAGTAATGATGATGATGATTAAGTCTCAAAAGATTAAATACTTCATTTGCAAATTAAAATACTTATGGACCTGAATTACGATATGAAGTTTTTGAATTTCTACTTAACGTTTTAAGAGTTGCTACATATAACACAAATATCATAAAAAAATTGTAAATCAATAACAATAATTCTATATTTATAGATTATAAATATACGAAAAACATAAAAGTTCAATGATAAAATTTATTTAAAAGCTAAAAAGAGCTAAGTAAATGTGAATAAGAATAAGAGTTATATTAGCACATATAATACCATGAAAAAGTGCACACTTTTCATTAGCACTATATGACTGAAGTGATTGTGTTACTTGTTCACAACTTCAATAAGCATCAAGAATTTAAAAAATATTATGTTGTGAGAAAATAAATTTGTCTTATAGTAACATCTTTTGAGAAAAATTAAAGTTTAAAAGATTAATATGAGAACTTTACTTGTCCAAATGAGCTCCCAATACAATTTTTAGTCTAGAAAACTTAGTAGTAAAAAATTTATCTACAACTTATCTCATGAAAGGCAACTCTATTGGTAACTTGTCTTGATTTTGTTTCATCAAACTCATTTTAGCATCATATTTTTTTAATTATTTTATCTCTTACTCTAACCTTTGGATAATTTCATTAGATGTATTATCCATAACAAAGAAGGAGTTATATCATGTTCCAAACTATGAATGTAACCATTTCTTTTATTTCTCAACACTTGGGAATATACATCTCCTTCTCAAGCAACACTTCCTATAGTTTGGTCATTTGATGAGGTCTTACCATTATTAAAACTTTCTTGCATAATTTTTTAAGTATCATAAATATTGCAATTCATAGCATACTCAAGCTCATTTAAAAAAAATAATATAAATATAATTTATGAAAGATAAATCTTGTAAAAAGTCTATTATTTTTGCAGACCCTTTGTCTTATGGTCTACCGTTACATTTTCTGAGTTAAGATTAAATTTTTCGCTTATGTAGGCTTTATTCTATCTTTGGCTTAATATAGACTAAGTTAAATTAGTCAAAATATTACCATAGTATATAAGTATAATGTTTTGTAACTTTTTTATAGTACATTTTCATCCATTAAAGTGATGTAAGTAATTCTAGGAGAAGAGAACTAACCTCAAGAATTGAGAGAAGATAAGAACTCCAATGAAAGAATAGAATTCGAACTATATTGAATTAAAAGAGAATTGAGAATTGTTTACAGAAAATGTGCATGATACCCCCCATAATTACATTCCCTTGTTTATAGCTATCAGTTATTAACTGCCTCTAATACAACAACAAAATTACAAAATAAAATTTGGATTAAACAACACTCCTAATAACAACAAAGCGACAACTATACAACAACAAAACGACAACTATTTAAAGTCCTATATCAATATACCCCTTCCCAACAAAATCCTTGACCTCAAGGATTGAAATTTAGAAACTAATTGAGATCAAAGAAAAATTCACAAGTAGTGTCCTAGGGCAATTGATGCTTCCACTTGATAAGGACCTTGGTGACAACTTTGTTGCTCCTCTTCACAGTCATCCTATCCATAATTGGCTCAGGTTCCTTTCCTCCAGTCGTATTAACATATTTCATAGGAATAGTAGCGAATGTGACAGCTTCTCCAACATATTTTTTTAACTGAGAAACATGAAACACATTATGCACTCTTAAACCCACTGGAAGTTGGAGTTTGTAGGCCACTGCTCCAATTTTGTCTTTAATAAAAAAAGACCAAAGTACTTAGGAGCCAACTTTGCATTCCTTCTAAAAGCTACCGAAAGTTATCTATAGTATGTAATTTCACATATACCCAATCTCCCACATCAAATGCTCTGTCATTCCTATGTCAGCCTATTGCTTCATCCAGTTTTGGGCCCTTTGTATATGAAATTTGATCAACTTTAAAGCCTCTTCCCTCTTCTATAAGCTTTTGTCCCTTAAGTCAATTTTAGATTCCTCAGGCAAGTAAGGAAGATAGGCTAAAGGAGGCTGGCCATAGACCACTTCATAGGGACTAGTCTTGATTATTGAGTGATAAGTGGTATTGTACCACAATTCTGCCAAAGCTAACTATTTTGACCAAGCATTAGGCACATTAGCACACATACATCTGAGAAAAGTTTCCAAACACCTATTAACAACCTCAATCTGCCTATCCATTTGAGGGTGATAAGCAGTGGAAAGCTAAACCTGTACTCCTTGAAAGACCATCAAATCTTTCCAAAATTGACTCACAAAGACTAGATCTTTCTTACTGGTGATTGAGTCACTGAACCCATGCAGTTTGAAGACATTGTCAAGGAAGCTTTGGGCAACTTCAGCAGCAAAATAAGGGTGATTTAGGGCCATAAAGTGGATTGACTTACTTAGTCTATCGATCACTACAAAGATAACTTGTTTACCATGGGAAGGAGGCAATCCTTCAATGAAATTCATGGTGATATGTTGCCAAATTCTCTTAGGTATTGGTAGAGATTGTAATAGCCCTGGGAAGGATGTTGTATCATATTTGCATTTTTGACACACCACACATTTCATAGCAAAAGTCTTGACATCCCTTGACATGCCTTTCTAATAAACAACAGACTGTAATCTTTTCACGGTAGCATCCTTACCAGAGTGGCTAATAGAAGCTATGGTATGCAACCAAATCAATAGATCATGTCTCAATCCCTTATCCCTTCCAATCACCAACCTACCTTTTCTTCGAAGCTCATCTTGTAGCCATGTATAATGCTTATGAGAGGTTGGGTCATCTACCAAATCACCTATGATACTTTGCAAGTGTTGATCATGCTATCACGATGCCTTAATCCTTTGAAGCAAATCACTCTCAAGAGTGAGTGTGATTATAGCATTAGATTCCACCATTTCTTGACAAAAGAGAGCATCAGCAGCTACATTGACATGGCCTTGCTTGAATTCTATAGAGAAGTCAAACTCGATAAACTTAACTAGCCATTTCTGTTAAAATGTTGTGGTTAGTCTCTAGCTGAGGAGATATTGTAGACTCTAATAATCAGTTTTGATTATAAAATGAGAGTTGAGAGGATAATGCCTCCATTTTTGTATAGCAAATAGAAATGATAATAACACCTTCTTATACGTTGACAAGGTTTGCTATTGAACATTCAAAACCCTACTAATAAATGTAATAGGGTGATGATCCTGCATAAGCATAGCACCAATGCCTGTGCTTGAGGCATCCACTTCTCCTATAAATCCTTTGGAAAAGTTTGGTAAGGTGAGTATTGGGGCTTTGGTTATCTGATCTTTTAATTCTTGAAAGGCAGCCTTTGCTTCCAATGAGCAAGTAAAATTGTTTTTCTTCAACATATTGGTTAAAGGCCTAGCAATGCATCCATAACTCCGTACAAACCTTCTGTAGTAGCCAGCTAACCCGAGGAACCCTCTTAGCTATTTTAGTGTTCTAGGCAGAGGCCAATTCTACACAGCCATTATCTTTTCAGGATCAGTGGCAACTCTCGATTTAGAAATAAAGTGGCCTAGGTATTCCACCTCATTGACCCTAAAGTAGCATTTGAACTTTTCGACAAACAAGCAATTAGTCCTCATAGTCAGCGATGCTTGTTGAAGATAGAATAAATGATCCTTTAAGTTGCTGCTAGATCAATATATTGTCAAAAAATACTATCAAGAACTTTCTCAAAAACTTAAACACCTTATTCATTAGCCCTTGAAATGTAGCTGGAGCATTTATCAGCCCAAAGAGCATCACTAAATATTCAAAGTTCCCAACATGAGTTTTAAAAGTTATTTTATGTACATCAGCCTCATCCATTCTGAGCTAATTGTAACCAGCACTTAAATCAATCTTAGAGAAGATGCAAGCCCCATGAAGCTTAACGAGGAGGTCCCTATAATCAATACATAATCTCCATGTCTCATCCTTTTTTCCTACTAAGACAACTGGACTGGCATATGAATTCCTACTATTCTAAATTATACCACTAGTTAGATACTCTTGGACCAATTTATCAATGATATCCTTTTGCTACTTAGCATTAGGGGTGTGTATGGATTGAATTTGTACAAAACCAATCCAAATCCATTTCAAATCCAATTATATGGATTGGATTTTAAATCCATTTATTTTATTTTTTAAAAAATCAGTTTAAAACCAGTTTTAAAATTTGGATTTGGTTTAAAATTGGTTTTGAATCCAATTTTAATTAAAACTAGTTTTAAATCTAATTTTAGTTAAAACTAGTTTTATTTTTATTCAATATTCAGAGAAAAAAATTTAAAAATAGGAGACTATAATATTTGAATTTTTTATGCACCCTAAAAATAGAGTGTACCATAAAAGCTGCAATCACTATTTGAAAATTACACACAGTTTATACATATTTAAAACACAACGAAGTATATGTTCAAAAGCCAATTTGAAAAGCTGTGATAGAGTGTACCCATATTCCTTTTTTAGGAAATATGAAATATATTGTACCTGACCATGTACAACAGCAGAGAGATAGAAATATTGCTGGCAAATAATGCATGCTTGATTCTACAAAAGACACCATGTAAATTATATGCATCCACTTACTGCAGAGAGTGCTAATTTATCTTTCATGTCATATCATTTACAAACAATGTAATGCATTTGCCTTCTGACTTCACGATTTCATTGAAATCATGCATTTACAACATAGCAAGATGAAAGGAAAAAGAATCACCAATAAATTGGAGTTCATCCCATGCTCTGTCACGATCTTCACAAGTAACTTTACCACTTCTCACAATCTGCAACCAAGACCCATAAGAAGTGTCACGTAAAATTAGAGAAAACAAATGGAAAAACAATTACAGAGAGGGAGTTTAAACTTTAGAAAATAGATGGTATGAAGGGCGAGGGATATGTGCAAGATTATTTGCCCGATCAACTGCAATAAGCCCAAACTTAGGACCATATCCATCAGCCCACTCCTAATTATCAAAAATAGACCAGAATAGGTAACGAAGCACAGACACACCTTATAGTACAATTACAAGAAGGTTTAACACAAAATTGGTGTTTACAAAAGAATAGCTTAATTTTAAGCAAATAAAAATTAATTCATAGTCAAAACCATGGTCATGGTAACATAATCAACAAGCATATGCTCCAAGAGATATGGATGATGGATCAAATCTGTCTCATTTGAAACCCCATTTTCAGTAATGTTGAAGGGGATATTTAGATGTTTATATCTTTCATGGAAGTGAAGCAACATGCGGTATAAGCCATCGGGATATACCCCACAACCAAATTCACTGTACTCTCATTTTTCACCAACTTTCAATGAATAGTGCTTCCCAGGAACAAAACCAAAGTTGTCCCTATCAGAATTCAAGCAGTTGAAACAATACCAATTTCCCTGTGAAATTTGTTAATAAAAATAGCATTGCACAATGAAAATTTACACACAAACATAAAATGGTATAAAAAGCTTAGCCAAAGGTGATCAATGAGACGGAACAAAGCATTTTAAAAGAAATCATAATTCTACATAACATTATCTATAACTAGGAAATTTAAACATCAGCACCTTTTAACAATTACTACAATACTACCATTTTAACAATTAAGAACTAATATTAAGTAAAAAATATTTAATCATCATCAAGCGCCATAGAAGCTATAAAAGCAGTATCTTGTTGAGAAGCTATTTTTGCAAAATAAAAATTATCTATAATTAGTAATTATTTATTAACTTGTAATATAGTTAATAACAACATAACGAGTGTTCTTACCTTGCTCAAATTTTTCAAGCTCTTCAAACTCTTCATTTTAAAGTAATGGTGAAGAATATCCCTTAAGCCAATCTTGGGTGCAAATAAGTGCTTCCACCATTTTAGGTATTAAGGAAGTGCGGTGAGAATCAAGTACCCTTCCTCCAGTACTAAAGGCAAATTCAGAGGCTACAATTGAGACAGGTATTGCCAACACCTCTCTTGCAATGCTTGCAAGGATTAAAAATTGACTTGAGTTTAACTTCCACCAATTCAAGATATCAAAATTTTCTGGACTTTCTAAAGTTTCTTCCAAGTACTTACTCAATTCAGAATTCTTACTTCCACTTGATCGAAAAAATTGACTATATCTATAACGATAATCACTACTACCTTGAAAAAATTCACTATAGCCATAACGATCATCATTCAGTATTGTTTCCTGTGAATCACCTTGAGATCCTGCTTCCCTACCTTTGAATTCTTCAAAAAGAGACTCCAAACAAGTTTCTAATTTCTCATTCAATATCATTGTCTTACTAAAACTAAAAGTTTGAGAAATTAACCATTTTATGAAATTTAATTTGTATCTAGGGTCCAACACAACAACAATAAACAACAATAATAAACAACAAAATATTTAGATTGTTAGGATTCTCCCAATACTTATCATATTTTTTCTTCATTCTTATAGCTATTTCTTTCATTCTTGCATCTTTGGATTGATGACACATTTGGTTGATCTTCTTTCCAATTCCAAGAACCTCTAACATATACATGTTACTTGTCACATAAGATGAACCAGAAATGCACAAAGTAACTTCATAAAAAATCTTCAAAAATAGTAAGATTGAGCATACATAGTCCCAATCTTCACTTGTAGGAAGACCCTTCCCTTTGTTTAACTCTTCAGTATACTTCCTATCTTGCATTTCAAGCTCTTCAAATGTTTTTTTGATGTTTCAAAGCACCTTCTAACATAAAAAAGTTGAATTCCACCTAGTTTCAACATTTAGGCAAACAAGACCTTTGTATTCAATTTCTCATTCAATACATGCCTTAAACTTTATCAATCTAGAAGGTGAAGATCGAATATATTTCACTGCAGCATGAATTTTTAAAATAGAATCATCAATCTCCTTTAAACCTTCTTTTACAATCAAATTCAAAATATGTGTACAACAACGCATATGAATATATTTTCCATCCAATAATAAACTGCTCTAAGATAATAGCCTTTTTTCTGAGATACTGAATACCAACATCATTTGATGAAGCATTATCAACTGTCAAACTTAAAACACAATTCAGCCTCCACCCATCCAAGTATTTTTCTACAGTCTTAGCAATAGTTTCTCCTGAATGGCTAGTGATTTGACAAAAATTTAGAATTTTTTTTGTAACTTCTAGTTATTGTCAATAAAATGTCTAGTCAAGCAAAGATAACTAAAATTCTGACCAGAAGTCCATGTATCAGTGGTAAGACAAAACCTTTGACAATGTTAAGAAAGAAATTTTTTCAATTTAATCTTTTCTGTCTCCCATAGTCCCAAAACATCACGTGCTACTATGCTGCGTGAAATGACATGAAATTTTGGTTATAAAATACTCAAAAACTTTTGAAATGATTCATGCTCCACACATCGAAAAGGAATTTCCATAGTTATAAACATCTTCACTAATTCTATACGACACTTCTTTTGGTCAAATTTGGCAATTGAAGGAGAAGAAACATGCTTTTCTGCATTTGCCCTTGATGATGAAATTGAATTGGGATTATTTTTACATTTCTTTGAATGAGCTAGCATGGAACTCGTCCCATTATCAAATTTCATCAAGAAACTACAATAATTGTATCTAGCTTTTTTATTTGACAAAGGGTCTACAGTAAAATGATTCCAAACTTCAGATAAATTTTTACACCTATCAGATTGAGATTGTGACATATTAGCAGTGTTAGAAACTGATGGAGTAGTCAAATGCTCTGTTGTCTCAGAAGCCATAAAATCATCTTGATCGGTCATTATGTCTATTATTTTGCATTAAAAAGGAAATTAAAAATATTTAAAAAATTATCAAAGATTAGACAAAATGATATGAAGTCGTCATCAATCATTCATATTAAAGGCAATAAGGGAATAGTATGACTAAACAAAAATAAGAGTAGTAAGAGATGACCTTCCCCATATGAGTGTTGAGAAAATTAAAAATAAGAGAAGAGAAGAGGAAAGGAAGGAGACAAATAAATTTGAATCTCATATCTTATATAAATAACATGATGCACTTGTATTAAAAAGAAAAGACATAATTTTTATTAAATTTAATTAATAAATTTTACACCAATTATAATGAGTCTTTATTTAATACTAAAATTTATCCATTTTTCTCTAATACAACTATATTATATTATGTATGAATACAAAAATGAAACCAAAGAAAAAAGAGAGTGGAAAGAAGATTAAGACAGCAAAATAGCTTTGAAATTTTTGTTAATCCAGCAAAAAGAGGGGGTACAATCGTCCATGTGTTTTTGTTAATCCGACAACGTGTTTGACTTGTTGACATGTTCTATATTTTATGTCATTTTTTTCCTTTGAAATTTGTAAGAGTCAGCCACAAAATTAACAAAGGGTAGATATTGAAAGATGGAACACGCACAGTTCCTTGCACGCCAAAGACTAGTAATAATTTGGTTTACTTCTCTAAAATTAAACATCATAATCAAAGTGTCTGTGTTAACTGCCAAAGCAATCCCACTATAACAGTGGATCATGAACTGCATCTATCATCAAAGAGAAAATAACAACAACATAATGATTCTCTGCTTTGTTTTCTTAAATATCTCCATTTCCATGAACTTTATACCAAAAGCATTACTGCAAAAATGTTAAAAAAGACTAACTAGAGGTATATATGATTTTGTAAATTTCTAGGTTTCAATATTGTGGATCTCAAATGTTGGAAAATTGAATAAAAGGACATTTTGTAATGAATCTATTCTGTGTCAATTCCATCGCTGATAAAGCAAGACAACAAAATAACGAAATAACAACACAACAAAACAGTGAAACAGTAAAACACAATTGTATGTACTCACATGAAACTGGAAAGCGGCAAAATAGAACGATAAAAAATGGAATAAGGTGGTGCTCACTCAAAATTATGGAGGAAAAAATAGTACCTGCGAGGCTGGGCAAGTGAATCTCTGAACCAAATCAGTGTAATTTTTGTCAAGAAAAAAATCTACGGTTTAGAAGGAGGAGAAGAATAAATCTGGTTTTATAAAGTCTTATTCGATTTTAATATATTATAACCAATTTACATCCAAATTTTTTTTCTTATGGATTGAGATGTCTAATTCTTTAAAAAATCTGGATTTTTAAAATCGGTTAGGCTTGGTTATGGATTGGGCTTTTATGTTTGGATTTTTTGTGCACCCTTACTTAGCATATCAATAGGGTTTTTTATTCATTTGAATAGCCTCAGGGACCAAGGGAATCTTATGAACATGATTGCCTCGCTAAGTGGTAGACTGGTTAGTTCTTGGAAAACATCACGAAACTGTGATAATAGGTTTTCAATGAAAGCATTTTGTTCTACCCGAGAAGCATGAGTGGTCAGAGATTGCAGTAAAGAACTCCCTTGCTGGTCACATACATGTAACATAGACAAATGAACTTTAGAAGCAAGAACGTTTCTAAGCTGTTTCATCCTTACTGTTATGAGTCCCCCATTAGTAGCACCTCTTAAGACAAACTTTTTTTTCCTTGTATAAAGAATTACGTTGTTAGTTTATCAAAGTTCCAAGTAATGTCACCTAGGGTGATCAGCCATTCCATTCCTAACACTTGGTCAGAACAACCTAAGGGAATTAGAAACATATCAGAACTAAATAGTGAACCTTGTATTATCCAAGATAATTCTTTTACCACTGAACTTTAGAAGCAAGAACGTTTCTAAGCTGTTTCATCCTTATTGTTATGAGTCCCCTATTAGTAGCGCCTCTTAAGACAAACTTTTTTTTCCTTGTATAAAGAATTACATTTTTAGTTTATCAAAGTTCCAAGTAATGTCACCTAGGGTGATCAGCCATTCCATTCCTAACACTTGGTCAGAACAACCTAAGGGAATTAGAAACATATCAGAACTAAATAGTGAACCTTGTATTATCCAAGATAATTCTTTTACCACTGAGGCTATAGTTACCTTTGTACCATCTACAACAGTGACACTCATTGGTCAAATCTCCTTAATTAAGCAACCCATTTTCATGGCTACATTGACATCTAGGAAATTGTGAGTGCTTCCACTATCTATAAGGATATATATAGAGGCTTTTTCCTATCGTAATAACCAGTGATCTTCATTGTTTTAAAGTTTTCCATACCGGTAAGAGCATTAACTGAAATTAAGGGATTTGTAGTTTAAAGGCTGCCAACTACTTCTTCCTGCAATTCTTCTTAGTTATCCGTGACAACCACATCGTAATGGTTTCAAAAAAACTAAATTCCTCAAATAATTTTGCAATATAGGGAGTAAACCTAGGTCATCTTATAAGGACATAAATTTATTTTGTTTGTTTCCAATTTTAAAACATGTAACAATGGTTAAGTTGGGGGATTTTGTGGTTATTTTACGAATTTAAACAGAAACGTAAATTGACAATAGAGAAATGAATTAAACCCAAAAAACATAGTAAAACAAATTAAATTAAAATTAAATAAAATAAAATAAATGAATTAAACCAGAAATCAAATTAAATCCAGAAAACAAAAATAAAAATGTATCAAGGGAAAACCAATGTAAATGAAAATGAACGTAGGTACAAACAATTAAAACGAACACAAATTAAACCCAGAAAGTGAAGACGAATTAAAGGAAAGCGAAAGCAATCAAAATAAAAACAAAAAATGAATTAGAAAATGAAAAACAAAAATGAATAATGAAAACGAATTGGAAAATGAAATACGAAAATGAAAACAAATTGAAAATAAAAAATGAATTGAGAGAAAAACAAACACAAATTAAAATGAATAATGGAATTAAAATAAATGCATTTAAAACTATAAAGCGTGAACTAGAATTACTATACCAAATCTGCCTAAATCTCAAATGTAAAAGAAATCAATCGATCAATATTACACTCAGAAATAAAACCAAATTCTATTGAATTATGCATGCACCAATTTTAATCAAGAATTACGAGAAAGTGTAAAAAGACAAACTAGGAGCAATCAATCGATCTTGCAATCCACGCTTGAGATGAGATGATTCGCGAGAAAAGAATAATTGAGAACGTAGTAAAATCCAAAAAGAGGCAAGTGAATGGAATGAAAAAAAGGTTTTCTCTCTAAAGCGGGAAAAAGTCTTACAAAATCTAAAATTATGAAAAGGAGAAGATGCAAAGTCAACCTTTTGACTCTTATATATACTGCTCTTAAATGAAAATGGAAATAAATGGGCCAAGGCTACCACAAGCAATTATAATAAAAGCCCTAAATAAAAATCCTAAATATAAAATGTATGTTTTAAGTTTGAACTTCAAAAATTAATAGAAATAACTCCAAACTCCAAACAACATGATTCATATGTCCAAATTGAAGCCCAGAAAGTTAGGAATCCGTTGCAAAAAGAATTAGCAAAAAAGGAGATCTACAAAAAAAGTTATGGCCAAAATAGTGGACAAATGTCAGAATAGAGAAAATATAAAATATAAAGTAAAGATAACAAGTATTCATGAAAACTCTTATTTAATGCAAGAAATGTAAAAACATGCTAAATAAAATAAATAAAGAGAGAAAAGGTATTTTAGAAGATGCAATAAAGCTATAAATGTGAGTACAAAATATGAATCATCAATCTCATTCAATTACTTCATTTTCATCAACCTCTATCACATGTATTTATATCTTTTTATGTGCTTGAGCATAAGCAGGAGTAAAGGGCTCATCGCAAAAGTAGCAAAAACCTTTGGATTTTCTTTCACTCATAAAAGCTGGAGTGAGATTCCTATAGGCTTGTGTCTTGGTTTGTGTTTGGGTTTGGGCATGTGGCTGTGGGACATCTAAGGTTTTAGAGGATGGGTTTGGCAATATAGGTTTGATAGCAGATTTTGGCTTAGGAATTTTTAGTAGATTCTTTGGATTTTATGAATAAGTAGCATAGACTCATATAACTTAGCTAATTGAAAGGCCTTCAGAACATTTGCTGGTTGAAACATTTGCATAATCATATGAATTTCTTGCTTTAAACTCCCTAAGAAACAACTTAGTTTATACTCCTCGGACAGATCCAATCTGGAAACTATTGCATCAAAATCCTCATAGTAATATATTACTGTTCCTTTTTGTCTAAGGTGCATCAAATCTACCATCGAATCTTCACATATGTCCCCAAACCTTTCAATTAAATTCTTAATAAATTTAGGCCAACATGGTAAACTATCAATAGCGAGTGATTTCATACAGGATGTATGCCATTGTAATGCTTTTCCTTCAAAATGAATGACCACTAATTTGGACTTAACATCTTCAGGTGTTTAATCAATTGCAAAATAAGTCTCACAACGATAAATCCATTATTTCACCGCATCACCATTAAAACGAGGAAATTCAATTCAAGCTAACCTCGTGTCACATGAATATGGGGATGAATTCCGTTGCATTTGGCCTGACAGTAGCACTTTTGAAGCATCAATGTGTTTCTTGAGGCATTCTTGAACTCGATGATCCATGGATGAATCCATCGTCTATCACAGTGACGTAGTAATTTTCATAAATCTTGCCTGCAAATGCACTGTGACACGGTTCTCCAACCACTCTTCTTGTTCGTGTAATGCTGCCTGATTTCTTGTTACATCTGCCATAACGCCACTGGAAGGTGCCAATCTGATACCATTGGTGTTAGCAATTCTAAGAGTAGAGAACTAACCCAAAGAATTTAGAGAAGATAGAAACTCCTATGAAAGAATGGAATCCGAACTGTATTGAATTAAGAGAGAATTGAGAATCTTTTATAGAGAATGTGCATGATACCCCTAGAATTACATTCCCCTGTTTATAGCTATCCATTATTAACTGCCTCTAATACGACAACATAATTACAAAATGAAAATTGGATAAAATAACAACAAAACAACAATTATTTGAAGTCCTATATCACAAAGTTTCAATGCTTTTTGACCCTCTAGTGTGAGATATATTTTGCTTCACTCTATTATCTTGATTTTCTTGATTACATTTATGTCGTTGCAATAAAAAAAAATCATAATATAATTTTCTTATAAACAAATTATGCAAATATTTCATAGAAAAGTTATTACTATGCTTTATCAAAAACCTAATAACAGACAAGACCAATTGAATGATCCTTTGATATACGATTTGGTTGATTTTTTAATAACGCATCTTTGTCTTATATTTAGTTATATAAAAACTATTCAAATCACATGTGTAATATTTTCATTTCATTTCAAGTGATTTTTTTGACAAACTCTTTACCAAATGCAGGGATTAAAAACTTCTACAAATAAACAATAAATAGTTACAAGCTCATATCATGTATGATAAATATGAATTTAAGATTAGATTATCAATAATTAAAAGCATTTATATCATACTTTCACAAATTTTACCAACTTCATCGTTTCATTTTTGTCAAAAACTCTCTAATCATTTATATTTATAGGTGTTAATTTTGGAGTTGAAGTTATAATGCCAAAAAAGATGGAAAGCTTTCAATCTTTCTTCCCTATAACTTGATTACGATTATGGAATTTCACATCAATTATTTTTCCAACAAACATGTTCCATATATCTCTTAATAAGGTAGGACCATAAATTTTCTATTTTTAAAAAACCTAACATAAAAGTATTTAAATGTCATAATTGAATTCAATCAAACTTAAAAATATAAATTAATTGTTCATGACAATAATATCACTTGATTCATATTTTTTCAATATTAATACTACTTAGATTATTCAATTCTTCAGTTTGACTCTTATATGTTTGAACACAAGAGTTATTGTAAACATTTATTAATTGTTCTATATAAAATTGCTGTAACATCTCCAATTTTAATTTGTGTACTTAGGGTTGTCCGAGTTTGGTTAGCTTTTATTAGTACTACTATTATTATATTGATTGACTTTTGTACATTTTTGATAATTTTGTGGTTAGTTGATTTTATGAATGTTCTCTTTTAATGATGATTATTTGAATTGCTAGGGTCTCTGCTACACAATAGAGCCTGTTATATTTTTTTTAATAATGTTTAATGTAAATTTTTATGTACATGTGTTATATGATCATGTGGTATGACTGCCTTAAATAACCCTAGGTTAGTGAGATCAACCCCTGGAGCAAAAATGTCTTTTGGTCAAATAGGTGGACCTATTTTATTTCATGATTATATTATTCTTCTGATTCATTATAATTAGTTGTAATATATTCCCTTAAACCCAAGAGAGTTACACGTGGGGCTGCCTACCTCCCTCACCATTAAGTAACATTCCTTACCTTAAATGTCCACTTAGACTAGTTAATAAGTATATGCGAATCCTTCCACTTATTTTTCTCCATGTGCCATGCATTTAAGATAGTCAATTAATGGAAACCCTCTTTTGCCCTAAATTCCACGTGCAAAACAAGGAACCCAAGAGACACCTTGTAAACCTTCATTCTTTTAAGTTGATGGCCGAATTTCATTTGATGCACAAGAGAGAGAGAGAGAATTGGTTTTGATAGCCTAGATTCTAACACCAAATTAACTACACTTAATGTAAAATTTCATTATTCCAAATTACCCTAATTAAATACAGCCGCCACCTCTTGAACCGTTACACTTTGATTGACCATCATTTGAAAATTTTCCATTTATGGTGCAATTGAAAATAGGACTTCAATCCTTTCCTCGAGTATAGACTTTCCATATTCCTGTACATTTAATTAGGATTTTATCCAATATACCTCTCTTAATTAGGGCAGCCAATTTTCATTTAATGCCTGAGATAGGAAAGAGAAAGAAATCGGTCATAATGACCTAAATTCTGAGCCTAAATAATTGCACTTAATGCAATTATCGATTCCCTAGTTACCTTAATTAAATGTAGCCATTTTTCTTTTCCTAAACCGTTACATGTTAAAATTGCAATCAATTGAGATTCCCTCATAAATGGTGCAGCCAAAAATTAAAAGAAAGATTAGAGCCCAAAATCCCTTCCCAAAACGTAAACTTTTCCTATTCTTGTGCCCTTTATTATAGCTGACCAATTTAATTCCATTTGACTTTTATTCCAATGATCATTTATTGAGAAATTAATCATGCTTAATCACTCCCACGACAAAACCCTTCACTTAACCGTTAAGTGCACAATAATTGTTTTAATCACCTTTCACTTACCTTCAACCCCTCGAGAAAACGAATAGACACACGCATCAATTCTCTCCCCTAAATGATTGGAACTGTCAGCCACATTAAGGGAGGGGGAGTAACGAGTCAACGTGGAAGTCACCCCATGGTGAATTTAAAAGCCCTAAAACCGTGCATGATATTAATTGTATATTCCTTCCTTAATTGCATTGCATTCATGACTAGTCATTATGGGGTTATGTGCACACACTGCCCTAAAAGAGGCGCCACCTTCATTAACAACTTAATGAGACGTTTGCATGCCTATTCCCTCCCTTAATTGCAAAACTTTTCAGATTCTCATGCATATTTAATTAGGGTAGGTCATTCATAATAAATCAGCGAGAATCTTGTAGACAATTATTGAGGATGCCCTTGCCTTTCCATTCACTCGAAAAACCCTCTATTTTCTCATTTAACCGCCACTAGACTCACCTAATTAAAACACCATTTAAGCCATTTAATTTCCTCTTAACCATATTTAATATCACGAGAAAAAAGAAGGAAAACCTACTCCACTTCCTTCTCGAGTTAACCCTAGCCGCCAACATGCATTAATTACCCATTCTTGCCTAGGTCAAACCCCCACTCGATTACTCCATCATGATGATTGGTGTGTGGAGACGTGTGGATCACCAACAGCTTGCTTCTTTTGCACTTTGTGCATTGAATGCTCTTGCCAAGGTACATCACATGCACCTGGACACCATAAGACGTGACTATTCAAGTGGGAAGGCGAAAAGTTATGTCACTTCGCCTAACCTAGCCCTAAAACCCTTCTTGTGCAACCCACCACCAGCTTTTGGGAGACAAATGGGCAAAAAGCTTTAAGCCACACTATATAAGGACCCTTCTAATCCTCAGGCGCCTTTTTCCCTTATTTTCAAAAACACTCTCAACGTCACCACTCCTTTTCTCTCTCGACACCTTCTCACCCTCACACAAAACCCTCTACGCCCTTTTCTCTCGTGGACAACACACTTCATCACCAACCACTCAATGAGGTGACAAAACACCAAGGACTCAAGTGGTGACCAAGATCATGCTAGTACCAAGGCCAAGCCTTCCACTTTATCCTTCTTTCTTAAACCAAACAAGGTTAGGGGAGTTCTTGGTTGTGTGTGAATGAATGTGTTTGCTAACATGTGCGTGATCAAGTGTGATGAATATTCTTCCTTCCTATTTTCGTTTCCAATGAGATTACAAGTTGCATGCAAATGACTTTCTCTTCATCTTCTAACTTCTTTGTTTGAACACTACTAAAAAAAAAATGGCACGTGGTAACACGAATGGGTGTGGATAAGTGAGATTATTGTTTGCATGTTAATGATATTGAAAACCTTACACAATTCTTTCTTGTTTGCCCTCACTACTAAATAAAGTTGGTAACTTTGATGAATATCCGATTGCATGTTGAAATAACTCTATGAATCCTTGTGTTTCTTTCAGTTTTCATCGACTACCCTCCTCCCTTTTTGTTTTAGCTAAGAAATTACTCACCTTTTTCTCTCGGTTTGATTCTATATGACCAAGGAGCCCTTTTTCTTAACCATGAAAGAATTCTCCTACCACCTAATCACTATTTTATGAAAAATTTGTGGTAGAAAAGAGTTGCATGTGTGATTAAACTTGCAGTTATTTCCATGATTCTTTGATGATTATTTTGTTTGCGAAGGTACATTTCGACTATGATATTTCAACAAAATTTTTATAACTATCTCCATCTTCCCTCCTTTTCTTATATTCTTGGACCGTGAACAAATGGCTCTTCTTTTCCTTGAATGTGCTAGTTCTTATGAGCGTGAATTGGTTATGTGGTTTGTGACCTTTGAGAATAAAATGCGTGCTCCAAAAATGGTGTAAGGAGGATGCGGTTACGAAAATTTTTATGTGCATGATATGAAGGATGGAGAGTCAAGGTCACAGTTTAGCACAACTAAGTGATGTGAGTGTTCAGGTTCAAGGGAAGGACCTTGGGGGTAGTGGAGGGGGGTTGCCCCAATGGTGCGGAATAGCTCACCGCGACCAGGACACGTCGCCATCGAAACTTCCACTAATCCTGATGCGAGCAAGCATTACCGAGGATTGTGGAAGGACTCATTCCTGAGGGACCAAAATGGTTAAATGGGAGAATATTCTTAATGGATTACATACAACGTGTGCTTGTAGGGAACGGGGGCCTCCGATCACCTTGACTGGAGGAATGGTGGGAACAAATTGAGGAAGTAGTGACGTTTTAAGCGTTAGTGTTTAAATTATGTTGCGACGAATCTCTGTGACTCTGCCTGGATTTTGTAACTATTTATTGGGCATTTTGTTATAACTGTGTGTTTATTGAAACGTGACTTCGTAAGTGCTTGATACTACTCTGATTTCCTTACTTACTCAATATCTGATGACTGATTGTATTGGAGCTCACCCTTTCTCTTCGTGTTCTATTGTTGTGTATTTGTATGTATTGCATGACTGTGTGACAGATGGACTCTCAGCGAGCAATGATTTAGGGAGAGGATTCTGGGGAGAAAGCAATCTGGAGATACAACCTGACAACGCGCCGTCTCATATACTAGGGAATGATCTCCATGACCATGGGGCCTCTCGCTAAAGACGATTGGAAGCACAGTTGGAGTGACCACCTTTTTGCTGATATCTCCGTACCTTTACCATTTGAATGAAGGATTATCATTCATTCACACACCCCTTCCTTCTCCTTCATCTCAAGAACCCCCTGCCAAGCGATTGAAAACTTTTATCGAAAAAGGTAAAACCATTATTGATCTGGACCCAGAGCCTACCCCTCCTCCCAGTCCTACCCCTACTCTAGAGTTGAAAGATATTAAGGTTATCGAGTCTTCCATTAGGCCAGTGTCTCGCCACTTTCCACGGATCTAAGCACCTCCTCCCGAAGAAGCTGGACTTTCCATCCGACGCCCTTCACCACCAACACATGCTTCTCGATCGCCTCCAAGTGATAGTGACCCAGACGACCTGCCACCCTCTCCTCGCCCTCAGCTAGTGGATGACTCTTCTGACTTTGACGGAATAGAATCTGACCCCAGCGATGATTCCCTTCCATTAGAATTTTACTTGTAGTTGTTGTTTTATTTTCGTCATGGATAAATACTGCTCATAGGACTTGGGTTGTTTTTACTATTTTGGAATACTAAACTTTGGGGTTATTTGGCTTTGATTTTGTTTTACCTTGGACACCTTGGCTGGATGGTATATATATGTTTATGCACTTTTCTTTTATCAACATACTCTTTATTATATTTCCATAATTTTTATCTCTAAAGGCATCGTCATTTTAGAGTCATCCTGCGAATAATCAGAGTAATTAACATAAATAACTTGTATGTTGTTGAGATGCGAGACTAATTAAATTATATGATTTTATGATGAGTGAACTCAATGCAAGTACATTGTTATAATTGTTATCTTTTAGTTAGTTCGAGTTATTCTGATAAATTAAATATTTGAGTTGAAATGTGAATACTGTAAAATGATGCTGTTGGTGCGAAATCGTACAGTAAGGAATTGTAATGTGATCATTCATGGAAGTACTTTTGAATGAATCTTGATGATTGAGAGACGAAATTATACCTCTAAAGTAATAGATGACGGTATATATATAGCTAGTGGGATCCCTTTATAATACTATTTGATTCAATTCTCTTACGCGTATAATTTAAGTGTGCCACGTTATAAAGTCTTAAGTTGTAATACGAGTATACGTGATTTTGGTAGAAATTAGGTGTTACAGTTACACTTCTTCTTTATGACGTTGTTCTTCAAAAAAATTTGAAGTTACTCTTTTTAACCATTATGCAAATTTTTTTTCAAAAGATCATGATGTATTTAGATAAAAATTGACCAAGAAATATATGCATTTTATATTTCCTACTATTAACATTTGATACAACCAATTATGAAAAATTCGTGATCTATTTTTGCTTAAGTGAAAATTTTTATTTAAGCTAAAAGGAATCTTTTTATTTTAGAAACTCTTCCATTTTGAAAACAAAAAATGCAATTGAAAATTAGGGTGCTACATTTTGTCTTTTGAGAATTTTGCTTTAATAATAATAAAAAAAATATAAAAGATGATATTAATGAAGGAAATCTTTATTGGAATTTTAGCCTTCTGTTACCATATTCTTGACCTATAAGTCAAAGAAAAACTTGAAATAGATGAGACAAAACAAAATTTGAAAGTAAAATTAAAAATGATGCAAAAAGTCTATTTTATGTGTTGTATATAATGTTGGATATTGGAAATTAGATGTTCCATCTCATGCCTTCAAGAGTAGATGTCCAATGCTTACCTTTCTAAAAGACTAATTTTTTAATTTCTTTAATTATTAATGCTTCAACATTCGTTTTTCCTTTTACTATTAAATTTTTTCTTGGAATTTTGGCATTAAGTACACAAATAATAACAAATTTTGTTAATAAATGCAAATAACTTTCTTCTTTTTCTTTCAAGAATTTTTCCTAAAAAAGTAAACATTTTAGTTCACTTTTAACCATGTAGATTCACTTATAATGTAAATTTACTAATAAAAATGTAAACAAAAAGTGTCTTTTAAGCATAAAAAAAATTGAAAATAGATTCAAATCACATTATTTAAAAAGGGTTTGAATAATTTTTTTATTAAAAGAAATATATATATATATATATTATCTCAAAATCAATTTAAATTAAACAATAAAAATAAAAATTACGTTGGAAGAAGTTGTTGTATTTAATTAGTGTATATACATTGAAATAATATTTATGATCAATCTAATTGTTAAATTATCTTATATTATCTTCATAATATATATATATCAAATTTCACACCATTTAAATAGTTGTAGGTATGTTATTCAAAATTTGATATTTACTTATATTTTAAAAACATAATACATGTTATTATAAAGTAATACGATGAAGTATTCATTTGTTTTGTTTTTACATGAAATTTTGTACAATTGATCTACTTGATAAAAATTTCACACCAATTTTTTGTTGTTCTTATCATATATTCGATCCACCCACTCATTGAGTTAGTATTTTTCAATTCAATACTAATGATTCTCAAGTCACTAACTTTGATAGACTCTTTAATTTTTAACCTTTTTCTTATTTATCTCATTTTAGGGAAAGATCTTAATTATTACTTTTTAGCATTTGATGTTGTCTTGATTAAATTATTGTCTAGACCCTAATGTCGTTAAAAATAATAGTTAATTTTCACCTAAAAGTTATAATTAGATGAAGAAGGGGAAGTGATATATAGTAAATTGTAGGAATCCAATTGAGAAAAGTACGTTGCATCCTTTGACTTAAGATGGTCACCTCTTGATAGCGAAAAGTTGTACCGTAAGACACTCAAATTTATTCCTATATAAAAAACATGCCTAAATTTGTATTACATAGCACAACTTAAAATTGTTTTTCTTTTTGGGTTTAGGACTTTTTAAAATTGTTTATATTTTTTACTGTGCAAATAGAAGTGATTTGGGACTATCCAAGAGGGCTTAATACTCAGTTAGCACCTTTAGGCTATTCATAGCCTTGTATCCAATGACAAAAAATAAAATATAAAATATTTCGATGTTCAAATTAGGTCATATTATGTATGTTATACTTACACACCTAGCATTGCATATATAACGCTCCAAATTTTGTAATATTATTTAATTATATATATATATATATATATATCTGTGTGTGTGTGAGTGTGTGAATTGATTTGAACGTGCATTTGATTGTGTACGGATTTGGATGTAAATATGGTTGTAAAGATGTAATATATGTGGTTGAAATGTGATGTGGACTTATCCTTGAGCATGACTTGTGATTAGACTAGGATCATTTGAATTGTAGACTAAGTGTGTGCTGCAGAGGCATTCTCGTTGTAGCGAGAGTGTCTTGAGCAAAGGGTGTAATTCTGTTTCGTTCTTGTAGTAGCGAGAAGGCAACAGAGAGGGGTGCATTTCTGGGTGCAGTCTCACTGTAGCGAGATTCTACAGAAACTAGAGTACAATTTTCTCCAAGATTTTCGCTGTAGCGAGAGTGTCGCGACTAGAGGGGTATTTGAAGGGGTTAGGGTTTGAAAAAGTCATTTCCCCTTTCTCTCTTCGAGCCCTTACTCTGTTCTCTCAATTCCCAACCTATTCTTACCGATGAAATTGCCTCCAAAGCTGTTTGAGACCTATATTGAAGGTGATAATCACATTTGGCGCTTTTGGAGGTAAGTTTCAATGGCTAGGGTTTCGGTTTTCGTTTCTTTTCTCTGTTTTCTTGGTTCTCTTTGAGTTCTCATAGAATTTTTCCATGTATTAGGATGAAATCCTTGTAGGGGACGCTTTCATTATTGATTTGCATTGTGGGTCTTTGATTTGAGCTAAGGGAGGACTCTACCCTATCTTATTTTTATTTTAAATCCATTCCTTTGCTATATATTGTAATGTGATTGAGATAGGATGTAGAAATATGTGTGTTTTGATGGATTTCTCGTGCTAAACAAGACATATTAGACATCAATTAATATTATATATGCTGAAATGGTTGGATTGTGAATTGGGTTGTAACTAGGATTTGTGTGTATGGAATGCAATGTGATTAAGTGTGGGCATATATGTCATGTGTGAACATGAATATTATGATGTGATTGAGAATATGGGTGACATGTGTGCAGACGTGCCATTGATTGATGCTGAATAATATGAGATGATTGAAAGTGTGTCAGATGACATGTTGAATGTGAGTGTGGTTGTGTTTGAATATGTTGGAATGCTGTGAAGGGTTCAACGATACACTAAGGTGTGGAAGATGAGGCGATAGAAATACCTTGGGAAGAGAGGGTAATGGTGACACCAATAGTGAGCGTGGGTGTACCACAGGCCACACTCTCCTCCTGACTTGGCCGCTGACTAATAGCTTTGTTAATGGGCCCATGACTGCATATGTGAAACTGAGTAAGTCTCTAAGGTTGAGGGTATCAGGAAAAATGTGATCATAGTGTCACAGTTAGCGTGACTACGTGCAGTGAACGCATGTGTGTGTGAAATGTTTGTTAGTGCACTGAATGCACCTGTCTATGAATTGAAATGAAATATTTGAAAAGTGTTACTTGTGTGTGTTAGATAGTATAGAATACTCACCCTTACATTTATTTTTGGTGATCAAGACGTTAGCACCGGACTTAGTGAAATGATGGATGGAACTATTATAGGACTTAAAATATTATTTTAAAATATAATATATTTGAATTGATCCTATAGTTGTCATTTGATATAAACTTGTAATCATTTTCTTTATTTTTAAATACTTTGATGAAATCATGTGTTAGGAATTATTTAAATAAAATTTTTTGTATTTTTCATTTTTATAAAATTTATTTATTTGAAGATAAAATTAAGGCGTTAAAGCGTACACGTTTACCATAAAAGGGTTATAGTCAGGCATCACGCTTATAATCATATAATGCTCATAATCTTCTACATTTAATAGTATAACAGGGTAGAATGTCACCACAAGAAGTATGTGATTTAGTGTTGTTGTTACTCTAAATGTTGTAAAATCTTTGTAAGTACACCACCTTCTACCACCAGCAACTTACCAGGGCTACTCTGGAATTCATTGGACTCCCAGGCTCGGCAATAAATTTTGAACTGATGAGTATCCGTCCAACCCTAACCCAATTTGAATGCAAGAAATCCGCTCAAATTGGGTGAGTATGAGTGCAGTTTTTCTCAATTGCAAAACCAGTGGAGGGTTTGAGTTATTTTTTTTCCCTATTTTATATCCATAACACAAAAATTCAACATTGTCTACATACATAATAAATATATTTTAAAAAAATTGAACTCGTGCTATTAGCGTTGTTGATTTGATTGTATAGTTTTTATGCTCACTTACTATATACATCATTACGTTTATGTATAATCATATCTTATCTTAAGTAACGTAGAAGTGAAATAACAACAATAATAAATATATATTTTAAAAAAATGTTTTCTTAAAAGAGATAAAATTAATATTTCTAAAATTATTATAATTTGTACAATCAATTTAAAATGGTCATTTTTTAGAAGATATATTAAAGTGTTATGAGATTAATTTTACATCCTTCGTTACGTACATGTTAACTCACAAATTTATGGATCTTAATTATTTCTACTTTACATAGGAATATGACAGTCTATTTTTTATTTCTCTTAAGTGAATTCATTTATGCTTAAATGAAGTTAAAATTGAACTGTTTTTTTCAGTGAACTGTTTGCTTAAAAAAAATACATTTCACTTAAGTGAATCAAACTTAGAATCATGTTTCTCATATGAATAATGTTTTTTTTCAGTGAACTGTTTGCTTAAAAAAAGATACATTTCACTTAAGTGAATCGAACATAGAATCATGTTTCTCATAACTATTTATCTCCTCAATGATAATGGCTATTCAACTTTTCTCCTTTTTCTTTGTTGTTGGCTACTCTCACTGTGTCAAAAGAGATATTAAATAGCAGTAATATTTAAAGCATTTATATAAACAAGTGCTATAAAATACTGTTATGAAACATATTAAAACACTTCTGAGATAAAATGCTATAGTAAATAATAGTATTTATAGTGTTCCATAATTAGACACACTTTAAAAGCTCTATTAAAACGTTTCAAAATGAATAAATGCTATTAAAAAATATTTTTAAATATATTTAATCTATTATAAAAAAATATAACCAAATATGCTTTCGCTTTTGCGCGTGCCCATATAGAACCTCAAATCGACATTAGGAATCGAAGCGCCTCCCCCCCCCCCCCCCAATAGCTTAAAAATAAAACAACTCCCTAAACCCTAAACTAAAGTTGCTATTGATAATCTGCTAAAGGATATCTTATTATTGAATTTTCAAGAGCATGAATGAAAAACATCAAAAGCAAAATGAAGCTATAAGTAAAAAATTAACATGCCTATGTGGAATGTATTTTAGGCTGCTCCAAATAGGATAATCTTCAATCTCACAAGCGTTACCTTAGCGAGGTCAATACATCGTTATCTAATTTGTCCTCCTTTTTCGTCGTTTCATTATTGTTTTGTTTATTCTAATGTTATTAACTATAACGACGTAACTTCTGAATTGTTTTTTTCCTTTTCAAAGAGTGCTTTTCCTTAGAACGATATGCTTGCTATGATCATGTACATATTGGTTTGAATTTAGACTGTGATATATATATTAAATTTATCATGTATGTTTAAGTTGCAATCAAACTAGACGAAGTTTAATTATACTAGAGTAACTTAATTCATTGTTTCTCTCTGCCAGATAATGGCATCCAGTCAACGGATTGATAGTTGGAGACTCACTTGCCGATAATCTCATAGAATCTCCAGCAAGATTTGAAAGCATGTCCTCTTTCAGGCAAAATCATGGGCACTGTTCTTGTGTAAGTATTATTCTTAGTTTGGATGTTTATGAACAACTATTTTGCTATTATAGAATAAAAGAGCATTCCTGAAGGTTTCCCCATTATGGTTTTGCTTGCAGATGAACTCCAAAGCTGAGGTGGGTAGAAAGCCTTTTATTTTTGTGTTGTCTATAAGAATTTATATTTTCATACTGACACATTCATTCTCCATTTTTTTTTCTAGCAAATACTTGTTATGTAGAGTTGGGAAAATGAGCTAACCAAACCCGCCCAATAAAACAGAGGGTTTGAACTTTAAAATTCGACCTTCTTAGTCTCATTCGATCAAGCCCAACTCGGATTAAGCCTCTAAAAACATTTAAAAAATCAAGTTTTATGTATTGTGCACACTATTTTTTTAGGTTAAATTCTTATTTTAATCTTTGAAATATGAAACTTAACTAAAATTAATTTTTAAAATATAAAATATAAAATTTTAATTTTTAAAATTAAAAAATAACATAATTAACAATTATTAAGTCGCTCAAATTTAAAAGATTAATTTCAACGATATTACATATTTTAGAAACTAAAATAAATAGTTATTTTATTTTTGCAACTTCAAATTACATTTAATCTTTTTTTAACCTAACTCGCTAAAATTCACTATCTACCATAGGCTAGTCTATACTAATCAAGTTGTTTATTTTGCCACCTCTATGTATACCTTATAACCTAAATATTTCAAACTTTTGTTTTTAGGGTTTAAACTATCATAGCATATAGTTTGGGAATATTAATTTCTTGATACTCTTTAAACATAACCCATTATGGTTTCTTCTTAGTAATCTAAATTTCTACAAATTAAAATTAAAACTTTTATCTATCAAAGAAATTAAGGAATACTAACCGGATAACATTAAATATTTCTCCTAATTCAATTTATAAATCGCCTCACTCATGAAAAAGTGATACATTTATTTTAAAGAAAGAAAAATTAAAAAAAGTAGAATTTTTCATTTTTCATACTAATTTCAATCATATAATAATATTAACTTATAGAAGTAAGTTGAATTTCTTATTTTACTATTTGTAATTGATTTGCAAAGATTTTCTTATGTAATTTTATTAAAATTAAAATAACGCTTTCATGATTGAAAAAAAATGTCATAAACAAATGTTAGTACTAATGTAAGTCGTGTCTATTTTAATTATAGTGAGTATAAATGTTGTCTTTAGTTATATAGTTAGCCTAATAGTTTAGTAGCATGATTTAAGATGCAAGCAGTTGATAAGTAGTATAACAACATTTAAAGGGTGTCTTACTCAAATTTAGAATTTTACTTTTTTCCCTCAAAAGTCCTATTAAAATAATTCTTTATTAAATAGGTGTAAAAGATTTATTTTTGTTTCAATGCTTCCTTGATTAATTGATGTAAAAATATTACTTATCTATTAACACCTTATTAATTACACAACAAGAAAATATTTAATTAGCTACCAAATTTAACAACTGAAATAAATTTATAGCAAATAACAACCAATTTAATGACCGAAAAATATTTGTTACAAATAGAAATCAAACAAAATTAGTAGTAAATAGTAATTAAATTTAGCAATCAAAATAAATCTGTCATAGATAACAATCAATTTAGCAACAAAAAAAAATTCATTGTAAATTACAACCAAATTCAACAATTGAAAAAAAAAAAACTTAGCAAATAGCTATTAAATTTAGCAATTAAAACAAATCTAGGATGAAACTGAAGATCTGTAACAAGTGTTATTTATACACTAAATACAAAAAATTATATAAAATTTATTTTTTATAATAACAAATTAAAGTTGTTCTTAAATTCTATTATTTTTTAATTAAATATTTTGAATATAATAAAATTTATGTTATTAAAAATAAAAATAGTTTCTTAATTATTTTCAAATTTTATTTAAATTTTTTAAATTTACCTATAAATGTTTATATATTTTTCTATAATATTTTAAAAGATAAAAACTAATTTATACACATATATATGTAGAATTTTTAAAATGAAAAATTAATAATATTTTAAAAAACATAAAAATATATTTAGCATATAAAAATGATTTACAATTCATATTTTTTAAAAACAACAAATTAAAATCATTGTCAAAAATAAAGAAACTACAATTATTAAATGTTATCTGAAATTAAAGTAAACAATGATTATAAAATAAAAAAAGTAGGTTTATAGTTATAATTATTGTTAGATAAATTATTTTAAAATTTTTAAAGTAACATAAAATTAATAATTTTTATGAATAACATAGTTATGTTCATAAAACATAATAAACAATAATTATCAATTTATATTTAAATTTTAAAATAATAATTATAAATCATTATAATAAATTTAAAATATATTTTATAGTTGTGATCAAGATAATAAATATCAAATAGTTTTAAAGCAAGACAATATTTAATTGGTGTTATTTAATATTTACAAACACAAATTTATATTTTTTCTGACGTAAAAAAAAATCTCTTAAATTAATTTCTACTTTGTCTACATCATTACGCTTTTATTTGTGTTTAATATAATAAAATATATATGAAAGAAATCAATTTAGTATAATTTATTATATAATTTATTTGTTTTAAAATAACTCAATTGTCATAATATATAAAATTACAACATTAAAATAATTAAATAATTCGTTGTTAAATTGTTTCATTTTTTATAATTATTCAAATAAAAATCAATAAATAATATCTCAAAAAATAATTACAATAGTTTTAAATATGATTATACTAATTCACTAATTCACTTGAAAATTTATTGTGATAATATATTTTAAACATTTGAAATATTTATTAATTTTTTATGTATAAATTTTATTTAATTTTAAAAATATTTTTCAAACACACTACTTTCAAGTGGTTTATGACGACAGTAAAATCTTTATATTAATTTAAATTTAATTTATATTAATCTATATTTAATTTTTAAATTTGACATATGATATCGTATGAAAATCTTTTGATAACATTAAAAATCTTATTTTTAATTCATTATATTTAATATCACAAAATATTAATTATTAAAATTAAAATATTTTCTTGAAATAATAATTTTTATAATATCTTTAATTTCACTGACCATAAAATAATATATAATTTTAATAGTATTTAAAAAATAAAAATTGATATATATACACACATATAATTTATTAAATAAAAAATAATATTTTTTTAAAAAAATATAAAAAATATGGTATGTTACAAAATTTTTTCTTAAACTACGTCGTTAGGGTGGATAAAATAAGAATTCTGAATTCTAAACTTAACACAAAGTTTTCTCTCCTGCGCATTCTCATCTTTCCATTGTCCCTACTATTTGACATTTTCCTCAGGAATCAATTAGTGAGGGAAAATTTAAGATTGAACAACATTCCAACTCCATTCTCTATCCTTCAAATCAATCATTAATGTATAACCTTTGAAAAGCTTTCATTGGAACTTCCCTTGTGGTAGAAGTTACGAGAATGGCAATGAAGTACCTTTTGTTCTAGCAATGTACTATGGTGGCTGCCTTTATACTTCAGTAATAAGAGAGATTGTATTCTCTGTAAATGCTCCTTGGAGTTGCTAAGGTGTGGACCCAATTACTACTTCTAAAATTGATTTTGAAGCTTATAACCTTGCTAAAGTTGTTGAGATATGAGAAGTTGACTTTAGAGAGGTTCGATCTTTTCAATCTCCAAAAAAGTTTGATTTTGCTAATTCGACAATAATAGCAGAGGTACAAGTTGATGTAGATTTCAAAGTCGTGTTAAAAGTTATGTTCAAACATTTTTTACACAAATTCAAGTTTCACTTAACTAGCAAAATATGAGTAATATACCAGGCTCGGCAGCATCACATACAGATGTTGATTCAATTCCATCTACTCCTTAAATTTTAGGGAGCATGACTACTCCTACCAGCACATAGTCTCCTTCAAGAGGATCATTATTAGTAGTGTATGTCTTCATTATTAACAGTTTCTGGAATTACAGAATCCACTGATCAAAAGATATGACTTGCCCCAAGAGTCAAACATGTGTAAGTTAGTTTATTTATACATATATTATATCAAAATATTTTTTTTATAATTATCTAATTCTATAATATCATTATTTTTTTTTCAATATTTATCTACCTTCAGATGGTCCTTCGAAGGTTATTTCCAAAATAGTCAAGTCTAAGTTTAATAGTCTATGTCCTACTTGGACCAAGGTGCCACAAAAAGTGAAGAATATGTGATTTGAAGAGTTTAAGGTAACATATGTTAAATTTATGGTGTCATATAAACATTAAACCAATGAATTGTTTCTAACATGTAAGCAAAAATAAAATAATTGTTAGGCATATATATTTATTGGGTGATTTTCTTTTTTAGAGGGAGGGGAATATTTTTAATAAAAATACTCCTACATTCCATGCGCAATTATTGACTCCTATATATATTATTGTATTTCTCTATTTTATTTTTTTTATTTGCAAAAAAACATACAAATGGCTCTCTCAACATAATCTTACCATTATATCTATTTTTGAGCACAAAGGCTCTGTTATTTTAAAGAACATAATGTTTAAGTTATGAAAGAGTAAATATAAGGGCCTTTGAATCACTGCTAATGTGAAGAAAAGGTTGCACACTCATTGGACTGGAGAATAGTTTAAAAAGAAAAGCATTGTTGGTAAACAAAATAGAGCTGTAAATAGTAGAGCATCTTTGTATATTAGTTGCTTTATATTTGCTGCTGATCATCGTAATAGAATAATAATTATTTAAATTGTCTTCTTTGTTTTAAATAATTTCCTTCATTAAAAATTTACACTTGTAATATTATGTAGATTGAGAAACTTAAGTGAGTTCCCACAATATTTGATATAATGGGAAAGGCAAATAAATAAATAAAGCTAGAGAATAGGTTGATGACAAAGCCTAAAATATTACCATGTATACCTTTCTACATACTACTTTTCATAAATTTCAGCCTCACTTTTATTATAAATTATGACTAATATGGTATTTAATTTTTTAGGATGAGTTTATTTGATGTTGAACTGAAGCCCATGCACATGACAATGATAATCATGGTGAAGAGGGTGCCTCAGGCGACCATTTTGTAGCTGACAATGCCATTTTTTTTAGAAGTTTTTGCAAGAAGAAACAAGAAAGGTCATGTGTATGAAATCTCATTATCTCCTTTTATGCAGTTTGATCTTAGTTCTTGAGTTAACTATCAACAGATCATTGTCAAACTTAATGCAAAATTAGCAGCGAAGGACAAACATTGATACTATACAATCTAAATTACAGAAGACCAATTCAAAACTATATAAGACTAAGGATATTCTCTAACAAGTTGTTAAACGCTTGAGGGTTTCAACCAATACTCAAGTGGATGATTTTTGCATTAGTAGTGATGATGTTGATTCTCCTCATGATAACATTGATCCACTTTCATGATTTAGGATTTTTTTTTTCTATTTGTCATGTCAATTATTGTTCCCTTCATATTTTTTAGGCTATACTTTTGTTATGAAGTTAAATACATATTATTATGAATTCTATAATTATTTTACTTCTTTAAATGTATTTTTTATTATGTTTATAGTTGTGGACTATTAGCAGGTTTTGCTAAATATTACATCTTATATAAGCATGTTTTATTAAATGAAAAAGAAATAATAAAAAATTTATTATAATTAGCCACCAAATTAGCAATTGATTTTGCTACCAGATGTTTGTTGTAGCTTAACCAGCATAATTAAGGTAGACGCAAAATTATAACTGAATTAGCTACCAAAATGCTGGTAACAGAATATAACCAAATAACAACTGAAAAAGGAGTTACAATTAGCAACCAAAATAGGTGGTCACAATTAGCAACCGAACTAGCAACCAAGAAGATGGGGCCTAAATAGCAACTGAATTTGTTCAATTACTAAATTTAAATTTTTGCAACAGATTATATTTTCAGTCGCTAAAGATGTTTGCAACCAATATATTAGCCACTGAGCATAATTGGTGGCTAAAAAAATTTGCAACCAAATGTCATACTTTTGCCATTAATTTTGTCGGTTGCTAAATATATATTTTTTTGTTGTATTTAGTGTTATAAAAATAGCATGTTATTACAATATTTATGCAAAAATGGCATAATATATTCAATATATTACAACGGTTCTAGGATCAAATGTTGTAATTGAGTATGCTATTACAGGTTTTTGTCTAATAAGCTGTAATTAATAGATAAACTTTTTATATCACATGTTAAGTACTGTAATATTTTCTTTCACATAATTACATGGGAGGAAAATATAGAGCTGCAAAATATTATGAAAATATGTGCAAAAGCATTCTAACGTAGCATTTTTGGCATAGTATCTCATAACAAAAGTAGGAACAACTTAGTTACGTATATCACCAAAGACTCCTATAATCGTTCCTTAAGCAATGTCGTTTTTGAACCCTTTCAATAAGTGAAGAAGGAGCTCGACCTTATTCTTATCATCCCACAAGCTTTTGTTTCTCGCATTGGTAGAATGATAACCCATGATGACAACGATAGTGGCGATAAATTTGTAATTATTAAAAGTTTAATTTACTTTCATAAATAGTTGATAAAAATTTAAATTTTTTCTTTTAAAAATGATGGAATCCATATTTACACAAGTAAAAATAGATTCACTTAAATAAAATGTCTTTTGCTTAAAATATAGTTTGCTCTAAATGATAACAAAATTGAAATTGAATTGTCTTATTTCTATATAATCTAGAGATGATTTGGTTATCAAATTTATCCCATTGTTTATTGACCATTTTATATAAAGTGAAAAAAGCTGTCAATTGTTTTTCTAAATTATATAAAGTTTGCTGGCTTTAATTTTTTTAATTTGGTAAGAAATAATTTTTTACTTCGTTAAAATTATTGTTATGACAGTTGATTTATTTCAAATTTAAATTTATTTATTTTTATTTAATTTTATGTAAAGGAAAAACACTTGACTAAAATAGCGGTCACAAGTTTGATGTAGATCTTATTTTCAAGTAAATCAGTTTCTTAGGAATAATATGTTCATCATGCATTTTTTTTATCAAGTAGATGAAGATAAATTAGTTACTATTTAATTTCTCTACTTTAAATAAAAATTGAAATAATTTTTTTAAATATAACTTTTGTGGTACATTAATCAAATATAATTTAAATATTGGTTAAATTGATCAACATATCCCACTGGGTACATTACTGGAAGCCTCGATAACTATTTCTAACATTCTTCGAGGGTCACCACTTGTGGTTAGAAACTCCTTAATGTCCTTTTCTTTTTAATTTTATTACTAAAAAGGATTATGACAAACAGAAAAACACAAGATGAAACCATTGGGTTTCTGTTGGTCTTGAATTTGTTGGATTTGGTAATAAAATATAATAAGTATTGGACAGAGTGTAATAATAATACATCTTTATTTAATTGTTAAAATTATTAATCTATTTTTTATAAATTATATTTTTAAAATTAACTTTTTTATATAATATAAAATATTTTAGTGGATTGATCTATTGTGTGAACTAGGATCAAAACATTTAAAAAATAGTTAAATTAATTTTTTTTAAGGTTAACGAAGTCAATGTACTAGTTTTAACTCAATTATAAGGAGCCTTTTGGCTTAATTTCTAAACTTTTTATATTGTTGCCCTTCTTATTTTTTGCTGAAATATTGTTGCCCTTTTGATTTTATGGATTTATTACCCTTAATCCATATGGTTGGGGTTAAATGGATTAAGATTAAGATTGATCTATTTAAAACCTCTAGGAATTCTGACAAAAAAAAAAAAAAACACCTCAAGGTATAACTAAAATTTTGTCTCTTCATTGGTGTCCTTTAACTTCTTATATGCTTTTTGTTTGGTCTCATATAGTACGCATATATTACTTTGGTTTCTATTTTAATACATCGAATGTACTCATCAAATATATTTTTACTATTATTCATAGCTTTTACATTATAAAATCTTATCCTACTTACAACTTTGGAAGCGCTTGGCCCACATGAATTATTATGGCAAGCAACAAGAAGCCCCTCAATCAATATTTAAAACAAATAACTCTGCAAGTTTTGCATATAGCAAGTCACTTATAGCAATTCCATACATGGCTGGGGTTAGTGAAAATGGTTCTTTTTCTTTGTACACTTTGCTCTTGATTTCTTCACTTTTGTTATTGGCTTCCCAAACCCATGTTTCCTCTGAGAGAATTGCGAGGCCTCCCATTGTGAATGGACTATCATGGAACTACTATTGGATTTCATGTCCAAGGGTTGAAAGGATTATAAGGAAGCATCTTGAGGGTGTCTTCAAAAAGGACATTGGCCAAGCTCCTGGCATACTTCGACTCTTCTTCCATGACTGCTTTGCCCAAGTAAGACTTAGGAGAAATAATTAATCTACCCTAATTTAAAAGATATATTAATTTAAGAAGAGAAAATTCTAACTGCAGTCAGATAACTGTGAATTCTAAATTTGATATTGGAATATGAAATAAAATAAAAAAAAAAGTTTCTTTTATTTCAGAATGAAGCAATATCCCACTAAATAGTGATATATGGTGTCACTCGATTTGCATCGTAATATTTTGTGAGTGTTTTTTTTTTTTAAATAAATTACACTTTACGCTTAATTATTTTATGCTTTCTCAATTTATTTCTTATTTCATTCATTTTCTTATATTTCAATTAAGGTGTCATTTAACTTCCTTTAGAACTATGTTTTTGTATTGTTATGTATGCTATTGATGAGTGATTTGGATTGAATCAGGGGTGCGACGCATCTATATTGTTGAATGGGGTGAATGGAGAAGAAGATGAAAAGGAACACCCTGCCAACCTTGGATTAAGGGAAGAAGCCATTCAAACCATTGAAAACCTTCGTGCTCTTATTCGTAAGCAGTGTCCAAGAGTTGTCACTTGTGCAGATATTCTTGTTATTGCGGCGCGCGAAGCCGTTCGCCAAGTAATTATTTATTACCTATTTTTTTGTTTTGTTTTAACACATATGAGCTTGCTGTCTTTCTTTTTACATTTTTCAATAATGACATTAATACATATAAAATAATTTATATGAATTTAGATTGTTTTCTTTTTAATGATAAAATAAAAAATCTAAAATTTAATGCTCTTTTTATTGATATATTGTTTTTAAAATATATAAAAGCAATATAACAATCGCGCGATTTGAATTTTTTAAGAAGAATGTACCAAGTTGTTAATTACTTTGTGTCGGGTGTTGGGGCAAATTTTTTGAGATCATTAGCAAATTTTAACATTTTCACTTTACATTTATGACGTTTCATTTTTTTAATATTATTTAGCGCTAGTCACTAATTTCTTTTTAAGTTATGATGAGAAACTTAAAATCCCGTTAATAATATATGTTCTAAATCACTTGTTAAAAAAAAAACGCATTTGATAAAAGAATAAATCGTATGTGTTAAAAATTAAAAAAAATATTTTATGCTCTCAACAAATCTCTTAAAAGACTGTTTATTATAGATGTATTGTTCTTACACTCTTGTAAGTTATCAATAGTATTATAAGAATATTATTTTGAAAATTAAATTTTTATTAAAATATAATAATTTAAACCTCATAATTTTCAAAATACTCAACCTGTTTTTTAATTAATTCCTAAACATAATACCCATGACCATATAAACTTAATTATATAATTTTTTGAACTTTCACATCCCAGTATTGAGAACATTCTTTCGATCACTTTAGTTTGATTGGACATTGTACAGTTAGGAGGACCCGATTTTGAGGTGCCTCTGGGAAGAAAAGATAGCTTCAATTTCAACGTAACGGCACCTGACAACCTTCCAGCACCATTCTTAAGAACCGATGAGCTCCTCGAAATTTTCGGAGGCAGAAACTTCGTTGCCACAGATGTTGTTGCTCTCTCAGGTGCCCACACTTATGGTCGAGCACACTGTCCCTCATTATTCAACAGGACCATAGAATCAGACCCACCAATAGAACAAAACTTCAAGAACAAACTCGATTTGACGTGTCCCAGTGATGAATTCCCCAACACCGTTGATTTGGACATCAGAACTCCCAATAAGTTCGACAACATGTATTACATCAACCTATTGAACAACCAGGGTGTGTTCACCTCCGACCAAGACTTGGCGAGTAACTTCAAAACAAGGGAGATTGTCAATACTTTTGCTTCTGACCAGAAAAAGTTTTTTGACAAATTTGCCGATGCTTTTGTGAAGGTGAGCCAATTGGGTGTTTTGACTAAAGATCGAGATGGGGAAGTTCGCAAGACATGCTTTGCTCCAAATAAGAGGAAATCTTCGGTGGCATTTGTGGTGGAAGAAGTGGTCGAATTGGCTGAGCAGCTTTGAATTGAGTCAGTGATAGTAAGCAAGGGGTTCTCTACCACACCACGGCCACATGCATGGTTTGAAATTATGTGTGTTTGATGTTTTGTTTCTCTACCGTTTGTACTGTGTGGAATAAGAGGCTTTGAAAGTTAACTGTGGTTGTGTGTGGTACTCTTATGATTATGAACTACTTGTTTTGAACATTTCTTTCTTTCTTTCTTTCTTTCTTTCTTTCTTTCTTTTTCTCATAATCTTGATCTTCGTGTGGAGTGAGGGGTTCACAGCAAATAAGGAGAACATACGTATGAGAATAATTGATACCGATATTACGCGTTTTATCCAAAACACTGAATAATTGGACTAGAAATTGGTAGGAAAGGAAATGCTGATCAATTCAATATCTAAATTATCCAAAACAATCTGGAGCTAGATTGATATATCCTCGCAAAAATCATTTACAAATTAGCAAAAAGTTTTAAGAACAGTAATGAAATAAATTATAAATATAAACATGAAGTGAAAAGAAATGAAAGCATAATGATAAATAATAAACTAAATCAAGTAAAATGAAATAGTAAAAGAAGAAGAAGCAATCTCACATTAAAAAAGTATCTTTTATTTCAGTCAACACGACCATAGAGATCCAATGACATTTTACAAGAAATCTTACGAGTATTTTTTTCTACTAAAATAGAATTTACATGCCTATTTATAAGCAAAAAAAAATTTAACATAATTTTACAATAATATGGCACTTGTATTTAATACTCCTAAAAACATTTCGCGTATCATTTCAAAGATTAATTTGTTTTTAATTGTTATACACTTTGATAAGAATTTATTTAAGTTGTAGCCTTTTGTTTTCATATTTTGACCCACAATCTTGAAGTCTTTGACCCTTAATCAGAGTTATTTTAGTTGAAATTATCGTGGATGTACCATCTCCACTATCGCTGAATTTAGTTCAAATTCTTATTAAAAATACATAGAGAAATTACATTTAAAGACTATAACCAAAAAGATTAAATAAAAATATAGTCTAATCAATTTTTTCAAAAGCTTTTATTATCCTAGTCATCTTTAAAATGATACTAATAGTGTTTGGTATCTAAAATTTTTTTAAGTGAGATTTTCAAGAATATGTTTCTCAAAAATGTGTTTATTGAGTAACTCGTTATCCATATTTGTTTACTAAGTAATTTTTTAAAAATCTTTTTATTTTCTCTCATTTCCATGTTTGATGTTAAAAAAACTTACCCAAGAATGTTTTTACTCTTACAAAAATATCTTTAATAAAGCTCTACAAATAATCGCAACAGATAAATCAACAAAAATAAATAAAGAATGAGTAAAGTAGCATAAGCAAATGATGACAATTGAGAGAAAAAAAATGAATAAAAATAAGAGCACATGCTTATCAAAGAGTAGAAATAGAACTCTTACAAATGAAAGAGCATAAAAAAGACCAATGAAGTAGAGAGAATAGATAATGCAAAAATAATTTGAAATTGGTAAAGTGAAGTAGAGTAAAAGAAAATATTTTTGTAAAAAATTTTAGATCCTAAGAAATTTAAATATCCATTTATTGAGGTGAAAACATGAAAATTTAAATTTTTTTCACAATTCAAGTTTTTTTAAGAATCTCATATTTTTGAAATTTTTTTTTTTATCTTTTACCAGATATGAGTAATGAAACTTTTTAAGTAACATTCGAAAGTTAAAAGATTTCAAAATACCAAACATTCCGGCCAACACTCCTCAAAATATTTGTTCTTGGAACAAAATTTGAAAACGATATTTTTATTTTTATTTTGGATAAGAAATAGTATAATATTCTTAATTTTTCTTTTTTTATCTACCTCACTTTAATTTCTACATCTAGATAAAGACTAATAAATAAATATCTAGTGCGGTTATCACAAGAACTGGACATCCAGTTTTACTTTGCTTAAACGATTTTACGCTCGGCGAAGACAATTTTTTTTATTCCGATGCTCTTCTCTCTTGTGAACTTTCAGTTCCTCGACCCCTCTCTCATAGCTTTCCCTTCCCCTCCCACTCTCCCTTTTTAGTCCGCTCTTGCTCTCTACTCCAAACCCCCTCCATCTCAGCCTCTCCCTGCTAGTGGTGCTCATCGAGTGCGTGGATTCGGTGAAGTTTGTTCTTGAAGCCATATAAGAGATTTTTTCAGTGGATAAGAAAGAGGAGAAAGCTGGGAACAACTTGGGGTGGACTTGCGTGCTTGTGCTTAAGTCTTTGAGAAGGAGGATGATTGAGATTTGAGAGGGGTGGAGGGACTGAGATCTGAGATGGGGACGAAATTGAGATTTGAGAGGGGTAGGAGCGGAGTTGAGATTTGAAAGAGTCTCGCTGAGATCTGAGAGAAAGGCAAGGTTGAGATCTGAGAGGGGTAGGAGGGAGGGAAGGGGCTGAGATTAGTGGGAGTGAGGGAGAGGGAGTTGAGATTTGAGAAAGAGGGAAGAGGAGGAATGTGGGGTGAAGGTGGGGAAGAGGAAAGGGCTTGAGATTTGAGAGGGAGGAGTGAAGGGTAAGAGAAGAAGTTGGAGGAGCTGTGAGGAAGGAAGTCAAGTGACGGTGGAGGGGTCGAGAAGAAGGAAGGATAAAGAAGAGAAGAGGAAAGTGAGAGGCGCTTACTTTTTCGTTTAAGCAAATGGTTATTTCACTTAAGTGAAAGTAAAACAGGACAGTCTTGTTCATCCCTAATAACTTTGAGTTGCTTGCACATTCTCCAAAAACTTTCCATCTCTTTAATCGGTTGATATATTCTTACTAAAAACTATCCCATAATCTTTTCAACTTACCATATAAGCCTTGTTCTTACAAAGTATGAGAACTATACTTTTTACACTCAACTTACTCTTTTTTAATTCTTATATTCATGTTCTTGCTTCCAAATCTCTTCCTACATCAATGGTGTAAAAATAAATCGTTTAAGTCCTTTGAGCCTATCATCTAAGGAGAACTTTAGCCAATACAACATACTAGCCATGTTCCTTACCCCTAATTGAATAAGAAAACCAAGGTATTATCAAATTCTAGGTTAATTTCTACTGCCATTAAAGAAGGATTTTGTGTTTAGTCCTTTATGATTAAAAGGACCATTATTTCTTTATATTTTTTTTAAAGAAAAAACATCTAACTTATTCAATCACATAATATGACATTCTTAGAAAATTCTTCTATAAGATTTTTAGGTTTGTCTTTGCCTACAAGCCCTACAAGAAAAGTAATCAATGAGCGACTAAAGTTTTTCATTGCAAAAATTTAGCACTTAATTTGATCCTAATTAATTTGCAAAAAATAAAATAAAATTAGCAACTGAAGTTTTTAGTCACAAAATTCAATACATAATTGAGTCACTAAATAATAATATATATACTAAAAAAATTGGTTGAAAAAATTTGTTGCCTTATTCAATTATTAAATAAAAAAGAAATACCAAATTTTTTTATCACAAAAATTTAATCGTTAATTCTAAAAAAAAATTAGTAATAAAAAAATTTGATGACAAAATAATCATTATTAAAAATGTATAGAAAAGTAAAAATGAATGGATGGTTTGATCCTTCCCATTTAACATCTAGAATTTTGGTAGAGGAAACAATGACTTAAGGTGAAGGTTGGAGAAAGATGAAATATGTAATAGTTCGAGATGGCAAAGACAATGTCTATGTGTTTAGGAGAAATGAAATTTCTTAAGTTATAATAATTTACTCAAAATAAAATTTTCAATTTAATTGAAGTGTGTTTGAGCTATTTAGGTTGAAAATTATAAGGTGATAAAAATGTATTACACCTTCTAAAAAACAAAGTGTATGTTGTATATAATCTATATGGCTTTTGTTTATAGCTTAAATTAATTTTTTTACTAAAATTTGTATAACATAATTTTCAAAAATGTTTTTACTTTTTGACAAGTTTTTATGAAAGTATAATGACCAAGGAACTCTTACTTTTTGAAAAGGAAGTGACTTTTTTTCATTAGTTTTATGAAACTATGATGGTTGAGGAAATACTAATTTCTAGTCAAACTGAAGAGACATGGAATTTAGTCGACAAGAATATTTTTGACTAATTTTTACAAAAACAACTTGTAATCAAGGAAATATAATTTCTAGTCAAAAAATAACATTGTGACAATTTTTTAGCAACTTCACAAAAGGTTTGCAAATAAGATTACAAGATACAATGATGTAAAAAATAAGTCAAAAAAGAATGTTTTGATATGCTTTCAATAAAATATTGTCTTCATTTATTAAGGATAAGGATTATTAAACACTACTACTTCTAAATGAAATTGGATAAGCTATTTCTAAATAAAAAATCAAGTACAACGACCTAAGAAAAAAGAGAAGATTATTGTCAAAATACTAATGCTTTAGGAATGGTTATAATATGTTATATATGAAGACATGTGGGAAAGATCGTGGGTAGTATGTGGTAGATGTTACAAATAAATGTTGTAGGCAGTTATATCGTAAAATATGTGTGATAAGTTTGTATTTTAACATGTTTTTATAGTAATTTGTTTATGTATAACCATTATTTTAATTATGTTTTACACTGATTTATATATTAATTATGTAGTTTAGCATAAGAAAGGTTATAACTAAATTTTTGGTGCATTTTGAGTCCAAACTGCTTGAAAAATAGGGTTTCACAGCAGTCAACATGGTTAGACTCTAGTAGCAAGTACAGGAGGTGCTTTGATACACATGCACGATCGTGCTCACCTGTGGTAAGCCTAATTATAAAGATATTTTAAGATTTTTAAAACCTATTAAAAGGAACCTTAGGAGAGCGATTGAGAGACACTGTTTTGATCTTATTTTTACACCTTGTTTTTTTATCTTTGATACACTTTTCATCTCATCCTTTCCACACCTTAGAGTTATCTCTTTGATTACATTCTTGGCAGAATTTAAAACTTTGAGCGATTGTACTTAAAGATTGAGAACTCATCTCATCTCTAATTCTTAGGGACATTCTAGTTTGCTATTTCCTTTTCGACTATGACTTTATTTATAATTTTTTTAGTTCTTTTCTTTAACATGAGTAACTAAGTCCATAACTAGGGCTATGGGAATTTTTGTTCATGAATTTATAAGATTTTAATGTTTCAATTTAAGTTTGATTTCTATTCGTGATTAGTGTTTATCCTATTGTGCATAATTGTATGTTGTGAATTGATCATTTGTAATATAATCATAATTAATTATATCATTAGACAATGATACTTTGATTAGTTAATAGATCTCTACAATAAAACGAGACAAAGGATTAGGTAGACCAAAATAATCTTTCTCTTCTAATCGTTATTAAATTAACAAGTTCATAGGTATTTTATGTTTTTTTAAATTGATATCTTGCATAACTATTGTGGATGTTAATTTAGTGACAAAATATTAATATGACATAACTATTGGGTATTAATAGTATTTGTATAAATAATTGATAATCATAAAAAAAAATTAGATTTAAAGTTAAACAAAAGAATACATAAAGGATTGAATGAGTAAACTCATATGTCATAAGTTCCTTTCCTATAAATTTAACTAAGAAGTGTATTAAATTATTTGCCCTTAATTTTGTTATATGTTGACTAAAAATAGAATTTCAAAACTAGGATTACGACTTTTACTGTAATTCGAAAAACAGATCAACAATAATATATATTTGATTGTTTGAAAGTTGTACATCCATTTATTGTAATTCAATTTTGATTCAATTGTTTTCTTCAAATTCTTACAACTTTACGTTAATATTGCTGCAATCGTTCTTCTTCTTGCTATTTTGTTTTTATTTTTACGTTTTCTACAATATTAATTAACGAACACACTATAAAAAAATCTACTAAAAATCTAAAAATGAATTTTAAATTAGTTTTAAATTTATTTGCTTGCTAAAAAATTCACCTTAAACACAATGCCAACAATGGGTCGTGGTGGGTTGAGTGGCTTCGACGCTTGATTCAGAGAGTGAGAGAGAGATAAAGAAAGAGAGAGTGGTCATATTGTCTAATATGGATGTGGTTGAGCTCATGGCGGAAGATCTAGTCACTCTCTCTCTTTCTTGCGAATGTGAGTATTCATTGGTCATTGTTTTATGCCATAATATTTGTTTGAAAGGACAAATATATTATATTTGCTAAAGGACTTTCAAAATGTGTTTGGAGAGAAGAAGAAAAAAAAGAAAAACAAAGAAATGGTATATGATTTAAGCGATTAAAAAACTCATTTTTTTAGATGTCTCAAGGAATACAAAGGATCATTAAAAAACTCATTTTGACTTGCGAAAAATGGGTATTAGAAAGAAACTTCATCCAAGAGAGACAAATCAAGGTAGGAAGATAATGTTTGCAAAATCATATTTCTTATTTTTTGTGATGTTCTAAAGAGTGCAAAATTATTAGATGGTCGTGCATTAAACATTTCAAGACGTGTTTAACATGCTAAAAGAATTTGTTTTATACAAGAGTCACGATACACATTTTATGCTGTTACTTGCCTATCCATTAATTCTTATTTGCTCATTTTTTAACGCTTATGCCTGAAAGTTAATGATATGACATATTTACATATCTTAAAATATGATATTATCAAAACACTTTATCAGTTGGAAGCAGTTTTTCCTCCCACTTTCTTGAATATAGTTATTTCACTATTAGAATTGTAGTTATTATTTGCAAATATTTCCTGCAATTTTTTTTAGAAATTTTAGAGAAATTTTATTTATTTTTTATAAAAAAAGAATTATTATAAAAATTCAAAACAATTTATTAAGTTTCTTACTAAAATTTTTAAGAATAAAAAAGGTAAGAAAAGCTCATAATTTCCTATAATTGTTTTTACAAATATTTTCACAAGAAGAATTTTAAAAAAAATTTACAGCAATTCTTAAAATTTCCTGTGTTATTTCCTAGGAATAAAAAAAGGTAGAAAAAGCTTAATATTTTTTACAAATTTTTATGCAAAATTTTTATAGAAACAATTGTATGTAAATTTATTCGAAAACTTAATGATCTTATAAATTTTATTGCCAAAATTATTGTAGGAAATATTTGAAGCAAAATATGTAAAAAAAATATCCTCTTTAAATTTAAAATAAAAATATCATTTATTCATAAAAAATTAATTAATTAATTTTCTCATTACAAGAAAATGAAATTAAATTTTTTAAAATATAAAATAATTTGAAGATACTTATAAAAAATTTAAGAAAATTTTATATTAATTTAAATAAAAAATATTTTCTATTGACAAAAGATATTAATTGATTTTAAGTTAAATAATTATTTTAAATTCTTTAAATGATTTAATTATTATTTTAGTATTCATGTGAAAACAATTTATATTTTGACACTCGTATAATTTTGTTAAAATTAATTTTTATTATTATTGAAGTTATAAAAGAGTATTAATATATTTTTCTTAGATATTAAAATAAAAAGCTATATATTGTATGTAATATTAAATTATAAAAAATTTAAAAAGATTAAAAGTTTATTTTTAGTTAAAATATTATTCACGCTTTTCACTCTCGTAAAAATAAAAGGAGCTATTTTTATGTGTTTTCACAAATTCTTAGTTTCTTATAACCTTCTTGTTCACAGTTCATATGTTTTCACAAATTTTCATTTTCTCAAATCTTAAATCCACGATCGTATCTCATGTTTCTCTCTCATCAATTTGCTTTTTCCTTTTAGATTTCAGAAATCTTTAAACTCTATTTTATAATTTGAAAAACCCTACTCGATAATTTTAGTCCAACTTTTGTCTTTGTATGTTGATTGTATTATTATTATTATTATTATTATTATTATTATTATTATTATTATTATTATTATTATTATTATTATTATTATTATTATTATTATTATTATGTTGAATGTTGCTAAAAATTTCCCCTAAATTTATATATTCAATAATGTCCTCCATTTGTTCTTGTTAAGTAGAAAGAGGAGAATTCTGATGTTACAGTAGATAATTAGGTTAATAGTTTTTTCATTCATAATGCTAGTTTGAAATTACTATTGGTTAGATTTCTAATAGATATAAATAGTAAGGTCAGTGAAGGAAAGCTATTTTGATGCTAAAAAATCAAATTGGTGCATCAGTCTTATTTTTATGGCATTATGTTTTATTTAGATTATAGCATCTGTTATAGTTTTGTTTCGTTACTATTCTTTTTTCTATCTTTTAAGAGGTAGAAGAGCTTAGATAGTGAATTCGTTACGATAATATAGAATAAGTATAATACAATATTCTGAGACATTTTCCTAATCAATAATGTATGTTTTGAAAATGGTATTCCTATTGAAAATTTCATGCTCTATATCTTTTATACATTGTGGGTGTTATTGTTGGACGACAAGGTATATGGACCATAAATCTGGTTGAAATTATGTTTAAGTTAGAAATTATGGTTGTTATTTGTAAATTTTGAGCAATAGCTTCTTAATGTTGTTGGAGAATCTTATTAAATCATGTTATGTATGGGATTACAAAAGGACAAAATTTAGAGGCAATGCAATAAGTATTATTAGTGTCATTCTTGAATCATAATTGAGTTTCATCTTAATAATGTGTTGACCTTGAATACTAGTGTGCTAACCTTTTAATGCTGACTCTTATTATACATATTAACAAATAAAACTTCAGTTCTGATGGAAGAACAGTATCAACAAAACTTATGGTACTGCACTTGAGTTTTGTTCTAACAAAAATGAATTTTGTCAAATTGTACACATTCTAGTTAGGCACTTTAATGGTGACTCTGCTAGTTAAGTTATGAATGATGGATTGAACCTATTTTTTTGTGAGGTCGAAGGTATCTTCCATAATTTTATAGGATATTAAATTTAATTCCAGTCATAGATATTTTAGAAAGAAATAAACTTCAATAATTGATTATATTTAAATCTAGTACTAATTTCACCTTAATTTCTATTTATCTGTCCTAATTTCTTAGAATTAATTGTTAAACTTATTAATTTATCCTTTATAAATTAGTCAATTTTTTACTCTTGAACTATTCGAATAGTTTAAATGTTTAAAATGGACAAAAGGACATTGATAGAAGAATAACAACTAATATTGTGTTGAATTTCTACATGAACCAATAAATAGTTACAAGTACACATGTTTTAGTAGCATAAATATGAATTGAAAATTTTCTAATTATGTTGTTGCTCTTGATTATTAACTAATTAAAAAGCTATGGCTGGATCCTAATTAACTACTTAGTCATTAGATGTATTATGATAGTTTCTCCCAAAGTGAAATTCTATTGTCTTTAATTCCAACAACCATAAATTTGAAAATTTCTTTTCTAGGATCTCATTTTTGGTACCAGACTACCACATAATAACTGTTTAACTTCTGTTTTCCTTCCCTTTTGTTATTGAAAAATAAAAGAGAAAATTATTTTGCAAAAAATGAATTCTTCCTCATTTATATTTCTGTAATAATTGTTGTCCTGCTCAATTCAGATTCTTTCTCATAATGTAATTTCAATTAATAGTCAATTATGCAAATAAACTACTGTATTGTGTGTTGTCTTTCTAAGGTGAAAGTTAATTGCTTAAAGATTAGTATTGCAATTTGGCGTTAGACTTTAGGAAATATGTAGTTTTCCTCGATGTTATGTTGTTAAGGCTTCCATTAGAACATTTGAAACTTTAGATACATGTTGTTTCAATAGGATCTTTAGTTTATTCTCAGTTTGTACTCCTTCATAAGTGCTAACTTGGATATGCTTGATTTTAAATAATATAATTGAAAACAAGAGAATTAATGTTTTAAATTTTCAAATGTTGTATGAAACACAATAGTTTCTACACAAATTCTATTAAATGCTTCAGCTATATTTTCTGTTATATTTGTATATTATGTGATATTTTATTTTTTTTGTATTGCAAGGATAAACTTTAAAATTATTGAATCAGGTACTATACTTAGACAATATTTTTTTAATTACTTATATTAATTTTTTAATTATTCTTATTTTATTTGTTTTATGACATCATAATTTGAAATTATTTTGCATTATTTATTCTTTCTTTTTTCTTCCTTTCTTTCTCATTCACACAAAGTAAATTCTTAGTTTCTCATTTGATATTCAATATTAATGAGCATTCATACTTTTTTAAGGTATTGTTGATTGTATTGAATTTTGAATTGTCCAAGTTGGATAGTTTGAAAATCATCTTTTTTTTCTCTACTTGATTAATAATTACTCATTGAATATAATTCTTATACTATATGTAATTTTAGTGTGCTATATTTCCTATTGTTCTCAGGATGCATTAGCGATCATGGTAAATTTCATCATATTTAAGTTGTGTATTTGCAGACTAATGAAAAATGTTGCTGAAATTTTGTTAAGTATAAATATGATATTTAAGAACTAATTGTTGACTATGTGAGGACAAAAAAATGGGATAGGGCCATACCTTATAATGAAAGATATAAGGAGTTAGTTTATGTATTTAATGACTTTGTTCATTAAACACAATCACATTCTTAGTTTTATTTGATAGTACTTTTTGTAATATCTTAAATTTAATTTTAATTAAATAATTTCGCAAATCGAACAACCAATTTTTTTCCATAAAAGATTTTGAAATAAGTGAAGGGTTATAAATTAATATCAAATAACTGCTACAGGACTAGTTCAATTACAACAATTTCAAAATAAAATCTAAGTCTTATAGCAGTCCATTCGTCCCTTCACTGAGTCCGGTGTTGATCTTCTTAATTACCTAAAAAATGAATGTAAGGTTGAGTATCCTATACTACTAAACCACAATCAAGCATAGAGTCTCATCTCTAACTCATTTCTAATACATTTATACAGATGTAAGTACAAGCAGCATTATCACACCCACAAGCACAATACACAAACTCATGCATACGCACAACAGCCACACTCACTATAACACTGTGATCACAAATTTATACCATGAATGGTCGCCGGTTACCCCTGCCTCACAGATACCACTTGAGCAGTCACGGGTCGCTCAGCAAAGATAGCGGTCAGAGGTCTAGTCAGAAAGAGACTATGTGGCCCGTGGTGCACCTGTTCCATAGTCGATGTCACCACCACTCCCTCTTCCTTAAGGTATTTCTACTATCCTCATCTCCCACATCCCCAGTGTATTGTTGAACCATTCACAACACATTACAACAACGCTAATACGCTCAATCGCACATATTCCATTCACGCATACAGTAATCATGCTTACACACAGCCCACATTCCATTTCACAGCACACGACACATAGCCTACAATTATCGTTTATATTACATAGCCTTTGGGCCCACATTCCACAATATTCATTCAAATACACGGCACAAGTGCCCATACCCATTTACAACACTCGGCATATATGCCTTCATTCTATCACACAACATTTACATATAATCCATCAATTTTGGGTCAATACACATAATATCCACACATCACGGCACTTGACCCACATACATTTCTTAGTAATTTTCTACCAGCTAACTCAGCCACAACACAATATTCAGCAAAATAACAACAATTTGTGCACAAAAGAGTAGGATAGAGTCCCCTTTGAATTAAAGACCCACACACTAAATCCACCAAAAAGTGATTCTCCTCACGAATTTCGTCCTAAACACATGGAGAAACTCCATGAGAACCCATGGAAACCACAAAAACAGAGAAAGGGGATGAAAAACTGAAACCTTAACCATTAAAACTTACCTTCAAGAGTTCCCCACACGGATTCAATCTTCAATCAAGCTTCCGAACGGCTTTGGAGGCAAATAATCGCTGGAATAGGGTTTGGGAATAAAACGATCGAAGGGAGAGGGAGAAATAACTCTCCCGAATCCTAACCCCTTTAAATCCTTTCTGTTCGCGACACTTTCACTACAGCGACACCTTCTGTCACCACAAAAAAAATCTTAGACGAAATTGCACTCTGGTTTCTGCAGAATCTCACTATGGCGAGACCCTCTCGCTATAGCGAGACTGTACCCAGAAATGCATCCCAAACTGTTGCTCTCTCGCTACAACGAGACGTCTCTCGTTGCAGCAAGAAGATGACAGTTCCAATCCTTCCTCCCAGTACCTTCTCACTACAGCGAGAATCTTCTCGTTGTAGCGAGAACAGCCCAGTATTACGCCTTACACTTAGGCACTTAGCCCATTTTTAGCCTATCCAGCATACATACATATATATACACACATCCATGTACTTAATACACATAAATATCATTATCAAATAAATTAACACACATGTGAATATATATACATATATATATATAATTAATATTACTAAAATTTGGGGCGTTACACTTTTATAGCTGAACTTAATATGGAAATGCTTTCACATAGAACATGGATGTATAAAAGACTTCTTCCTACTTGAAGTGGATACACAGTAGAATTTTTTAAAGGTGTGGAAGAGTTTCTCAATTTTGTTTATTAGCAAACAAGATATTTAAATGAAGGGGTAATAAGGTATCCATGTAAATTGCCAAAATGAGACACACTTATCTCTATATGATGTTAATGTTCACATTCAGGAGAAAGGGTTTATTCCTGGATATTGGTATTGGACATCACAAGGAGAGGGGGTCCCTTATATTGCTACTGGTGTGATCATCTAATGGCTTGTAATCAGCAAGTACATTTTGAACATATTAATAGACATTGATGACTCATATTTTGTACTCACATTTATAATCTTATTGCATCTTTCAAAATACATTTTCTTTCTTTATTTATTTCATTTAGTATGATTTTGTATTTCTTACATTAAATTAGAATTTTCATGAATACTTGTTATCTTTATTTTATATTTTATATTTTTTTCTATTCTGACTTTTGTCCATTATTTCGGTCATAACTTTTTTTTGTAGATTTCTTTTTTGGCTGACTCTTTTTGTAATGGATTCATGACTTCTTGGGCTTCAATTTGGACATATGGATTATGTTATTTGGAGTTTGAAATTAATTTTTATTAATTTTTGAAGTTCAGACTTAAAACATACCTTTTATATTTAGGGCTTTTATTATAATTACTTGCGGCAGCCTTAGCCCATATTATTTTTGTCTCATTTAAGACTAGTATATATAGGGGTCAAGAGGTTGACTTTCAGCTCTCTCTTTTTCACAATTTTCATTTTCTATAAGACTCTTTACCGCTTTTGAGAGAAAAATCGTTTTCATTACTGTTTACTTGTCTCTTTTCAGATTATGTAACAAATTTAATTTCTAATTCTGGTGTAATTCTCCAATATTCTTTTCTCGCAAATTATCTCATCTTAAGCATGGATTGCAAGATTAATTGATCGCTTAGAGTTTTTTTTTTTTTACTTTATCACAATTCATGATTAAGATTTGTGCATGCATAATTTGATTAAATTTGATTTTTATTCTTCAGTGTAAGATTGATCTATTGATTTCTATTGCATTTGAGATTTAGACAAATTCAGTATAGTAATCCTAGTTTGCGTTTATGATTCATGGTTTTAATCTGTGGTTTTAATTTGTGATTTTAATTCATAATTTTAATTCGTGTTAGTCTTAATTGCTTTCCTTCTTTTAATTGCATTCATTCTTCTTTGCAGTCATTTTTGTTTTCAATTTGTTCTTAATTCCTTTTCAATTCGTTTTCAATTTGTTTTCAATTTGTTTTTAATTTGTTTTAATTTTTAAATCTATTTTCCCTTTAAATCTGTTTTTATTTTAATTGCTTTCTTTTTAATTGATTTCGTTTAATTGCTTTCATTTTGCCTTTAATTCATCTTCAATTTTTGGGTTCAATTTGAGTTTGTTTTAATTGTTTTTATCTGCATTCATTTTCCCTTGATTCATTTTTGAATTGTTTCTGTTTTTTGGTTTAATTCATTTTGTGGGTAATTCATTTTCTAGTTTAATTCATTTATTTAATTCAATTTCAATTTAATTTGTTTTACTACGTTTTCTAGATTTAATTCAATTCTTTATTATCAATTTATGTTTCTATTTAAATTCTTAAAAATCATAAAACCCCCCAATTTAAGTACTGTTGTATGTTTAAAATTGAAAACATAATAAATTTGTATCCTTGTGAGATGACCTAGGTTTGCTCTCTATATTGCAAAATTATTTGAGTAATCTAATTTTGTTTGAAACTATTACGACGTGGTTATCAGATATCAAAGCATGATGTTTGACATTGCTGGTCTTAATTATACTCAACATTTTGAACAAAATGAAGGGGAACCTCCAAATATAGATGTTACCTATGATCATGTAATACTAATATTCTTTTTCCTAAATTAATATTCCCAAAGATCATGCAAGATATCAATTAAAAAAAACATAAAACACCTATGAACTTGTTAATTTAATAACGTTTGGAAGAGAAAGATTGATTTAGTCCACATAATCTTTTGTCTCGTTTTATCCTGTAGATCTATTAATAAATCGAGATATGATCACCTGACGATATAATTAATTAGGATTATAATTATGCGCAATACGATAAAAGCTAATTATGAATGGAAACCAAGTATTGATTTAAACTTCAAAATCACATAAACTCATGAATAACAGTTTCCATTGCCCTAATTATGAACTTAGTTACTCATGCTGAAGAGAAGAAATAAAACAGTCATAAATAAAGTCATAGAGAAAAACAAACTAGAAAGAGATGATTTCTCGATTTTCAAGTACTATCGCTCGAAGCTCCAAGTCCCAACAAGAGTATGCTAACGATCCCGTGCAAGAGAGACAAAATAAAAGGTGTATCAAAGAGCAAACGACAAGATGTAGAGCATATACCTAAGGTCTCTCTTTAATGGAGTTTGAAAACCTTAAAAAAATTTTATTAATTGGACTTGTTGCAGATGAGCATAGTCGTGCAAGGTCGTAAGCATAGCCGTGCATGGGCTCAAAGCACTCCCATGCTTAATGATAGGGTCTGAGCCTGCTGACTACTGGAAAGCTCTATTTTGCAACCAATTTGGGCCCAAATTATGTCTTAAACTTAGTTGTAACCTTTTTATGCTAAATTGCGTAAGATACAAATAAATCAGTATAAAATTTTAAAAAAAATAAAAGTAAAACATCAATATATAAACTATAAAAGAAGACCTAATGACAGACTTATCACTTGTCTTCCTCTTCATTTTTCATTCTATGCATCTCTTTCTCATTCTCCTTTTTTCTCTAACAACAATATATATATACACACACAAGTACTTAGAGTTCACCGACCACTACAATCACTCTTTTTCAACCACCAATATGAACTATTGACAAAAAAGAAAAAAAATTGCTGAGAAGACAAATGAACATTATATTTATTGGAGTAAATATAGTTTATAAAAAATGACTTGTTTGAGTCATGTTTAAAAGTCAATTTAATTTTTTAAATTTAATTAAAATTTCACTTTATTCTTTTATTCTCAAGATTTTCTTTAACTTTGTTTAAATTTTCAATTTTTATGATTCTAATGTCGTTTTGACGTAGATGAGAGTTTATAATGAAGGTGATTAATACTAAAATTTATAGATGTATGAAACTCGATCAGTGATGAAGGATTAACAACAATTGTAAGATATGTACAATAGATAAACAAATAAAATGAGTAGGTGCAGTGGTAAAAAATGTTTTACATGTAACTAAAGAGAGTTTTACTGACGGTTTGAAAGTTTGGACAAACATTTAATCTACCTACGTACAATGCATAAAAAATGTAAAAGAAAAAAAAATTTCTTGTCCAAAATGCTATTGTTTTAAGAAATTTGCTTAAGTGAAAAGATGAATCAAAATAAAGGAATTATTTTGTGTTAGAAAAATAACTTAAAAAAGATCAATTAAATTGCATAAAAAATGTTAAGGAATAAAATTTAAAGTTTATCTAAAAAATAAAAAACAAAACATATAATTTTACCTAAAATATAAATAAAATTAATTGAACTAAAGTTTCTAATATATATATATATATATATATATATATATATAAATTATATGTATGTATGTATAATCAAAATGTTAAATATTTTTATTCTAAGAATTGGTGATCATACCTAGACATGCACCTTCCTACTAAGATAAGTTGTTAATAAAAACATGACTTGTTGCCTGCATGTTTGAGTTCATCGATGATTTAATTAAACAAGCATCGAGAAGCAAAATATTCTTTTAAATGAATCCGTTTGTGTTATTGGCTGTTATCCTTTCAATGAGCACTTTCTTCGTAATTAAATGTAACAAGCATCTAGGACAAAGCAACCAATGACAGAATCGTTTCATAAATAAACTACAACTACCTAATTTTATTAAAGCAAACAAGTTTTTATATTTTCTTTCTATTTTATAATTCATGTCGGAATGTGTTAGGTTAAACCAAGTCAGTTTTCAGGAAAAAATAATAATAATAATAATAATAATAAACCAGTTTAGATTGTATATATTAGTTTTCTATGCTTTAATTTGCAAGAATTTATCTAAGTTTATTATGGAAAATTAATTTCACCAGAATAGAACAAACAAAGGTTTTAAAAAATTCATCAAAAATCAAAATACACTAAATATAAGTTTGAAATAATGCATTAAATAAAAATTTTAATAGTATAATTCAGGGTCCCCATCTTGTCTTCCCGTTGCAACCCAATGGATACATACAACTTGCTTTAAAAAGTAAAAAAATAATTAAAAATAAACAGCATCGGGTATTTCATAGATTGAAACCTTATTTTAGTGTTCAAATTCGAAAAGAAGCAACTAGTTGGGGTGGCAATAGTAAGTAATGAAAGCATTTCATGTTCAAAAAGTGGCAGCGCCATATTTAATTAATTATTATCGATATATAGTAATTTAGTTGGTGGGGTTGCATGAAATGAACCTATTCATTGTCTTATTTAATATTTCAATTTATTAATTACTACATATTTAAATTATTGCTAATGGGGTTGAGTCTTGCAGAAATGATTAATTATTTCCTCCAAACTAGTGACTAACAGATCAAATCTCTGCAAAAATAGTTAGAATATGTTTGCCTTTGTTTGAACAAGAGTAATATATTTTTGGTTTAATTTGTAAATTATGATTTTTCTTTTTAATTTTAATTTTTTAAATATTTAAATTAATTTTTTTATTCTATATTTTTATTATATTTTATATGTTATTTATTTATATAATAGAGCAATATAAAATATATTTTTGAAACTAAAATTACATGTATATTAAAATATAGGGCTAAAAGTACAATTAAATCTATATTTGTTTACACATTTTATTAATCAAAATAATTTAATGACATCACTGGTATTTTATAGTTTCTAATAAAGTTCAATTTTTTTAAAAGAATTAAAGTGTGTAATATCAATAATAATTTATATTATTTTTAACCTTTTAATATTTTTCAACAGTTCCGTAATATTCTTCTAAACGCATGTAATATCAACGTTACATTAAGTAGAGCTCCTTCACTGAACGTGCGTTCAAATGGAAATGAATGCATATCCTCTTAGTGACGTCCAATTGCGCATATATTAAACAATATTATCTTATATAAAAGATAAAATTTTTAAGGAAACATGTTCTTTTTTTTTCTCTATCTTAGAATAATATGCATTTTAGTAAATGAACTTTAAAAACATAAGGTGCAATTTCTTACTTTATAAAAATGAATTTCAACTATTCTTATTTTTCATAAGAATAAAAATTATGATGTTTTATAAGTTTCATATAAAAAGTAGAAATGATGCTAAATTAGAATGGACATTTATTTTTTAAAAGTGATATAAAATTATTACAGGATTTGAGTTTGGTGATTTTTATTAAATTAATTTTAAAAATATGTTATTAAAAGTTTAAAATTAAATTGCATGTGTCTATAAATTACTCTCAACTAGAAGATCAGGTACGTTCATATTTTTCTCGGTTTATAAGATGATTGTTGCGCACCAAAACTGCCTTGGAACTCCAAAAGCATGTGACACTCAATACTTTACTGAATTTTTTTTTAGTTTTCAATATAAAAATACGTATTTAATTAAAATATAACACTTTTCAACAATTAAATAAATTTTACGAGTTTATTTTATTTATGTATTTAGTATTAAAATTTAATCATTAATAATAGCATAAAATTAATCCAAAGATATTTAAACAAAAATGAGAGAAAAATAAACTAGTGGGGCACAGTCACGAATCCTTACCCTCCATCTATAAATAATCACGTTAGTTGGTAATCTCAAATCGCTCTGAATTGAAGAAGTATTAAAATATGGCTAAGGCTGGTGTGCTGAACTCTTCTTCTTCTTCTTCTTCTTCTTCTCTGTTCTCTTTGTTCTTCATTTCTTGCATTGTGCTGGTTTCTCATTTGCATGCCTCCGAGGCACTTGCCCAGCCCCCAGTGGTGAATGGACTGTCATTTTCTTTCTTTTCGAAAACCTGTCCCAATGTTGAAACCATTGTAAGAAACCACCTTAAGAAAGTGTTCAAGAATGACAATGGCCAAGCTCCAGGCTTACTCCGTATTTTCTTCCATGATTGCTTTGTTACGGTAAGCATGTGTAATAATCACCATGCAAATCAAATTAAATATATGCTAAATAGTGTGCCGAAAAATATGATTAATGTACTCTTATTACAGTTTTTAATACACTCTTAGCATGGTTTTTGATAAAAAAAAAAATTGTTTATTGATTCCTTAACTGGAAAATGTGTATCCAGAAAGAATGTCTTTTTTTATATGACTCCTGTGTTCGAATCTCGATCATTCAAGATAATATTCAATAATTAAGGTACTTATTTTTAATATATAAAAAAATTCTCATTTATTATATTCTTCTTTATTCACCTTCATATAGGAGTGACTTTAGTGAACAAAAGTGTTAAAATATCTTATATTGGCTAAAAATATAACCGTAGTTGTCTTTATTATGCTTAAACAACTTTTCTCTCAAACTATTTTTAAGAGTAAGTTAAAGTTAATATGTTCAATTTAAATATTGGGCCTATCAAAACCTTATAAATTTTTTGCTTTAGTTAGATAACAATTTCTTTTTCTCTTTTGAGGAAGTAATAACACTCCTTAAGTATATTGTTAGTCTTTCTTTTGGTCTATATATGTCAGCTTGGTATTCCTTTTAAAAGTTGAATGGCAAAATTTCATGATTTTGAATCAATAAGTTTTATCGAATAGAAAAGGGGTATTAAAAATGTGTGTCATGTTTAGCCAATATTTCTGATGATATAAAGGGTTATATTTTGTTAATAATTTATCATGAAATAATCTGAAATGACACGTGTAGGGATGCGATGGGTCGTTGTTGTTGGATGCGAAAAAGGGTGAAGGGGAAAGGGATCAAGGGGCTAACATAGGAATAAGGACAGAGGCATTGCAGACCATTGATGACCTGCGAGATCTTGTCCACAAGCAGTGTGGAAGGATTGTCTCATGTGCTGACATCACTGCCTTAGCTGCCCGTGATGCCGTTTTTCTTGTAACTTCCTTACTATTCTTTATTCTTAATTCATTTTTAATTTTTATTTTACTCTTTATTTTAAAAAATTTAATACTTTTACCCTTTGTTAACGCAGTCCAATAAAGTAATATGATAAAAAAATTGACATAGCAATTTTTAGTTTGTTATATCACTCATAAAGGTTAAAAAAAAGTTAAATTTAAAAATAAAAAAATTAAATCTCTTAAATATATAGAAACTATATTGAAGTCGTAATTTTCATACAAATAAAATATTAAAATATTACAAATATGTTGTTATTTTAATATATATATATATATTATTTTCTTATTCTCACTAATAAAGATGATGTACATTTTTGAAAAAACTTTTAAGTGTTTTATGTCTTAACTATATAATAAAAATTTAAAGATAAATATACCACTATTTTATTACAAATTTAAAGTAAAAGAGAACTTTAAAGTAGCTTTCTTAACTTTCTGTCATCATAATTTTTAAAACATTGATTATTATCATGTAACTGTTTATATTATTTTTCATTCATATCTCAAAAAGGAAAAGCAGTTATAAGCTTGTGTAATATAAATTATATTATTTTTGTAATATTCTAAAATAAACATTGTAGTTAACAATGATGGTTTTAGCTTGCTGGCTTCCATGTATTACATATATTAAATTAAAACTTTTTTTTGTTTAACTTATCTTTAATTTTTATTTTTAACACACTTGTTTGCTTCAATTGGACAGTCTGGTGGCCCTGATTTTGCACTGCCATTAGGAAGAAGAGATGGATTCATTATTAACGCAACAGACACAAGAAATCTTCCATCTCCCTTTGCAACTACTAATCAAACCATTAATAGTTTTGCAGCAAAAAAGGTGTTTGATGTCACAGATGTGGTAGCCTTCTCAGGTGCACACACTTTTGGTCGTGCCCATTGTGGAACATTCTTCAATAGACTGTCACCTCAAGACCCCAATATGGATAAAACCTTAGCCAACAACCTCAAGGCCATTTGTCCCAATGGACAGTCACTTAACACAGCCAATCTTGACCTAAGAACCCCAACAATATTTGATAATAAGTACTACATTGATGTAATGAATCGTCAAGGTGTGTTTACCTCTGATCAGGACTTGCTCAATGACCAAAGGACCGTGGGATTAGTTAATGCTTTTGCCAAAGACCAAAACCTATTCTTTCAGAAGTTTGCTGATGCTATGGTGAAATTGAGCCAATTGGGTGTTTTGACTGGGAATCAAGGTGAAATTCGTGCCAAGTGTAATGTGATAAATAAGAAGCAATCTACCTTGAAATCTATGGTAGAAGAGGTGGTAGAATTGACTGAGCAATTCTAATTAGTGAGCCATGGTTTGTTAGTTAATTATGAAGTTCTTTGTGTGTGTTCTATTTTCTTAGTTCTCAAATCTAGGTTTGTTTGGCTTATGCTTCTTGTTTAGTGAATGACTGCGTGTAATAAAAACTCTCGATTGTGAATTACTGCGTGTAATAAAAACTCTCGATTGTGAATTTTAATTATTTATCGCTTAAATTACCAGATAAATTAAGAATTTAATATTTTTAGTCACTACAGTATTAAAAATAATTTAACAAATAAATTAGACCAATTATTTAATCACAACTATATTTTCTTAATACTTTTGTGATCGAATTAAGGACTGATTTTATTTTGTTTATTGATCAAATATTTTATTATTAAATAATTTATATATAAATGCCCAGTTTAAATATTTTTCTTATTTTAAATCAGCATCAAAATATAATTGATTCAGTTATCGATGATTAGCATAACTAAATAAAAACAAATAAATACATTAATGACTAAATTAAAAACTAATTACTCGGTTAAAAAATAAATAAATAAAATTATAAAAAGAACTATATATTAGAGACGAGTTAAAGACCAATTAGTAATAAAAATAATAATAAGACGGAAAGATAAAATTTAAAAATTAAAAATTATATTTTTGGTTGAGATATTTATAATTAAAATGATTAATTTTTGTAATATAAAAATTATCCATATTTTTTTTTACATAATGTGTATTATAAATTTTTTCAAAGTTAAAACTTTGATATATAAAATGTTGCTATAATTTCAAACTTTAAATTTTCAACAATTGATTGTACTCTATTTTGGTTTTTTTTTAAAAAAAAAAAATCTTCAACTTACTATGTATCTTAAATATAGTTCAGATACTTAATTAGGAGATCTCCAATAGTGAACATGAGACACTATCCATTTGATAATAAAAATAGTTAGGGTAAGTTAACCAACTAAGTAACTCACAAGTAAGTGATTATTTCATAAGTAAGTGATTATTTTTAAACTGTTAGATGTATTTTAAATTTCATAAATGATTCAGATCTTCAACCGATAACTTAATAATACTATTTGTTTTATATATTTATCATTTAATCATCTGGTATGGACGTAGATGATATCATCACGACCTCTCTTTTTGTATCACTAGAGATACTTAATGGCATTTCGTCAATTGGCGTTACACGCTTTCGTGTCTCTCAATGTGGTCAGCATTGGGTGTTTCTGAGCAGCAAAGCCTACACCCATTCGCATTAGTTCATCCAAAGTTCCTTACCTTCTACAAGAATTTTTGAATAAGGCATTTTCCTATCAAGATTAAGGAGTCATGTATCTTGTATTTAAGTAGTGTTTTTAAAGAAGTATTCAATCATATGCCTTGATGTAGTTTCAATATATAATTAAAAACAACTTTTGAATCAATATAATGTTAGAATTTAATTTTAGATCTTTAAGGTTTTTCAAAAACCTTGTGTAAGAAGTTAATGATTCTTAAAATTTAAACTTTCACATCCGCCTCACAATCTCAATTCATTATGAAAATGAGCTTTTGTATTACTCTTTTAGATTTTTCTCATTTGCTCCCTACAAAATGTTTAATTCTACATCACACAATTTCTGTAATTTTCGCTTAAACCATTTTTACTAGCTTAAGCGAAAATTATAGCATAAAAATGGCTCACAGGAGTCATTTCAATTAAGGGGTAATTCCTTCATTTAAGTCATTCAAGATATTATACTATTCGCTTAAGCGAATATACAACTAAGAAAACCCTTACATTATAACCAATTTTCGCCTAAGCTAAATAACTATGGCTTAAATGAAATGATTATGGCTTAAGCGAAATAACTATGACTTAAGCAAAATAACATAGGATGTAGCAAATATGTCTTTCCTTTCTCACTATAATAAGCTATGTTATATTTTTATTTAATAATTGAATATATGTATTAATAAATTGGTTGTTTCACTCAATCTTCTTGAAGCAGCTTGCAAACCAAAACTAAACTAGTTTTATCTTTGGAAGGATAGTCAAGGGGTTAATTATTTTAAGGCTTAAAAATGTGATTTATTCCTATAAATATAGTAAATTTTGTGATAAGTTCTTATATATTTTTTTTGTTAAAATTTAGTCCTTGTCACCAATCTCCTCTCTAATAAGTGCTGAGCTGGAAATTTCAAATTATAAATCCTAACAAAAGACTTTATAGAAACCTATCACAAAATGTGTTACATTTATAAGGACAAAAAATATAATTAAAATTAAAATATTTTAAAAAATTAAATGACGTGATAATGACGTAGGAGTGCTAAATTGACTCTCTGTTAGACATCTCACTAAATCATAACAAAAAAACCTTATAAGAACTTCTAAAAAAATGTACTATATTTGTAGAGACCAATCACATATTTAATCATTATTTTAAATATAAATTTTAAGGAATTGAATTATAAAAATCTAATTTAGAATTAAAATCAAAATAATTCGCGATGCAAAGATAAATTTGTAAAGTATGTTTTGAAATTTATATGTATCAAAAGTTGTCATTAGTAATTATATCAAAATTTTACTATATGGAAAGAACAAAGAGCTCAGCCAACGTCACCATGCATGTTATGTTGGTATATGCAAATTATGAGAAAACAATTAGTCTAAGAGGTAAGATAGGAGCAAGAGATGGACGATAGAGATAGGGATGACAACTACGTATTTGTTTTCTATCTAAGTTTGGATTTTATTTAACAACTATGTATTGAATTTTTGAATAATGAGTTATATTAAGAAACTTATCAAATTAATTAAGTAAAAAAAAAATAAAACAATAATAATGATAAATATTTGCAAGCTTTTAAAATTTAAAAAATTCATTGGAATTAGTTTAAGATGTTTGTTTTAAAATTTGAATAATATTAAAGTAATTAAAATGGTTAAAAATAGTAATATAGAAAAATTAAAATAAATGTGATGAACCTCCACCTTATTCTATGCCTTGTTTTTATAATTGTAATGATGAGTTAATTTATTAACAACAATTATTGACTTTTTATGATAATTTAGGTTAATTATAAAATGTTGAAATACCATTCCAAAATGTATTAGTTACTATTAATTCAAGTTATTGTAACAAATAAAAAATTTATTCTTCAACAATTATTTTAACTATTTATTTAAGATTTTAAATATTTAAAAAACTTTATCAAATACATGCTTTTCCTTAATATCAATTTTTATAATTAAAATGTATGCTTAAATTGAAATTGTAATAATTAATAAAAAATGAAAAATAATAGGAAAACTTTACTTTTTATACTATTCTATTTTGAGTTTGAGATTTGCGTTCATAATATATTACTTAGTTGAGTAATCTATTATCAAATTAATTAAATTACATCTGGTTGGATCAGTAGTATTTTATAATGATTATCAAATGTAAATAAATATATATTTTACTTTTAAATTTAAATTTATAATTTAGGTGAAGATAAGAATAAACCTATAAAATAAATTAGGTAATAATTTTTTTTATCTTACTTAAGCAAATGATATGAGATTACTACTTTGCTTAAGCTAATACTATTTTGCCTAAACTAATAATGGTTTGCTTAAGCTAATGATATACTATCTAAGCCAATAATTTTTCACTTAAGCTAATGCTATGTCGCTTAAGCTAAATTTATGTCGTTAAGCGAGAAATTGGACACTTAAGCTAATATTATGTCGCTTAAGCTTATAAAAACTAGCTTCAACTACGTAAAAATAGCTTAAGTGAAATAAGTATAGTTTAAGCGAAATAAGTATGGCTTAAGCAACATAACTCTAACTTAAGCGAAATAAATGTAGCTTAGGCGAATGATTTCTAACTTAAGCTAAAAGTATCATGAAGCTATTTTTAAGCTGTAACTTTAATCTATCTTGCAATACCTAAATCATTTAAGTGCATGAATACTAGTCGAAGCGAAATTGATGTAGAAAACATTTATTTGAATGAATGTTGATGCAAAAGCTAGATATGAATCGCTAAAGCAAAGTTTTAGCAGATTTGGGCACTTAAGTGTGTGGTATACCACTTAAGTGGTTGTCATATTTTATAGAAACAAAATCTACTTGTATTATATTCGCTTAAGCGGATACTGAAGAGCTTAAGCAAATGTGTAACGATAATGTGTAAAACTGCACGCATGTTCTCTGCTTATTAAGTAACAACCCTGGTATTTTTGGATTATGCAATCACCCATCCAACTCCCTCACTGGAGAAATCATCATTGAGTTGTCATATGCTACATTCTAAGAAAACAATCACCTAAATGATAAGTGACACCATTGTTAGTAAGAGTTTCAAACAACTTAAGCGAATATATAACGGTAATGTGTGAAACTACACGCATGTTCTTCGCTTTATTAAGTAACAACCCTGGTATTTTTGGATTATGCAATCACACATCCAACCCCCTCACTAGAGAAACAGTCATTTAGTTGTCATATGCCACATTTTAAGAAAAAAAATCACCTAAAAGATAAGTGACACCATTGTTAGTAAGAGTTTCAAACACATTGACCTAAGCCATAACAAAAAAAAAATGAATGCTTAAGTTAAGATCTTTGCTTAAGCTAAATAATGCTAGCTTAAGCGAACTTTGATGCAAATTTTAGATTCATCTTTGTCTTCGATTATATTAAGCGTATGAGTGCTGGCTTAAGCAAATTTTGATAAAATTTGGTATTTCATTACTTTCTTAAATTTCGCTCAAGCGAGTTATGGTAGCTTAAGCAAAAATTACAATGAATGAATTTTTTGCATTTTTTTTTTGTTCAACAAATTTTTTTTAACCATTACACCTATTCTGAGCAAACCAAAGTATTTATTTGTAAGACAATTGGGATGAGTATATGATATTTTTAAATTTAATTAGTTCTACTTACAAATATCACAGTTGAAAGTATAACAATTCAAAGAGAGAATGGTTATGTAAGTTTAGGGTTTAGGGTAGACTTCACAAGGAGAAATTGAATAAAGCTTCTACGATAATATTCCAAGAGAGGACTACCTAATTACACTAGATATCTTGCCTTGATATCTCTTTTCAAATTTTTATCAAATAAGTTTCAACCATAGCCACTTAATTTATTATTGAACTTTACATTGAAAACACAATAAATTCTTAAACTTGCTTCAAAAATAAAAATAAGAGTGAGTTTGAGAGAATATGACATATAATTTTTTAAAAAAAAAGATCATGTTCTTTCTTAAATAATAACAACATTATAAAGAATTAAGTTAAAAAAGAACCTATTTTAAGTATTTAAAAGATTAAAATCTTTTATCTTCAAAATTTATTAAAGATTAATTTTTAAATATTTAAATTTTTAAAACCTGCTATAGCAAGTCATTTTACTAACTTATTTATGAGTTACTTAACTTACTAACTCAGCATAGCTTTCACCAATAAAAGTTATGGCTATCATAGGAAAAAAAAATACTTCTCATGTGTGCCTTCACTAAAAGCCCATCTAATGTTTCAGAGCTTGTTTTTGCAAATAATTTTTTAAAAGTAAAAATATTATTTATTAAAGTAAGTTTTATTTTTATTTAAAAATAATAATTTTAATTTTTCTAAAATATAATATTTAAGAGTTAAAAACTAAAATAAAAACAAACTTTATCTTAACAAATAATTAAGAAACATTGTTTATTATTTTGTTTTTAAGTTTAGAAAAATATATTTCAAAAAATTTAAAAATTTATTTTTTTAAAAAATAAAAATAAAATTTATGTTAATAAATAATTTTTATTTAAAAAAACTATTTTAAAAAGATAGAAGATACAAATTTGTCTTTCCTTTTTTCTATTATATTTACTCTCACACGCTTATTTATTCCTCTGTGTGACATGGTCGCTTCTGATTTCTGTTTAGCTTGTGATCACTTCCTCCTCCTTCCACATTTAGAAAAATAATAAAAAACTTGTATTTGCCTTCGAACGCTTCCCGATATATATCTTCTGCCCGTTTGATTTCCGGAAACTCACTTTGGCTTCTCGTGTCCACCAGAAGGCTTGGCTGATCTTCATATGATTAAGACCATATTTTCATCTTAATCAATTTTTTATTTTATTTTTTTAAATAGAATTGAATCATAGCTATCATTTCACACAATTAGCTTTTTACTTTCTTAACATTTGAAGTTTGTATTTTTAAAATAGTAAAATTTATATATAGATTTTATAATAGAAAATAAATTTTTATTTTAATATTAAATTAAAAGGCATCATCTACAATTAACTCCATAAGTACTCCCTCCTTCTATAAATAATTAGTTTACTCTAGTAGGTAGTCTCAAATCACACACAAGACCAACAAAGATGGCTAGGGCTAGCGTTTATCCTACTTTATACTATGTGCTCTTGATTTCTTCCATTCTATTATTTTCACACTTCAATGCCTCTGAAGCTCAAGTCAAGCCCCCAGTAGTGGATGGACTATCATTTTCTTTCTATTCCAAAACATGTCCCAAGCTTGAAACCATTGTCAGAAACCATCTCAAGAAGGTTTTCAAGCAGGACAATGGCCAAGCTCCAAGCTTGCTCGTGATTTTCTTCCACGATTGCTTTGTTCAGGTATTTTATCGCAATCAACCAATTAATAGCCCACTGAATTTGACATTAATTAAGCTTAATTACGACATTAATTAAGCATGTCAAATTGTTTTCTAACTCCAATTTTGACACATAATATATAAATATATATAGGGATGTGATGGGTCGTTGCTGCTAGATGGTAGTCCAGGAGAAAGGAATCAACCACTGAACCGAGGCATAAGCACAAAGGCCTTGCAAACCATTGATGAACTGAGGAATCTTGTTCACAAGGAGTGTGGAAGAATAGTCTCATGTGCCGATATCACTGTCTTGGCAGCTCGTGATGCTGTTTTCCTTGTAATTTCATCGTCCCTCTTACTTTTATTTTCTGTTTCTACAAGATACATCTCTTACTATTTATAATTTTTAAGCTTTCTTTTATGATATAGAATTATTCAAAATTTTCAATCACGTAAGCATTTGTTACATTGTGTTATGTTACTAATATTTATCTTAAGTTTATGTATATTTTCTCCTAGTTACCGCTCATAGATAGATAACAACTTATTGCAAATAAATTTTCTTCTGATGCTACTGTTCTGATCTTATATATCAAGACAATTGAGAATATAATATTTCTTATATACTCTTCATAATTAAAATACAGAATAATTAAATTATTATATAAGCTAACCCTTAGTTTAGATTTTGAATTTGTATAATAGAGTTTATATGACTGAATAAATTTAAGTTGAATTACCTTCCAACTTCATAATACAGCTTGTGCAAGATGTCTTTTATCTGCTGGGTGGTGGGAAGTCTGATAAATGAATAACACACTGGTACAAATAATTTTAAAAAAAATAGATTAATTTTAAAAAAATTATACTTTTACTAAAAATATATATTTAATTTTTAAAAATTATTATTATTATACTAGTATACCTGTGCCCCACACATACATATTTTAAAATGAAGTATGTAAAAGTTGATAATTAATATTCTATTTCAATAATAAAATATTTTACAGCTTTTAAGTGAAGGAAAAAAGTGAATTTTAAATTTGAGTAATTTATTTATCTAAAAAATTTTACAATTTAAATTTATAATCGTCTTATTTATACACCGCTTAATTTATTGTTAATCTATCCATATGAAACTATTATTATTTAATATTCTTCTTTAAGTTTAACTAGGTTTAATCCAATTAATCTATATTTTAACTTTTTAAGCATGGCTTGTTACTTTAGTTTGGTCCTCAGTCATTGGTCTTGTTTTCCTTGCTTAGCTTTGTCCTCTTTTTTTTCTTTCTTTTTTTAAGAATACTGTCTATTATTTCTTTTAACTATTTCGATTTTTTTTTTTTGACTTTATCCCTCCTTTTATTTTTGGATTTCAGTTTTTTAATATAATATCCATGTTTGATAAAAAAAATAATAATTAAAGCTTCAGAAATTAAAAAAAAATTGAAAGTTCAAAGCTAGTTTACACTTGTATTTTTATTTCTTTTTCTTTTTTATTTGCTTGAACGTTTTTCTTTAATTTTGAGCATTTCATTCATTGTCAGTTTTTGGATTTAAATTTTTTTTTCTTAAATTAAATTTTGATACCATATTACAATTTGAAGAGTTTTAATCTTGATTAATTTGTTCGTCTAAAATGCTTTGACAATTTAGACTCAAGACCATTTATTTTGTCACTATTAGAGTCATCATTCTAGATCAAGAGATGCAAGCGATTAATAACTTGTTTGACATTTTGAGTTTTTAAAAAAAATTTAGAAATTATATATTTATTATTTATTGCTATTTTCTTAAATTAAAATATTCTTAATTTTTACGATTTTATCCTTATAAATTAGTATTTATTTGATAATAAATAAATGAGATATTAATTTAATAAATGAAAGATTTAATGAAAATAAATAATAATTTTTTATAACGAACTATTTTTAAAATTTTGTACAAAATGTTAACCATTAAAAAAGGTAAATAAGAAAATTGGACGAGTTGATTTTATTTATTTGTAGTGTGTACAACCAATTATTTTTAAATTTTTTACAAAATATTAAACATTAAAAGAAAGTAAATAAGGAAATTGGACGAGTTGATTTTATGTGTAATGTGTGTTTATAATTTTTTATTTTTATATTAAAATATAAAAATGTTTTCTATATTTATTTTAATTTAGTAGCTAATATTTAATCAATTGATAATTGATTACTAATCACATATATTAATCTAATTAAAGTTATTGAATTTGGATTTTAAGATTGCAACAGTTCAGTTACTTTTAATGTTCATGTCCGATTAAATCTGAATAAAATGGTCAAGAAAAGAAAAAGAACATTGATTGTTTGAACAAAGAAAAATGAAAAAGTAAAAAATGGACACCTTTAAGGCAAGCCAGTCAAGTGCATACGTTGCAATGTTTTTTTTTTTTTCATTGTATTTCTACCCTATTGCGTTTATGCGTATTTTATTGGTTTTTCTTAGGACGCCTATATGACTTTGTTTTACGTCTGTGTGCAGTCTTTACTTTAACAAGAATTTGGTTTTTATTTTTTATATACCCTATTTTAAACAAATATTATATTAATTACCCAAACCGAACCTATAAAACATTAGTATATATATATTTGTTTTATTTGTTGATCTGTTTCACAAGTTTATTAGAGGAATAATATTTGTAACAAAGTCACATAATGTAATAATATTTCAACGGTTAAAAAGTTTGTAGTTACATATTCAGCTGACAAGTCAATACAGCAGAAAATTAATAGAGGCAACCAGACAGCAAAAAACATGAGAATGAAACAAATTATTATGAGTCAGAATGAAGAAATATTGAAACCACTTATCATCAACAAATCAAAATTTACCATATTATACAAGATAAAAAGCTCAATTAACATTGAACACCTTTCTTACAACTTTGTTATGACAGGATAGAATGAAGCTCCAATTTTAAATTACAAAAATACTTAAATTGTTTGCATGTCTTATTCTTCCACTTAATGACTTGTACAGCTGCGTGTACTTAAACATGAAGAACGCAACATAATTACAGAAGTAAATTAATAGAACATATTTTAATTGAAAAATCTAGGTTTTGATACAAGAAAAAAAAAAGTTAGCATTGAGGGTTTTAGGCAGCTTATAAAATAATTATTTTAGTATTCAAGAACATTTAAAAGAGCTTGTGAAAACATTATATGGCTTTCATAAATTTTATTAGTTTAATAAATTTTTTAACTGATAAAGTTTATTAAATTAAGCTCTTTCTATCCTATTTCAATAAGATCTATGATTAAGTTATCATAAATTCTCATGTGACAAAAATTATTCAATAAACATCTAATTAAGATGTTTAGCCAAGCATTTTTTTATAGGGTATAATAAACTAAAAGTTTGTATTCTTATAAGTTCTATGATTGAGTTATCATAAATTCTCATGTGACAAAAATTATTCAATAAACATCTAATTAAGATGTTTATCCAAGCATTTTTTTATAGGGTATAATAAACTAAAAGTTTGTATTCTTACTCAAATATTATTTGACTATAAACATGATTATTTTGTAGTTGTATTTTTTTATTTTACTTTTGTTTGTTTCAACATTGAAAGTCAGGAGGCCCAGATTATAGTGTGCCACTGGGAAGACGAGATAGTCTAAACTTCAGCATTGAAGGAACAAATAATCTTCCATTACCATATAACACCACCAATGTGACCCTTAAGACATTTGCAATCAAACACTTTGATGTCACAGATGTGGTTGCTTTAGCAGGTGCCCACACGTTTGGTCGTGCTCATTGTCACACATTCTTCAATAGGCTTTCTCCTCTGGACCCAAGCATGGACAAAACCTTAGCTAAAATCCTCAAAACAACTTGCCCAAGTACATACACCCGTAATGCTGTCAACTTGGACATTAGAACTCCCACAGTGTTCGATAACAAGTACTACATTAACCTAATGAATCGCCAGGGTTTGTTCACCTCTGACCAGGATTTGTTCAAAGATAAGAGGACAAAGAGATTAGTGAATGCTTTTGCCGTCAATCAAACCTTATTTTTTGAGAAATTTGTGGATGCTGTGATAAGGATGAGCCAATTGGATGTCTTGACTGGGAATCAAGGTGAAATTCGTGCCAAATGCAATGTGATAAACAATAAGATTTCTAAGTTGACATTTGTTATGGAAGATGTGGAACATGTACTAAATTAATTTGAAAACGGGTGATTGTTTGTTATTGGGTACTTCAATCAATAAATTAGTATTTGAAATTATATTTTTAGTCCTTCAAATCTTAAAAGTCCTCTAATATTTCTTGATTTCCCAATAAGTCGTTACTTTTAGTCTCACTTTATTGATTTTTTACTTTTATTTAGAAAAAACAACTAAAGTCGATGTCATTTTAGAGGAAGCTTTGAAAGTGTCAAGGAGTAAAATATTGTAGAGTTTCGAGGGTAAATCTAGAGCTCTATTCGTTACTTGTGCAGTTTATGACGTTTAAATTTTTCAAATATTGTTGAATTTAACTGTTTAGATAATTAGTTTTTCAAATTATATTATTTTTAGATAATAATTTTTTGAGATTACATTATTTTGGTAAAAAGAAGCCATTAATGTCGTTAATATTTTGTTTTTGAGAAAATCTTAAGTACTTAAGCTAGCTGTTGCAACTTCAAAAGAACTTAATAGAAAAAACAAAAAATCTCTTTTCAGCTCTTCCATCCTAAGCTGATCATCACTATGATATTGTCAAAGATATGTTTATATAGTTGATGAGGAAGGTAGATAGATAGATAGATAAAGAGAGAGAGAGAATATAGCCAAATACAATGGGCACATGGAGAAAGGACACATCAGAAGAAGCAAAGAAGCAGTTATGGTTGGCAGGGCCAATGGTATTTGTGTGTGTGTTTCAATACAGTTTACAAATGACCTCTCTCATGTTTGTAAGCCACTTGGATGAGTTGCTTCTAGCTGCTGCTTCTTTGGCTACTTCATTTGTAAATGTCACTGGTTTCAGTGTATTGGTAAGTTTCTCCTTTGTTATATGGACAAATCCTATATGAAATACAATTATTTTTCTTTATTAAAATCAAAGTTTCTCTTTAATAATCTGTTCACTAAAAGTAAACATTAAAAGTTAATAAAATTTCAACTTTAACTAAAACACATAACGTAGCATGTGTTATTGTACTTAAATTTTGTCCTTTTTTTTTTCTTCTTCTTCTTTGGTATATCTATAAGTTTTCATGAGTATTTCATCATTTTGATAATCCCTCTAGCTAAGCTTGAATTGATGAAGATCAAGAAAGCATTATGCATATTCTCTAGAGGTTTTCAGCAGCTTGGAACAATGAATAATGGATCCTGATTTTCTCCTATTATAACTGAAAAAATTTAGATTTTCTTAAGCAAATCTTAACAAAAACAAGAAAAATTACGTAACTTAAGCAAATTTTACGTAACTCGCCTTCCCCAAGAGTCTCTTCGATGGAAACTCGTAGTCTCCTCAGCCACGTGTCCCGCCAAAACCAGCAAAAACAGCAGCAATGACCCTAACTTGAAGATCCGATCGCTCTTCTGAATCTCCATTCACCTCTCTATCCTCTTGGTGTACCCTTCCTTCCTCCGCTTCACCAGATCCATCACCGTCACTCCCGTGTTGAAGTAACACGCCCTCCGCTGCGTGAACGTCCCCAAAAATCTTTGCTTCGACCAAAACCCCGCCGTCTACGTAGCATGGATATGCATACAGTATTGGGTCCGCGTATGGGTACGAAGATATACTAATTTTTCAAAAACTAGGGTAAGAGTACATTTATATATAATAAAAAATTTTTTAGCATAGACATGATTAAATAACATAAAATTATCTAACAATTCATTAAAAATAATATAACATAAAGTAAATGATTTACTTTATTCAACAAATAAGATTTCAACAAAAATACAAATTTATAAATTATTCTACAATCAACAATAAAAAGGTTAAACATTCACACTCTAATAGTATTAATCTTATCATTCCTTTCTACATCATCAATAAAAAAGCATCGACTCCAAATCTGGTTCATCAAGGAAAAGAGTAACAACTTTAAGAAAATCTGCCCTTGCAAATGGATCCCACTCATCACCACCAATATCTCACATTTTGGTCTTACCTTCATAATAATTCTTACTCTTTTTTGAGAGCAATTGAAAATTTGTATGTATAAAAACTAAATCTTTGGCCTTCTTAGGGTTGAGTTTATTTCTTTTCATGAAATAAATAAAAGAATAGGTGCTCCAATTTTGCTCACAACAAGAAGAAGAGGATGATCATGAAAGGACCTTTAAGACAATGGTTTGAAGTTTAGGAAGCACCATACATGACCCACCATTCTTTTGGCTTCAAGTTTCACCTATCTTGTAAACAATCAAATTGGTTTTAAGCACCATGACCCAACATTTTGAGTATTCACCAATGTTGATCCTGTTTTATTTGAATAATGATATTTTTTACTAAACATATATTATGTTTCATTCAGATATGGTAGATAAAGGTAAGAAAGATGTTGCTCAATGTCCTATACATGGGAGCACTACTTCATCCATTACTTCCATTTCCACTTTCACCTCTACATCAATTGTAGTGTAGACATCTCAAGCTAGGGAGTAAGAGTAGTTCATCATAGTGCTCAATCCTAGGTATGTACCTCCTCTCTCTCTAGTACAGTGAGATTCACAGTCAACATCACTGATTACATCTACCACAGAGTCCCCTCTACACATCGCACAGGGATCCAATGCAAGCAACAGTCATCATAGACCCATCCACTATCGAGACCATTTCCAGGATTGAGATAGGATGGATCCACTTGGTAAGTTATTTACAAAATATGGCATAAAAATTTTCATGCTGATGAATGTTATAACAATTGTGTTATTTTATTATGTTTTCAATTGGTATGCACTACAGAAGGGTATCCGCCAGATAATGGATACTAATAAAAAGATGTATAATGTGCCTTACACAAGTTTTGTTAATGTGCTTATAGATACAAAGTTGGAGTGGTTTAAAGATTGAAATGTAATAAAAGTTAATTTATTTATTTTAAAAATAATTAGATCTCTAATTGATGTATCTATATTAATTAATTTCTATTTATATGGAGCAACTTCTCTATTCTTCCCAAGGACAAGAAGATGATTTTAAAGGCGTGAAAGAGTCACACTACAAAGCGATTAAGACAGATTTACATTGAGGCTCATTAAGATCTTTCATCTACAGATTGGATAGTACCTCACTTCCTTCATGCCTTGCAAGACTATTGATATACGAATGAGTTTAAAAATCTTTCTGTAAAGAACAAGACAAAACAGGCATCAAATAAAAGGAGAGCACTACATATTAGCAGTTTTATGACTTTGGTCTGTACCAAGGCCAAACTGGTTAGTGATTTTCAAATTTATTTTGAAATTTATATCATTCAATTTATCAATTGATATTTGAGAGGTTTATTAATTGAAATTACAAAAGAAGGCGTTAAAGAGATCGCTTATGCATGAAGAAGTGTTCAAGAAAACACACACTCGCAAGAGAGACAAAACCTTGTAAGTTAATACACAATCTCAGGCTAAATATGTAAATATAGTTACCAATATTTTTATTATTCAAGATTTAAAAAATATTTCTCGAGACTAATATATAACTATCTGTACTAAACTATAGGATGATTATGTTTAAAGGCTTGAAGTTGCATCTTCTCAAGACCTAGAGTCTATTGATGAGCATGCTATGTGGTTATAGACGGTGGGTGACCTATATAAAGGTCACATATGTGACATGAGAGCCCGCTTTACAGACTCAATGTCTTCTGGGTTTGTCACCAGAGATGATCTTCTTTTGCGTCTGATGAGGTTAAGGACATGGTCCATACTCAAGTCCATATATACCCTAAATGAAGAGCTTCAAAAGCATGATGAGGAGATATGAAAGACCAAGGAAAATGCACAAAATAAGAAGTGGACCAAGAAAATGAAAAAGAATATACAAAAAAAAAAAAATGGCATCAAGGATGTAGGTAGAAATGTAGCAGCAACATATGCAGATGCAGTAGATACATGCATATTTCAAGCTCATGAGAGCAAGCAGCTCCACACCTTTTTCTCCTCATCTATCAGCTTTAGCACCAGTATTTAGCCCAATGCGACATTTCTCTTTCTCCTACTCCTTTACTAATGATAATACTGTTATTGACGATAATCATGCTGAGTACTTGTAATAGACATTGTTATTTTACTTTATAAATTTATTATTTTGGATGCTTACTTCTTTAATTGCAATGACATTTTAATTTAATATTTTTAAACAATTTTTAATTTTGATTTTAGAATTTTCTTATGTTTATAAATTGTGATAATTAAGAAAAGAAAAAAAAATTATACAAGTAAAAAAAAAAGAAAAAAGCTAAATTAAATGATACAAACGAATTTTTCTGTGTGTAAATTACATATAAAATAATTCATTTATAATATAAGAGATAGTTTTTTCTATTTGAAATTTATAGGTAAATTTAAAAATCGATTTGTATTCATTTATCGACAAGGAAATTTTAAACCACTCTAATCTATCTATAATTCGTCTATAATTTATATATTTTTAGTAATGGTTCACGTAGTTTGTACTTTTGAGTTTGAATTGAGAAAGTGTGTGCCCAAATTAATCTTAAAATGTTCATTACTATATTGAATCAATCAGAGATACGTGTTGAATAATCATTCAAAAAATTCATATTAAAAATGTATGTTCTTTAATTATAATTCATATTAGATTAAAATTAATTTCAAAACTAAATCTCTTTTACAGAATGAAAATCATAAGTTATATTTATTAGAAGGAGCATTAAGAATCTGACAAAAATAATTTATTTAAATAAATGTTAAATCACTCAATTTATCATATTCAACCTATTTTAGTATAAAAATATATAATTATAATTTTCTATTCTGATTAAAATTTTAAAAAATAGTATAATATTTTTAGCTTGCTTTGATCCATCTATATATAATTTTGATTCTTTGCTTAATTAATTTAATTTTTAAAATTAAAAAATATTCATACAATTAATAAATATATTTCAAGTAAAATATAAAAGTATAAATTTTAAATAATTAAAATATAATTTTAAAATACAAATTAAAAATTTAAATAAGTATCCAAAAAATAATTTTTAAAATGTATCTTTTTGATTGTAAATAAAAAAGTTTATTCATATTTTTTTAAAAAGAAAACCTACGATACTTAGAGACAAATTTTTGTTTTAATTAATTTTGATTATTTACTTCAGCAAAGACTAAATTAGAGGTAATGTTTGAGATTTGAATTGATTGTATAAATATAAAATTAGATATGAAATAATTTGATAATTAAATTTTATTTTTAATAATCAATATTTAATAAAGTGTTTGATCTTACCAAAGTTATACAATTTGAATTGTGTTTATACTTGTTTTTGTTAGAATATAATGTCTATTTCTTACGAATTATTATTTTTAGTCTGTTTAATTAATATGGTCCAACATATAGTTAACACTGGACATCATTTCAATGGATTATCTCAAATAAAGAAACTAAAAATGATCATTTACAAAAAAATATGAATTAATTTTAAAAGAAAAATTTTACAGAGACTAAATTTCAATATTATAACTTTTGTAAAAATTAAATATTTATTTAAGCTATATAGTTAATTATGTCAATATGATAAAAATAAAATGAAATTATTGAAATGAGGGATATTTTATCTTTAATACATTTAATATATTTTTCTTTTTAATAGTTAAATATTTTTTAAAATAATAAATTTATCTCTATTTGGGCTCTAATTTTTCTTTATAAATCAACATTTTTTTAGAGTGTTTATTCCGGAGAATAATAGTTATTTGACCATCTAGTTATTTTGTCGTAGTCATTTATCATTCTTATATAATAAGAAAGATAAAATAGGACATGTAAAAGTAATACTATAATAAATATTTATTTCTTATAATTTTTTAAGTTTTCATATTTCCCTTAAAAAAAGGTTGAAATCTGATTATTTTATTTTTATTTTAAAATCTAGTCAAAATTAGACGCTCACAGGGTGAAAACTTCTTTTGCGCGAAGCTTCCGAATCTGTCCCATTTTCCTTTTATTCTTTATTTTTCTTGTAATTGCAAATTGTAATTAAATCCAGCTTTTGTTGGCTCTTGTATGAATTAAAACATTTTATTGAAAACCGCAAATTAAAAAGAGAGTGAATATAGCTTATATCTGTTGACAAATTTGAAATGTAAATTAATTGAAAATATTACTTTATTATATTGTATATCATGGGTGAAGTAAATGTGTAAAAATCATATTTCATGTACCAAAACATTGTGGTCAACAATTAGAAATAAGGTGATTTCAAATTTCTATAAGAAGAAGCCGTCGTGCACCAACCATGAGTTGAGGTTTTGCACAAAGCTCTGAAGCTGTCTATTTTGAAATTGTTTGGACCACTGCTTTTTTCTTTTCTTTTCTTATCTGTTTTTCTATTGCTTAAAGTTTCTAGTTCCTTGAATGCCAATTATGAGTAACCCCACGCACCTATGTATACTGTGGCTACTTTTTTCACGTGCATGTTGGAATAATGATGAACAGTCTTTCTGGCTAATTACCTTGCCAAGTATAGTTATGAGAAGGGGCAGAAATCGTTTCTTTCTGTCTAACAAATTTTAAGATAAAATGATAATGATGAACAGTGCCAGTTTTATTCCCGATATTGATCGTTAATTTTCATGGTTGAACAGTCAAATCTCAAAAGCCTGGGAGAATAATCAACGATTATTTCATGTAACTAGTGATTTTAAATAAGAATTTATTATAATAAATTTAAGAAGCAAGTATTTATAATTATTTTTTAATTTTATATTTTTTAAATTTGAGATTTACTTTTAAAAATCTTATCTCTTAAATTTATATTTATTAATATTCAATTATTTTTTATGTTATATAATAAAATTATTCTTTTTAATTTTTTGATTTTATTAATTTTTTTATCATTTTGAGTACATAATGTTCATAATTATAAAGTTAAATTAATATTTTCATAAAAATATTATTTGAAAAATATTATTATATATATAATTATTTAAAAATATAAATTTTATTTCTTTGATTATTAACTTATAGATATTTATTCTAAAATAAAAGAATAAAATTTTATATTTTTAAATAACCAAAGAATAAAATTATTTTTTATATTGTCGTTGTAACATATGTTGTCGTTGGATACGGCTCTTTATCTTTTTAAAATAAGATTTCTTTTATCTAACTGTTAAAATGAATCCTAATCGATGAGGCGTTTCGATTTATCATAAATTTTTAACGAGTTAAATTAAAAAATATTGACTCACCAAGATTTTAAGTTATCTTATCTTTTATTCAATTAATTGTTCGGTCTATATTTTAAAATATTTTTATAATTTATTTAATGTGAATTTTATACTGATTTTTTATTAATTAGTAAGTTTAGTATAGCTTGATAGCCAAAAAATTTCAAAAGTATTTTAATCATTATTGAAAGAATTTGATAGAAAATAAAGTCACATCCAATAAGAAGCATGACCTTGTTTAAGAGTCTACTCAAGATGTTTGATGATAATGAATAGTTATGTTAAAGGGTATGTATGACTATGATTTTTTTATGGTAATTTAAATTTAGAGATTTTTTAGGATTTTGAAAATCTTATTTAAAGGAACAAATAGAAACTATGATCACACTTTTACTTTAATCGGCTTTTGACGACTTTTAAAAACTATTTAGGAGTGAAAATTGTTGGTGAAGACAAAGAATACATTTTTAAAGTTTCAAAGTATTTTTTAAAAATAAAAATTCTTTTTAGCTTTTTTTCTTTAAGATTTTTTCAGTTTTCATTTCTTTTCAAATGAATATGATTTTTTTTAAATAATTGTTTTTTCTTCCTATTTCATTCTGAATAGCTAAATTCATAATTAAGATAATGATGAATCCTTTACACATTTTATGTTATCTTTTTATTAATGATAATTGTAGTTTCTTTCGATGATTAGTTTTTACTTAATATGTATATATTTATATATAAAGAATTGATCACTCTTAACATTTCATAATTAATTGCATTATAAGTAATTATACTCTGTATAGTTAATAGATCTATAAGGTAAAATGAGACAAAAAAATTAAGTGAAACAAACTTAAATTTTCTCTTTTAATTAATTATTTAATTAACAAAGTCAAAGATCTTTATATTTTTTCTCTTTTTATACTTGGCATGATTATTGAAGTGATAGCTTAGGAAATAATAGCTTTATCATGAGTGGTTGACAAATATAAAAAAATCAGGATTGAGGTAAAATAGGACAAATATAAAATGAAATTATATGTCTTAAGTTTTTCTTAAATATTTTCATGACAAAAATTTCATTGTATTTTTCTCTCTTTTAATTACTCTTTTTAGTTTAAATTTTTCACAAATTTTTCTTATTTTGTTATGCATTATTTTAGTTAAAATAATTAAATGATAATATTTTCAGTAATTAAAACAAATCATGCATGACGAGATTCTAAAAATTGAATTTGAGAATTTTTTTTATTTTTTTATTTTTCAACCACCAGTATACCCGTTAACGAACAATAATCGATGTTGAGTCGGATATTTTTTATGAATAATAATAGTAAACTTTTTATACATATTATTATTTTAAATGTGTTTTTATTGTTTTTTAATATTTTAGAAGTTTTTATTTTTATATTTTTTATTTAGCAAGCCAATCTGTGAGACAATCCACCAAGTTAATGAGTTGGAGGCAGATTAATATTTTTTAAACTCATTACGAAGTGAATTAAGTTAGGTTGAGTGGTTTTTTGAACTGAACCCGTTATTAGTCACTTTAAGGTGTACTATTAATTATAAAGTATAGTTATAATAATTTTTAATAATTTTTTAATTTCTTAATATATTTAACGTTTCCCTTTTAATAAAATAGTTGGTGATAATATGTCTCTAGTCTGCAATAATAAATAGATATGGTGGGCGTAGTGTTTTGTCAAAAGTTTGTAATAATAACATTTAATTTCATTTATGTCCTACAGTCTAAAATATATTCCACTTCACTGTTTTAAAATTGAAAGGAATCTTTCATGGCAGAACATTTTTCATACAAGTTGCAAACTTATCTTGCCAAGAACACGGACGTCTTAATAAAACATTAGAATCGGAGGTATTATATGTCAATGTGTCTCATGTCTCTTCCCCAAATGAGATATATGATAAGAATGAATTTAATTGTAATATATTATTAGTATAAATATTTTTACATTATAATTTATATATAGTAACTAGTAATGAAACAATAACGTAGAAAATTTTTATATTATCAGGATGTTTTAATTAGATTTTAATAATTTTAACTTTAAAAAATGTTATTTTTTAAGTAATTAAAAATATCCATCGATGAACATAATATATCCGCAACTTAAGAACAAAAATATGAAACATATACACCTTTAGCACATAAAATTGAAAAAGAGAATTTTGTGTACACATGAATTCACCTAATTACGACGAAGTAGAATTTTCTCCTAAAAGAGTGTGGAGTTGATACTTTATTAGGATAGAAAACGTGTGGGACAGTGCCCATAGCCGCCCCCTCCTCCTATAAATAGTTACCTTGTGAGTACTCTAAGATCACACTAAGGTAAACAAAGATGGCTAGTTTGGGTGCTTCTCCTTCTTTGCTCTTCGTTTCTTTCATTCTACTTGCTTCACACATTTGTGCCTCTGAGCCACAAGCCAAGCCCCCAGTGGTAAAGGGACTATCATATTCTTTCTATTCCCAAACATGTCCTAAGCTTGAAACCATTGTTAGAAACCATCTCAAAAAGGTGTTCAAGCAGGACAATGGCCAAGCCCCTGGCTTACTTCGCATTTTCTTCCATGATTGCTTTGTTCAGGTAATTAAGTTCAAAAATTTAAAATTAAAAAAAAAGTTATAATTAACTGTTATGCTTCACCATAAAGTTAAACTCTAATTTGCATATGCAGGGATGTGATGGGTCAGTGCTGCTAGATGGGAGTCCAGGTGAAAGAGACCAACCTGCCAATGGAGGCATAAGAAGTGAGGCCTTGCAGACCATTGATGATCTAAGGGCTCTTGCCCATAAGGAGTGTGGAAGAATCGTTTCTTGTGCAGATATCACTGTCTTGGCAGCTCGTGATTCTGTTTACCTTGTAATCACTTCATCCCTCTCACTTTTTCTTTTATATTCTGTTTCTCATAATTTTGAAAACTCTATCTGCTTTTACTAGCTACAGTTTTGAAGTTTTCCTTTATGATATACAACTATCCAAGATGTTGAATGATAGATGATAAGTGACATACCGTTTAATTCATTTTTAGGATATTATTTAGTATAATTTAATGATTTTATATAATGTTTATTAAACAGTTTGAACTTGTTTATATAAAATCCATTTAATAATAAAGAATATATTAAAATATATGATAAAAATATGCCATCAATACTTTCTTTATAATATGTAATATTTGTACACGTAAGAACATATATGGGCTCAATCATATGAAGAATAAGGAACTGCCAACATATTTAGACTCTCTCTTAGGAAATCTCTTCTAAATATAAATACAATATAGTAATTAAATAAATCTTATTCTGGTGCTCCCTTTTAGCTCTTATCCAAAGAATATAGAGAATAGGGGTTCTTAAACCATTACTTAAAAACTTAAAACATGGATAATGATGAAATAATTATATATATATATATATATGTATATGTATATGTATATCAAAACACTCAAATATTTGAATTTTGAACTTTGGAAGATAGAATAATTTACGGGTAGAAAGGCCATCTGTATAATGATGACTCCTTAGGCTAGCTAGTGAAAGTCGCAATCTAAAACCTAATTGATTCTACCCTCTTTCGACTTTTCAAATCTATAAAGTACTTCCATAGTCTTCTAGTGGTAATAATAATTTATTTACAGCATATAAAAAATTGCTTAAAGAACTTTTAGTTATTGAATATCATTTAAATAAATTTATCATTTTTCTTTAATACACTTTTCCAAAAGTAATTCTATATGAATAATCCAAACACGGCTGAGAAGTGGAGATAATGATGGAGTTCTTTCCACGGCATTCCAGGCGGTAGGGATAACTGATTATGTATCTGCTATGTATAAAACTGAAAATGAATATTTATAAATTCAGAAGCATGTAAAAGTCTTTTGAAAAAGCAACACCTTGACTAAAAGCATTGAAATGATAAAAAAAAATGAAAAATAAGATTTACACAAAATAAATATAGTATTTGTATTAAAAAAAGAGAAAAATAAAATTATTATATTAAAAATTATTTATATCAACCATAAAATTAATTTTTATAAAAAATTTAGTTATTTTTATTATAATATTTTTAATTAATAAAATTTAATTTAATTTTTAAATACTTTTATATTATATAAAATTAATTTATCAATTAAAATAAATAAAACAAAAAGTAAAAAATCCCGTTACCCGTCTTCTCATTTTTTCTTTCCTTAATTTGTAGTTGTTTTTAATGGAAATTCCCACAAAGAGAAATCTCTCTCTCTCTCTCTCCATCCAAATACACAACTTCTATTCTCTCTTCATTTCTAATTCTATAACTCTTAAATGTATTTATCCAAACATGCTGTTATTTATGAAGTCCAAATAAAGCCTTGTAATTTTGTATAACACTAGTTAGCTAATGAAAAATCTAGGATTGTTTCCTTTTCATATACATAGAGGGAATTCCTTTCAACAGGTAATTAATAGGTTGTGACGAGTATAGAAATATATTTTTGTTAAATCTTCAAAAAATTAAATGAAAAAAGTAATTATTTTTAAAATTAATCTGATTTAATATATTATATAATACTAAAAAAAATGTTAATTACTGTTTGTTCAACAATAATTTAAACGAATCGATAAAATAAGTTATTTAACTTATTTTTAAAACATTGATTAATATATAGTGTACTTGTTACTTTCTTTTTTCATTTTGTGACCTTGATTTTTGTTGGACTTTTGAGCAGACAGGAGGCCCTGATTATGCAGTGCCACTAGGAAGACGTGATGGCATAAGCTTCAGCACTTCAGGGACAAATAATCTTCCATCACCCTTTAACACAACCAGCGTGACCATCAAAACTTTTGCAGCCAAAAACTTTGATGTAACCGATGTGGTTGCCTTATCAGGTGCACACACTTTTGGTCGTGCTCATTGTGGCACATTCTTCAATAGACTTTCTCCTTTAGACCCCAACATGGACAAAACCTTAGCCAAAACACTCCAAGCCACATGCCCAGATGCAAATTCTGGTAACACTGCCAACTTGGACATTAGAACTCCCACAGTTTTTGACAACAAATACTATCTCGACCTAATGAATCGCCAGGGTGTGTTCACTTCTGACCAAGATTTGCTCACTGATAAGAGGACAAAGGGTTTAGTAAATGACTTTGCCGTTAATCAGACCTTGTTTTTCGAGAAATTTGTGGATGCTGTTATAAGGCTGAGCCAATTGGATGTGTTGACAGGAAATCAAGGTGAAATTCGTGCCAAATGCAATGTGATTAACAATAAGAAATCTGTATTGACATCTGTGGTGGAAGAGGCATTGCAATTCGTTGATCAATTTTAAGTTCATGAAGCCCTAGTTTATTAGTTCTTCTTGTGTGTTGTTGTTTGCAAATTCCTTCTTGTTTCTTGTTTAACTTATGACTCTGTAATAAGAACGAAGTGTTTGGTATGTACTTCAGTTTGCAAACAAAGGAAAATTTTCTTTTCTAAGTTTTGTATTCATTTTCTTTCTTTCTTCACACACACACACACACACACACACACAGTATTTCTGTTTTTCGTTATAATATAATCAACATGACTCTCCAGACACATTTTATATAAGGAAAAGACATATTAAAAGGAGTATAACGGACTCTTCAAAGTATGTAAGTGAGAGAACATTTTTTTTATGCACACCACGGGATTATAGCATTTACTCTCTAATTTGTTAGTACCAAAATATGATTTTCATAATATCCTACGTTCCTGGAAATCAAAAGGTTGATAAGAGAAAATGATCTCATTGTCATACATCTCCATTAATGTGTTGCATCTCCATTTAAGCATTACGCTATTCTTTCTTTCGTAGTAGGAATTAAACAGTAATTTGCTATTAACAAGGAAAGTAATATGGATGCATCCCTGTTTGTGATAGAATTGGTAATTTGAAGGGTGAAAAAGAGTTAATCATTTTGAAGCTTGAGTGATAGTTTAATTAGCTTCTCCTTCCTCACTTAAAAAAAAAAAAAAAAAAAAGCTTCTTCTTGAGTTATATATTGCATCTCTCGCTCTCTCACACGCCCCCGTCTCATGCCATGATGCAAGTGACAAGCAATGGTCCATTTTATAGGCATTGCTATCAAACACTGTATATTTTACACATGTAAGTGACTAGTTGACCTACCTAACCAGGTAAAATTGCGAGTTGGATGGAATATCTTACTCATGCCAGGCAGCTTAGCTCACTAAAATCTGGGTCAATGGCATGTCAATTCATACAAATTTTTTTAAAAATATAATTATTTTTAAATTAAATATATTTTTAATTAATGTCAAATATTTTTAAATATGTTACATAAGTTTTTATTAATTTTATATTTTTTTTATTTTTGAGTTAATTTTAGACAGATCCGTTAACTTGTCATTCATCAATTTTTTATTTATTCTTAATTTTTTTTGTCTTTGATGGGCTAGCCCATTAGTCTATTGGCAACCCTTAAATAGGTTAGACTAAAAATTCTAGTCCATTTCAAAAGACAAGATATAGTGAATTAGTTGGTTTTATGGTAGACTTTTGATGACTTGGGGTGGATGAGCTGGCCCTAATTTGGCATTCGCATGCAAGGCTTGTAAAAGAATTGAGCTTTTTAAAATATTTCTCTCTTTGGAACAGGACATTTTGAGTGATTAATTTTAGGTAAATCTAGTGTACCTTTTCCTTATAAAAGGGTTACCCTATGAATCTATTAAATTTAATTTTATATTTTAAAAATATATTTATTAATTAATTCTTAAAATTTTTTAATTATTGTTACTAAATGATCCTTTAGTTTTTAGTTTAAAGTTTCACGAAAAGGTTCAGATCAGTCTATTTCTTATTATTCTTCTCATCTCATGTATATTAAAGGCACTATATTTATTCATTAGTTTCTCACGAGATTTTAAGATTGATGAAGTAGATTATAGTTAACTCATTTCTTATGATTCTTCTCATTTCATGAACATTGAAGTCACTATATCATTCATCAACTTCTCACAGAATTAATTTAAGATTCTAAATCCTATATTTATCCTCATCCCCAATTTTGAATCATTGTTCATTTTCAAACTCCTTGTATTTTTCCTAGAATGATGTGCCCTAAATCATATGCAGCAGAATTGTGATTTTTGTTACAAATTGAATAAATCTCTATGTTTTGTTCGTGAATCTCTCTAGGTAATTTGTGAATATGTGATTGCAACGCACCATTTGTATCGTTAGTGGATTTTATACATTAGCTAAATTTTGAATATAATTTTTTCTTGGCATCAATCTATTGTCACTTTTAGAAAAGAGAACTTCATTTTCCTTTAATTTGTTTGCAACAACAAAACACCTGTTTATCAATTCCTTTCTCTGATTTCCCCATTTGATTGTTACTCTGAAGTGATCGTCCCCTTCTTCTTTGATTTTGAATTTCTTGTAATTGTTTCTTTAGGGTTTTGATTTTTTTCTCCTTGTACTATTTCTTATACAAAGAAATAAGGTTGATAGACAATGTTGAGTCGCTATCAAAATAACTAAATTCTCTAAAGATTTTGTAGTATAGAACTAAACCTAAGTTGATTCACAAAGATACATCTGTAGTTAAATTTAATTATGCATTTTCTTTTAAAGAATGCGAGTAAACTTTTGAGGGATTAAAATTTGTAAATTAATTAAATTAAACTACAAACATAATAAAATTAAGTAAAAACAAATGATAAAAAAATCAATCCACAGAATACTAAATATGTGTAACTCTGATTATCACAGTATTTAAAGATTTTAATACAAATTTGAACATTTATCCAATTCAATTATTAATTCAATCGAACAACCTAATTGAACTAGATCATGTAACATTCTTGTTTTATATTTATTATTGTAGTATTGAATGTTAGTTACATGTATAAAATTACGCTCACTCACTATAGCTAAGAACTCTCGCTGTAGTTAGAATGATAGACAACAAAAGAAAATTTTGTCTAGTTTCTTCGCTACTGCGAGAGAATGGCTCGTTGTAGCGAGAATATCACAAGTAAAGAGGTATTTAAGAGTTTTCAACTTAGAAATCTTGGATTACAATCCAAGTTTTTGACCTTTCCCCTGTTCTCTCTACTCTCTAACCCTCTCTTCTTAGAAATCTCCACTAAACTTTGACTTTTCTTTGAATCTAGGCTTAGAAGTTCACCCAATCAACTTCAAGTAAGTACTTAGAGTTTAGTTCTCTCATTTTGTTTGTTTTCTATATCTCTCCTTTCTCAAAATACTCTATTTTGTGATATCTAGGAAAAGTTAGGACCTTTCACGAAAAATTCCCATAAATCTTCTTTCAAAACTTCGTTTCAAGGTAAGAGGGCTCTATTTTTTCATTTAAAGCATAATAAATATTTTGTACCCATGAGAGTACTTTTTGTATGTTTACTTGTATAATTTTTATGATTGAATGATATTGGATTGTTGTGAAAGTATGTTTGGTTGATTTTGGGTGTTAATGATATATTCGGGTAGTATACGTTATTTTACTTGAGTGATGAGTTTGGTACGAAAAGGAGTATGGGATGAGTGTAAGAAGTTGAATGGATCTAGTGTGAATAGGTACAGAGATACAGTAAGTATAAAGTTCAGAGATAATGGAAAATATGGGAAAAACGTAGGGTGTAACATCCTACATTTTGATTTAAATAAAATGAGATTTATTAAAGTATAATTAGAATAGATTTGAATGAAATTTACATTTAAAAAAAAAAGATAATGTCATTAGTAATGTTACCCTGACATCATGCTGACGTCACATACGCGTACACAGTATTTTTGGTATAAATAGTGACCACGAACAGTATTTCTGGCATGAACAGTAAAGTGGTGAATAGTATTTCCAGCGATAAATAGTAAATTTTAAATTTTTCTATAAAATGAGAACTTCACACGAAATTTTCATTTCTTCACTCCTATCTAAGGTTCTCAAAGGTTCAAAGGCTATATCTTACCATTTTCTCTCATACTAAACCCTCCTAAACTTAAATTTTTCTTCAGATTTGTGATTCTACGCCCGTTCTAAAGGATTTTAAGTAAGTTTTTCTAAGTTTGAAGTTAAATTTACTATTTGTTTCTCCTCTTCTTCTTTTTCTTATAGATGTTCATAGTGTTCTTAGGAAAAACTTCGTTCTAGAGTTATATCTTGGGTTAAATCTTTATAAAAACTCTGTTTTGAGGTAAGGGGACTCTACTTTATCATTTTCCTATGTGAACTACTTGTTTTGTGGTAGATCTGGTTGTATTCTAGTAGATATGGGTGTATTCTTATAGATCTGGGTATATTTGAGGTTGTATATGAAATACTTGTTGATTTGATGATATTTTAATTAGTAAAACATGATTTTAATTGGTGAAATATGCTTATATTTGATATAGTTGATGATGTTGTGTTGTTTCCATGAAAATAAACAGTGAAAAATACTTTTAATCGGTGGAATATGTGTTATTTGATCTTGTGATGAGTTTGATGAAAATAAAAGATAAGAATAAGATATACGTGTGATTTGCTATATTAATGAGAATATAATGAAATTTGCTATAATAATATTGAGATATGTTATTGAAATGATGAAAGAAAGTGTAAATATGCCATGGTTGATAAGAGTATGATGAGAAATATATGTGAAAAATGTGGTATGGCATATGTAATTGTGATTGTGATTGAAAAGAGATTGAAAATAGTTGAGTTGTGAATAATTACAGAGATATACTAGGGGTGTAAAAGATGGGGGCAATGTGAAATATCTTGGGGAAAAGATGGGTAGTGGTGACATCAACAGTGAGCCTGGGTGCAACGTATGGTTACACATAATTTTCTTGACTCGCCCTCTGACCATTACCTTTACTAAGAGGGTTGTGACTGCACACGTATCCGTGATGTGAGGTCAAATCGACAACTATTTACAGGATTGAAACTGTGTAAGAACTGAGGTTGGGGCATCAGTGAAACTGTGATCATAGTGTCACAGTGAGCCTGGCTAGACGTGTAGTGAGCGTATGAATTAAATGTGCAGTGAACGTATATATGATGAAATTTATGATATAAATTTTTATGATGAAAGTTATTATATTATATATACACGTTGCAATATGTGAGAAACTCTGATAGGATGTAGAGATTTATGATAAAATGATAAGTGTTCTATCGTGAAAAAATATGTGTTATGTGCCAAGGTGATTCTATGTGATATATGTGTGGAGGGTAGAGACTCACCCTTACATAATATTTTCAGGGAACGAGGACGACCAACACTCAACTCTGTGAACTGTAATGGATGGAGAAATGTTATAGGACTTAGTTGTGTTTGAAATATGTATTGATTGAAAGTTCTATAGCATTCATTTTGAGTGATAATTTGTAATAGTATTTATTACTTGAATCTTTAGCAAAAGCATTAGAAATATTGTCTATGAAAACCTTTTATAATGATACTTTGTATTTTTAAATTGAGTTGTTTTCAAATTATTCCGCATTTGAAAATATTTTCAAGATTTTTTCATTCTTTTCCCTTATTATATTCAAAATTGTTGTATAAATAAAATATAAAAATAAGGTGTTACATAAGGTGGTGAGCGACATTCGCACATGTGTACACACTCTTTCTGAGAGCGAATGCACCACATGGCCTCGCACTCGTTTCCTGACTAGACTCTTGACTATTTACCTAGTTGTATAAAATCTCAAGAACTGTTGGAGGCATCGTATATTTGTGATCACAATGCACTGGAAGTGCGTATATGAAAGAGAGTAATATAATAACATGTGATGGAATATATGCATATGTGATATGTTACATATTATTTGTGATCACAAGGATAACGGCATCACAAAGACAACTTAGATTAGTAGATTGTCTTGTTAGTGGTAGAATGAATTATGTATTTAAGGAGTATCAACGTTGAGTGTATTTTACCTTTAATATGAATTGTGATGATGGTAATGCATGACAGTAGAAATGAGTGTAAATTATAATGTTTCTTTCGAGTTTCCCGTAAAATCGTATCCATCATATCCTTAGTTTTTATATCTAGTGAGGGACAGTTAGCCCTTAAGGATTGTAAATAATGCTTTTACCTTCCACAAACATGATCTTTTTAGGAGACTTACCCAATATACGTTTGAGAGATTTTCCAATATAGAGGTTGTAGCAGATTTTGGTGATACCTACCTTGAAAAAGATGAAGAATTGATTGTTGAGGATTTAGCCGAGATAGAGAGCTGGCACAATGTTGATGACTAGGACTGAGTCTTTAGTGTATGGGTGTGGATAGGGATTGCTCATAGGACTTAGTATATTTTGGATATGTAAATATTTATTTTAAGTCCTACAGGTTTTTGACTAATAACTTGTAAATTATTACAATATTCACATGCTAATAGAATTTAGTAGCTATATGTTTCTGTAACTGTTCTAGTATAATGTAATTACTAAGTCAAGAATTACTTTATACATTTATTCCCTTATTAATTTTGTGAATAAACTCATCCACAAGAAAGCATTGAATTCTTCTAAATTTTATGTTATTTGTTTTAATTGAAATTAAATTTTTATGTTTTTCAAAAATACACAAATTATAAGGTATTTGAGAAGTCAAAATTTAGGGTGTTACAGATCACAGATTAAATCAAATTATCATTTAACCTAACCCATATTAATTATCAAATTAGAATATCAATCGAATCATAATTTGAATTCTAGCTACAGAAAAGTTAATTACGATCTCAATACACAAATCCGAGATTAGAGAAAAAGAGAACAAACTTATAGCAATTTGGCTCAGAACTCAAATAAGATGTATAACATTTGGATTCCGCAGATTAAATAGGAAGTTTAGCCTTCCATCGAAGCACTTAAAACACGCGAGAATGAGAGAATTCGAGAGAAAGTAAAAACAAGGATTCTTATTTCGATAAAATCTCAAAAGCCCAAAGTGTCTAATTGCACTCCTTAATTAAAAACCTTATCAGTCTATTTATATGTTATGATTAGAGTAAATTAAGTGGCCAAAATTTGGGCCTCAATAATATCTAAAAGCCCAAATACAATTATTAAATAAAAAGGTCCAAATGCAATCCTATAACAATATTCAGTAAATCTTCCTCAACTTCAAAAAATCATAAAAAAAACAAAAAACAACTCTAAATATAATGATCCATATATGCATTTTGAAGCCCTGTATATGTAGAATCCAATACAACTAGAATCGACCAAAAATGACATCGATAGAAAAAGGTATAGCTAAAAGAGTAGTCAAAGGTCAAAATAACCGAAAATAAAAATTAAAACATTTATTTGTAACAAACACAATTTGTTCAAATAACTAGAAAATGATAAAAACTCTAAAAATAAAGCATATGAAAAGTGTTTATAAATCAAAATAAAGCATAGGTCTTTAGTGTATGGGTGAGAGAATAGAGAAAACATGAGAGGAAAAAGATGTCTGGTGAAAATAAACAATTTTTTGCGCTAAGGACCCTTAAATACCTTACAGATTCGCGCGCTTTTACTTGAGTGAACCCTACTCTCGCCTGTTTGAGCTCATCCTCGCGTGGATGATAAAAGAAAATAGTGAAACATGTCAGATTTCTACTATTCTCTCTTAAGGGAGAGACATCTCGCTTAAGCGAGCTGCATCTTGCCTGAGCGAGCTCATCTCACTTGAGCGAGAATGGGACGAGAGAGTTACACATTTTTTTTGTGACTCCTCACCTAAGCAAGATCCCTTCTCGCCTGGATGAAGGGACAGTTAAGACAGTCTTATCTGATCTCGCTTGAGTGAGAATGCTCTAGAATGCCTATTTTAATACAACTTAGTCTCGTTCGAGCGAGAACTACCTTGCCTGAGTGAGACACCCTACACTCAAAACTCCTAAATGAGGTAATACAAGCCTTTGGCTTTAATCCTTAGGTTAATACATACATAACACGCTTAATGATTGATCACAACCCGCTTTGCTAATCATATTCATACTCCAACACATGAAAATTTATATAATTCAAGCATACATAACACCATTCGAAAAGGAATAATGCATATAAAAATATACATGGTTGACATTTTTTAGCAAAGGTATAGTCAGGAGTCTAGTCAGAAAATAAGTATGTGAACTATGATGCTTTCACTTTCAACAAATCATTATGCACCCACTTAAGAATAGCAATCACCACCCTCAGTTCCGTAAGATTTTCCAAGTTGTCTCCAGACTCTATACCCCCAGTATATCTCTATAACTATCAATACACAATCTCAGCATTTCTTATGACATTCACTTTCTCAACATTTTCACATGACACACATTTTATTATTATTTTACTTTGATAACATAAACAACTTCTTTTTTTTGCACGCTAATTCACATCAGTCCTCTATTCATAAATTTTTACAATAACATGAATTCATCAATTTTAGCATACGTCAACTATTAGACCAAAAACTACGCTCATTGTAGTACATCATTCTAATACAGATAAATTATTCATCAATTTTACATCATACAAATTATTAAAATGTACCAAAGATCAGACAGCTTCAGACTCAAACTAGTCGCGCTGTTTAATATACATTGAATTAAACCACAGATACACTACTAGAGATCACACTCTCAATCTTTTTATACAAATCTTTCATCCTAGAGTTTATCATCATCTATCTCATATTGTTTGGACTCATAATCCAATATTAATTGTAAATATATTAATATTAAAATCATAAACTTTTTTGAAAACTTGGGTTGCTCATACTTTTGCTATAAAAAATCTTATCTAGGTAAATTTGGAAATAGATCATCGTGTTTTCATGCTCAAAATCCCATTCTTAGTACTGAAATCTTAATAAAATATTAAGACTTTACTATTCAAGGCAAGAATATTAAAATTTTTTAAGCCAAAACACAAAATAGGAGTTAGGTTCTAGAATCAACTCCCTTTACCTGGAAACAAGTCTCAAAGACTACTTTCTTTGCGAGATCTACAAAGAAACGCAACATTATAATAAGAGATGTTACCAAAGGACCAAGATTTTTCCTAGATGTCACAAAAGAGAGCACTTTTAAGAAGAGAGAAAATAAAAGAATAGAACTGAGTTTGAAGAACTAAGCTCCAAGAAATTTACTTGGCATCGAAACAAATAAGTGTTCAAGCTCTGATCTGGAAAAGACTTAGAGTTTGGAAGAGTTTTCTTTGGGAAGGGAAAGTGAGAGAACAAAGAGAAATGAGAGGGAAGGTATTTAGCTTTGAAAAATGAAGTTTCTAGGATGAAAATTCTTTAAATACTCTTCAAACTCGCGACTTTCTTGGTACAGCAAAAAAAACCAAACAATGATTTTTCTTTGTTATCTGTCATTCTATCAATAGCAAGAATCCTCACTATAGCGAAAATTTCTCTCTTACTATAGTGAGAGAACGTTTGCGTCATTCTTATCCACTTCTAACTATAGTGAGAATACTCTAGAGGGCTTGGTCTAGAATGTTCTTTCTCGTTACAGTGAGAAATCTTGCACTAAAATTTTTATTTTTCTAAAAATAAGGTAAATGCATTAAGAGTTTTATAGAAAACATGTAAGAAAACCAAAAAATAGATACATAACAAATAACCAAATAATAGAACATATATATAACAAATCACATGTGGTTAATGTCTACCAATTATTATGAACTTGCAAGCTGACTTTTAAATCCCCAAGAAAGTAACTGCTTTTACATGTTGTGAACTGCAATAGATAAAAGGTCAATATAAGTATACCACTCTTCACATGTTTGTGAGTTTCCCCATCCAAGCTCCAACACTTTCAAATATGCAAGCATCTTCTCCCGTCATTAGCCAAAATTTCAACACATAATGCGTATAAAAGAATGGAACGTGGGATATGGTTGAATGAGATGGCAAAAATAGAAATAATCCTTGATCTATGAATACTGCTCCTCCTTCAAAAACCTCTCATCCTTGAAACCATGAAAAATTTCTAAGTTTTGAAAAATTGAAAAAATTTGAAAATTTCAAAACTTCAATTAATAATTAGCAGTTGCAAAGATTCAAGTACGGTGAAGCCATTGAAAGCATTATTGTATCCTCCATTTTTAGTTTTTTACTCTTTAAAGTTTGAATCCAAAACCCTAGCACCAATAGAATTAAGTTATATTTCAATATTTAAAAACCAAATGAACATTGTTAGGAAATTTAAGTACATAATCAGTGATAATAGAAGAAAAAAAACTATCCAAAAGTTTAAGCGAAGAGAATGAAACAGAATCATGCTTTCTTTTCTTAGAAGGACCTTTTCGCATTAAAAATAATATAAAATATTTTTTATAATAAAAAATAAATTTAAGTAAAATAAATCAATTATATTTATCTATATACGAAGGGTATTTGGTACTCATTTAAATTTACGGATACTAGAGCAAGTACCTTAATTTTATCTTTATTATCATTATTATGTATCATGGGTTGTCAATTAAATAATTTCATGATTATAGGAACCAAAATTATTTTTTCTTACCTTCTTCTTATATGTGTATTAGAGATTATGGCTTTCTAAGCGTCCAATCCCTACATAAACCAAAGAGAATCTGAATACTTTGAACTCAAGTGCCTAAATTTAAACATGGGTATATAGTAGAAGATTTTTCCCCTTCTCTTTTTACACTTTCAACCTTTACTTTTATTTTAAAGAAAAGTTTATTTGCAATCCACAAAATTGCATAAGTGCGAGTAATAATTTGGTACATCATAGCAATATTACAAATAATAATTTAAATTAAAGATAAAATAGGCTTTCTAAATTAAAATATTTTATCCAAAATTTGTCTTTATTTTTGTGTTATTATTATTATATTAGTATTTTTATATATTTTGTTGAGTTGTAAATCAAAATATATATTTTTTTAAATAATAATAAAAATAGTGTGACAAGAATTAATGCATTCATCTCTGTTTTAATTTTACTTTTAATACTTTTATGATTGTTATTTTTTTATATTTTAATTAGTTCTTAATTTTTGTACTTGATCTTTTGGATTGTAACTTTTATTTTTTTTTGTTTTATAAATAATATTAATGGTAATAGTAAGGTGAGTAAAAGAAACGTTAAAAATTAAAAATATCATCTCTACTATAATATTTATTTTATTTTATTTATCTTTTTTTTTGTACTATTATTTTTATTATTGTTTTATCTTTGTTTAGATAAATATAATTTGAGTTAAATTTTGTCTCATTATTTCATGTTTAAAAAATTGCATTTTTTTAAAAATTGTGTAAAAAAAAAAAACACATAAGTAAATAAAATTCACACAATTAATTATATATTATTAATTAAAGTATTTTTAAATATTTTCTCTACTTATCCATCGATCAATTTATTAGTTTACTAAGTTAAAATTATATTATTTTATTAATTACTACAAAATTTTTAACATTAATATATAGTGTATCTATCTTTATGCATTATATATAGTCAAAATTTGTATATTTAACAATACCATAGGTCTCATGTAATATAATTTTTTAAAAATTTTATTTTTTATTTAATTTATTAAATAATAAATGAACTCTTTATTCTTTTCAATTAAATATTTATATTTTTATTAAATAAATAATTTAATTATGTAAAATTTAAGTCATATTTCTAACTGAATTAAATAATTAAGTATTTAATCACTTAAATTTATTCTCATTTTATTTATGCAATGCGTTACGATTCTATTTCGTAGTTTACATTACCTTGACTTGTTAAATAAGTCATAAAAAGATTTATATAGAATTTAGGTTATTTTAAATTCTTTGTAATATAAATTTTTTAATTAAAACATTTACTTAAATATATTTTTTATACAAATTAAAATACTTTATTTTAATTATTTATTTTTTTAACCTTTAGAATGATTCACAATATGAATATGTAATATTTATTCGTTTTTAATATTTTTTTATTATAAGATAACATGTAATTATGTTATTTTGTATCTTTAAGTATTATATTTTTAAAAAATAAAATATTTCTTTTTATATAAAATTTAAATTTATAAATTATTTTTATAATATTTATATAAAATTATGTAACTTTAAATTTATTATTGCACACAAAGATATATAAGTGTAGGAACTAAATCCATTGAGTCACAGTAACTTTTAAAATAATTTTTTTATTTTTTAAAAATCAATTAATATTTTTATTAGATAAATTCTCTTTATTTTAAAAAATAATAAAAATTATTATTCAAGATTGATAAATATTTTTAAAATTATAATAAATTTAAAGTAATTATTGTTTAAATAAAAACCGCAGAGTGTTAAAAATTTTTATAAATATAAATGACTTTTGAGCTCAAATCTTATTTTAAAAATAATTTTATTTTTAAATTTTTTTTAAAAATAATTTAATAAACTTTGATATAAATTCATTTAATTTTAGAAAGTATCTTAAACAATATTTTTTAAAGTTCGCCATCGCCCCCGTTGAGAAATTACTTTTTTCAAATAAATGTGTTTTTCCTGTTATTTTTCTTTGATAAAGAACTCTTACTCTTTTATCTTTGTATTTTTTATATTCATGTTTTTTTAGAGACTACTTAGCTTATGGATGTTGCGAATGCCGCAAATGTGGCCGTTCTATAAATTAATTAAATAAGTTTTAAATATTAACTAACTAAAAGCCAATATATTAAAATTAAAAATAATAGAAATTTTCAATTGATAACAATAGTTAAATATATAAAAAAATTTTAAAAAATACTTAATAATTAATATTTTATAAATAAATAATGTTTTTTAATTTATTTATATAATATCTATTATTTACATTAAATAAATTCTAAATATTAATATTTAATTATTTAACATATTATTAAAAAATATTTTTATGATCATTTTAGAAAAAAATTAAAGTGAAAAATTAATTAATAATAAACTATTTAAAAATAATACTAACCTAATGCAGTTATTCACTGAAAACATTCTCTATTGATCGAGTTTGCTATAAAGAGAAAAAAATTGTTAACACTGTTTGCATAGAATTTTACAGGAAACACTCATAATTATCCAATCGACAAAAGGTGAGAATTTTTACGTGATGTATCAAGCGCGTAATGTGTATCGTAATTATAGTATATAATTTTAAAAAAAGTATTGAGGGGTAAAAATTACTCCATACAGATAGAGTTTTATTTTTAAATTATTTTAATAAATAATATTTAAAAAAATTATGTGAAATTGGCATGTTATTTCATCATGTGGTATAAATAACAAGAAGGCATTATTATGTGAAGAAGCAAGAGCAGCTGAGGAGACATATGGAGCAAGTTTATGATGCTTTATTTGTGACTTCAACGCTCTCTGGAATTATGTTTAATAGCATTAATGTTTTGAAATAATTAAATTTTGATTGGTTAAAAAATCATCCAAATAATATAATAATTTAAATAAGTTATTAATCTCTAAAAATATCAGACTTAATTTTAATTAAGTATGAATTTATTTTTAATTAGATTGAACTATCAATGTAATTAAATTAGATTGGTGAAATTCACCTTGTAACACCCTCAATTTTGTTACTCTTGAATAGGAAAAATAGAAATTTGGATAAAAAGGTATCTCATTCAAGCGAGATAAATCTCGCTCAAACGAGGTAGGATTTTCTAAAAGAGAACGTTCTGGAACTCTTTCGCTCAAGTAAGATGAGATAAAGTTACTCCAACTATCCTCTCATCTAGGTGAAAAAGGGATCTCGCTCAAGCGAGGAGTCACAGGAAGGATAGGATACTCTCTGAACTCAATCTCACTCAGGCGAGGTAGATCTCGTTCAAGCGAGAGTGTTCTCGCTCAAGCGAGAATATCAGAAGGAGGAGTAGTCTGGCTATCTGGTTGTCTCGTTTAGGCGAGGAAGGCTCGCCCAGGCAAGAGTGGGAGCTCGTTCAAGCAAGAATCTTATCGCTCTAGTGAGGTCACGCTAGTTTAGAAGGATATTTAAGAAACCTCAGCCTCAAAAACATCCATTTTCTCGTCAGACAACATTCTCTCTTCATTTTCTCTCCTTTCTCTCTCTAGGGAGAACTCTCCCAAACTTCAAATCTCTTTTAGATTAGAGCTTAAACATCAATTTCATTCGAATTCAAGTAAATTTTTCGAAGCTCAGGTCTCTGTTTTATTCCTTTTCTTCAATTTTCTTCTCATATTAAGACATCTATCTTGGAATACTTAGGAAACTTCATCTTTTGGATCTTGATATCTTGGAATCTCTTTGTTAGATCTCTCAAAGAACTTATTGTGAAGAACTATTTCTAGGTAAGAGGAGTATTCTCAAGTCTTAGTTTTATATACATATCTATAGTGATCCCATGAGAAAATGAGTAATCTATTTTAGTAATAATCTATAAATTTTATGAAATCACATGGTGAAAGTGTATTTTTGGTATAAAGAAAAGTTTTGGACTTCTTAGAAAAAAGATACAGGCTAGAATAATATTAAGAAGTTTTAGGACTAAGTTACTTAAAATGTATATGAGTTAAGTAATAAAAGGCACAAAATACTGAACTTTAGGTTAGAGGGCTATACTGAGATTGCACGAATTGGACTGAGTCCGAAGGTGTCCAACCTTCGGCATATTGTACTGATTGTATGGTGTGATATTATGTGTGATATTTGTCTAGGATAGAATTGTATGAAGCAATAAGTGTAAGTATGATTTGATAGTTGAAATGTATCCAAATTGGGTAAATTTGCATGAATAATTGAAATGTTGATTGATTTTGAAAGTATGTGATAAATGAAAGAGAAAGAAAGAGATGCATGATTACAATGGGTGAGTCAAAGTAAATTAAAAAGATTATTACGATATATATTATGGTACATTGGAAGGTGTATTATAATATATATATATATATATATATATATATATATATATATATATATATTGTGGTCCACAAATCGATATAAATCATAACTCACGTATCATGACATGCTGATTAATAGAAAAAATATGGAACAGAAAAGAGAAATGCTAAGAAGGAGAAAGAGAATAAGTTTGGATAGTTACAGAGATACACTAGGGATATAGAGTCTGGAGAAGATTTGAAAAATTTTGAAAAAATGAGGATGATGAATGCTAACGATAAAAGGGTGCACAATAATTTACTGAAATATAGACATTCACAGGGCACACTCTCATTTTCTGACGAAACTACTGACTATACCTTTGCTAAAAAGAGGCATGGGCAGTACACGTGTATCCGTGATGCTGTGACTAACCAGCAGCTATCTATGTTATGAAGTCTTCAAGCGATCCTAGGGGCAATGATTATAAATGTATGATGAATATGAAAGTGTTATAGATGTGGAATAGTATGAAATTTGTTTGATTATAATATGTGCATCATAACAGATCGATTTATGTTGCAATATATGCGTTGTAGTATATCGACGGGTGCGACTAGGACACATGTGTTGTAACATATTAATTGAGACGATATGATACATGTATTATAATATACAGGTTAACATAGAAATATACGTATAATGAGTGAACTGTTGTACATGTTTTGATTGATGATTGTCAACGTAAGTTGTTTATTATTGGTAATGCGTTAGAATAGGATGTAAGGCCAAAACTATCTAAACTGTAGTTTTATTTAAGATATTTTATAATAAAAGAGATTTAGTAGGTCGGTAAATACTCACCTTTACTGATATGTTTTAGGTAATAAAAGAAAATAAATGAAGATGGTTGATCCGTTCTAGGGTCATACTTGTCAAGGATTGTGGAAAAAAATGCTCATATATAATTAATTTAATGTAATAGATGTATAAATCTATTTATGTATTTTTATTTCATTGACAGTAAAATATTGATTTGATAGATTTTATAAATTTGTTAAATTTCATTAAATTGTATTTTCATATTGTATCATTTCTTTAAAATTGTATAATTTCTTACAAATTTTTTTAATTATATTTTTAATAATATAAATTATTAAAAAAATTATGTAAAGAAAAGAAGGATGTTACGCACCTCAAACATGAACATGAACTGGTGTTCGCATAATTAATTATACTATGGATTTAGAAAACGTGTGACTGAGGTAGTTTTAACACATGTAGCTCACGGTATTATTGAAACAATTAACAGTCATCAGTGACAGTAAGTAATTATCAAAATGGAAATGTCCAAACTTTGAATCTCATAAGTTACTAGATATTCCATTATTGACAACGATAACCATGCTTCTTTTCAAATTGTTTTAAAACAAAATCAGTGTGCTACCAAGTAGTTTACCCCTGAAGTGCATATTGAAGCATCCCAATCCCAATTTATATATATATATACCCTCTAAAAAAAAGAGAGATCTGATTAAAGTTAACTTAAAACAACTAATAATTTAATGATTTTATTATGAAAAGTAGTTATTACACTTTTATAACTTTAAAATAATCAATATTCACTTTTTCAATAGTAACCTATCAACCCATTAAATAGAAAATGTAACCATGAATTTCACCTAAATAATAAATAACGTAGAAGAGTGTAAAATTGTGTAACTAATTCTACTTATTTTAACAATTAAAAGAAGAGATTTATTTGAGAGATAACTCTCTACTATAACATGAATATTATTCTTGATTCAAATATACATATACAGGGAACATTTCAAGTGAGAGAGGTTTGTTATTGTGAAAGACATTAATAATGGCCATTGAATTAAATAAAAAACTTAGATTTAAAGTTACTATCTATCTATTCACTTTTTTCTTTCTTTTACCAATTAATTTTTTTCTCTCATCGTAATAACAAACTTCTCATACTTAAAATGTTATATATATATATATATATATATATATATATATATATATATATATATATAAAAGACGACACTAGCTAATTATGAATGGGTGGCTTAGCCTTAGGTGGTGTATAATCATCCATCACGACAGGAACTCCCTCATCAACGCTAAGTTTCTCCTCTTTCTCTGCATTAACAAGATTTAAATGACCAAGATGACTAGCATGAATCTCAAATGGTTGTGTCCTCACACTTCCTGCATATGCTAAATAAAAATAACTAGTTGAGAGAAGCCTTCTCACATGAAGTTAGTGGCCGCATGAAGAAATTAATCAATGAAAAAGCTTTCTTCATATAACTTCAGTTTAGCATAAAGTTATGGTTATGGTTATGGTAGAAATAAAATAAAGGAAAACAAAAAACAATACCTCCTTTAAGAAATGATGAAAAGTAACATATAACTAAGAATATTATTAGAACCACTTTTGTTGACAGTGAACGCCTCATGTCTGATATACTCCAGATAGCTTTTCTTAATGCGTTTATGTTTTGAATAAGATTCGCGATATATATAATGCATTTGTTGATATATTTGTTGGAAAGTTTTATGAAAGTGTCGTTATTTAATGAAAAGATTTTATTATCTTTTTTTTTACTCGTTTCATTAATAGTTTATTTAAATTTTTAAATATTATAAAAACGTAGATGAATTAGTGGAGCTGAGATTTTCACATTTATCACTGCACTTTAATAAATTAAATACTTTTTTATTTTTCAATATTAATAAAATTGAATTATTTTCCACATTTATTATTACACTTTAGTCAATTAAATATTATATTCATTTTTCTAATGCTAATAAATTTAAATTCTAACTTTGAATTGTTTCAGATTTTCATATAATTATTTATTATTACTAAAACTATTAATTACATCAAAATCCAATAAGATATTATTACTAAAACTATTAATTACATCAAAATCGAATAAAATATTATTACTGAAATTATTAATTACATTTAACCCATTTTTCATCCATTATTACTATGGGAAAAAATTATACTTGAACGTCTTCTTCTTTTTGTACACTATTTTTCTTCTCTTTTCTTTCATAGTAATGCAAGATATTTGAACAAAATTGAGACCTAAGGCGAAGGAGTGGAAAGCAAACAAAAAAGAGTAGAAGAAGGAGACCCAAAATCAAAATTGAGAGTTTTGAATAAAAAGAGTGAGTCTATAATCAAAATAATAAAATCAAATACACCTATTTCAGATCTAAACACCACCTATTCTATCTTATATTTATTCAATGAAATATGCCCCGCAGGAGCTTCATAAAAGTGACACACTAGTAACAAAAATCGGGTTACTACTCAATATATTATGATTTTACAAGGATAATCGTTTTAATTAAATCTAGATTTTTTTTCTCATATATTTTTGTGAACACTCAATTTTATTATATAATTTTTTTACTTTTAAAATAAATAATCAAACCAATTCAAATACAAGCAAATATCAAAATATATGTATTATGATCTTAAACTGTCTATCAAGCAATGTAAGATTAAAAAAAAAAAAAAATCCTTTAACTATGACATGGATAGACAATATTGTTGTATCTACTCTTGAGATTTTATGAAGTGCTAGAACTTTATGTGAATATTAATATGTTATACATACTAACTTTCTCATATTCACTAGATTCCATTTCATTAAATGAAGGTAGCTCATTCTTAAAATTAGGTAGAGGGAAAGGAGGCAGCTCATCACCCAATGGAAGGTAATGGTGAAGGACTACATTGTTCGAATTCTGATATTATATTTCTATTCTTTTTCTCTCTAATTTTATTTAATAATGTTAAACTAAAATATTTTTTTATGTTTCTTTATTTAATGATGCTAAAACACTGAGATGTTTTCTTGATTTATTTTTTTATTTTTTATTCAATGATTTTGAAATGGCGAGATTTATATTGTTCGAATTTAGATACTACAGTTTTCAGATCAGTGTATTTATGTGTACTTATTATTCCATTTGAATTTGGTTATGTATGTTTAAAGTGTATGAATTATTCATATATTGGAATATAAATGTAAATGTTGTATAATTGTCGAATAAGGAGTAGTATATTCTCAAGTGCTGCGTCATAATTTTATTAAGTGTGATATGCAGAGCGAGTTAGAGATTGGTTGTTAAGTGTGTTGTATATGAGAGAAGCTAGGGAGTATGATCGAGAACTAATATAATCTCATTCGGGAAAGAGATTGAGAGTTCTGAGTGTAGTGTCTCGCTTAAGCGAGGGTAGTCTCGCTCAAGCGAGGAGTCACAGAAAAAATAGGTAGTTCACTGAACCCAATCTTGCTCAAGTGAGATGCATCTTACACAAGCGAGGTGTTCCTCACTCAATCAAAAATAGCAAAAATTTGAGAGGTTTCATTGTCTGCTTTTCTTGTCTAGGCAAGAAAAGAGCTTGCTCAAGCGAGGATTAGTTCACTCAAGCAAGAGCGCGCGGACCTGGAGGAGTATTTAAGGAGCCTCAGCGCCCAGAAATGCTCATTTCTCACCAGACAACTTTCCTCTCTCATTTTCTCTCTCTGTTCTCTTACCATCTTACCTTAGAGAAACATTCTCAAGGCCAAATTTCTTTCTGATCCAAGTGGGAATCGTTGTTTAGTGTGGATCTAGGTGAGATCTCTAGAGACCTTAATCTTTAATTCTGGGTTTTATTTCTTAAGTTTCTCTTCTCTAAAGTCTCTAATTCTTGATAGTGAAGAGATTTAAACCGCGAGTATTGTTTTTATACTTGGGAACTCACGTGAAGTTTGATATGAGGAAAACTCATTACAGGTAAGGAGAGTTTATCTGAACTGGCTTATTTGTTTAGTAAATGTTGAGTTATTTATGAATTTAATTTGGTTTTAGCCGAGAATAAGTCATTGTATGGTTAGACCCTAGGTTAGAACTCAGAGTATTATGGCTGAGTGAATTTCTCAGTTGCTTAATGAGTATTTAAAATGTTGTAATGAGACGTGATATGTTGGAATACTGTGATATATGTGCTGAGAATGTTGAAAAGTCTTATTAATGTTGTGAACTGTTTAATTCATTTAGACATGCTTAATTAATACAGCGAGATATTTGATTTTGCTATGAATATATATATATATATATATATATATATATATATATATATATATATATAGTGTTGCTAAGACTAGGTGAAAGTGTATGTATAGCTAAAATGTTGAGGCTGATAATATATCTAGCTGTGTCGTATTATAGTAATTTAACTGTGTTGCATCACATTCATTTTCATCATTCTAGAGCTGATTAGGATGTTGAGTTATACTGTGTATAGATCCAGATACCGAGATAAGTCACTCCTAGACCAAAAAATAGTTCATCTAGATTACTTAGGCTGTGAAACCAGATGAAACTGAATCGCTGTATTTGCATTAGATGAACTGAGAATAGGCTAAACATGTTGCATGTGTAATACCCTAAATTTCCATCACTCTATAAATGATTGTTGAATTATATAAACCTCATTGAATAAAATATATGTAGAACATAGAGACTTTAGAACTAAAATTTTGTTTAACAAAATTTAATGAAAAGAGTCTGATCGGTAAAGAATCGAGTAATATAAAAAGAAAATAAATATGTAAATTTTTTTAGACTATCTAGAATAGTTTTATATGATTTATAAGAGGGTTAGAAAGATCCAAAAATGGAAAATAAACAAAATTGCAAAATTTGACCAAAATGACCAAACTATCCCTAAAAACACCTAGAATGGAGGTCTCTTTTGGGCAAGCAAATGAATGAGATAAATTATAAAATTTTTATGATAATTTAATGGACCAAATAGGGTTATGGATGTTCAATAATCAAGCCTAAAATCCAAGTACAAAATTCAAACCAAATTTCTCAAAAACAGCCCACATATAATGTGAAAAATGGCCTATTTTGTGCCAAAAGCTTGCAAAATTTGTAACCTACCCAACCCAATTCAATTTTCACGTTTTCTTGGCTTGAAAGAGAATTCAATTGACTAGTAAATGAAGCATGGAAGAATCTGGAAGGAAGTAGCCAATAAGAAAGAAAGGTAAGTCAAGGTTTCATGATTAAGATTTTGAACAACTGGCAAGACTCAATTTCCATCCAATTTTGAACTTAGGAACCATGATTATCCTACCAAAATAGGACTAGAAGATACACTCTAAAGTAACTAAAAGAATTAGAAAGCAACCAATAGGATTTGAATACAATTGGATAAGGAATCTAAGGACAAGAATCATGATGGAGGGCAATTTTGACATTAGGAAAGATGGCCATGTGTAGGCTTATGAGAGAAGCTTTAATTGGACCCCAAATTAAATCTCCACACTTGATACAAGAGGGAGTAATAGTGAGGGGCCAAGGGAGAGAGAGAAAGAAGCCAAATTTTTTTTATAAACTCCATGTATAGAAAGAAGGCCATTTTCACATAAGAATGGAGCAACCATGCAAGAGGGAGAGAGTTTCCAAACTTAACAATATTTAGCAACCTTCAAACACTTCAACAATCAGTTCCACACCTATCTCTTGAACTCCGCCAAGTTGAATCATCCATCAACTTACCATAAAAGTCCTAAAGTAAACAATGAACCCCACAAAATCTACAAAGCAATTAACTTTCTTGATGAAAATCTTGATCACATGAAAGAGGAGACCAAAGGAGGTGGAAGATGACTTTTAAGAGGAGGAAAATAGTGAGAGAAATAGAGAAAGAGAACTTCCCAAAGATCAAGCCAAGATCAACTAAAAATCAAGTAAGGGAGGAGTACTATTTCATAAATTAAGGGAATACTTTGCTAAATGAATTTTTGAGTCAAAGGGGAGCCTTTAACCCTTTTTATATGATAAAACTTTCGTGGCTTTAGTATACATATGAAAGAAAAATTGATTGGAAAAAGAATACACAAGAAAACTACTAAAATAGCAAAAACAGAAAGTTCTGCAGAAAAACCAAAATTAACTGTAAAACAATATTTTAATGAAATTTTATTAATGGCTTTGTTTGCTATGTGTTATTTTCATGAATCCATGATACATTCATGTGGATTTATGCTTTAGAATTGATTAGATGGACTTCGAAAATTTTTCACGAAATTACATATTTTTTGTTATGGATAAATATGGGTTTTCTGTAAAATTTGTTTTTAAGGGTGTATTCTGAAAATTTTCTCTTTAATCTATGTTGTGTGATTTTATTTAAGGATAATTAAGTAATATATATGATTTTCTCTTTGGTTTGGATTATATTGGAGTTAAAAAGTACTTTTAGGACATTATTGAAGATTTTCATATGAAACTTGGAATAAGAAATGGACTAACATTGAAAATTTACTATGAGGAGGAGCTATGGAACCTTGAACATATTTGGAACCTCTGGACTATATGAGAAATTTAATGAAAACAAAGATCTAAGAATAAATTTGAAAGATTGAACCTTGACATGATGATGGACTATGATTTTGGACCAAAATATACCTTAAAAGTGTAAGACACTTGACCACATGTGTGGTAGAACCAAGAGAATATTTTAGAACTTGTGGAGACATAATTCAAGACCCATAAGCTCATTAGAAACGTTCTGGACTATCTAAGAATTACCTAAAAAAAATTGAAAAAAGGATTTTTTTGTAATTAACATAAAGTAAAAGGACTAAACTACAAATATTATAACATATGAGAATACCTTTGCAAAAAATTTTGTTAGTATTTTATTCATGTGTATGATTATATTTTGAAACTTTCCCACTGGTTTTACTTTTTTTGTATTTAAATTGAGTTATTTATGATTTTTCTAAGTTTCTGCTACATAAAAATAGTATTCTGGGAGCAGTGTGCCTTGATTCAATTTTGTTTTAATTTCTCTCTGTGACATTATTTTATCTCTATTTTTGTATAAAAATTTACTTATTAATGGAACTTTTCTCACTGGTTTCATTTGATTTGGATTTGAAAAAAAAAATAGATATGAATTTTTGAATATTATGATGTGTGTGGATGATTTTCTGAGAACAACTCGCTATAAATTCTCTTCGTCTTAAGTTCCATGCACAATATTATTTTATTTATATTTTTTTTATAAAATTAGACTTCATAAGTAAAATATTCCCTCTGAATTTGCATAAATTGAAGTTAAATTTAAATACTTATGATTTTCTCAATATATTGTTGTATGAGAGTAACGTTTTGTGCATGCTACTGAGAAACCTATTTTCATTTTAAAATGTATAAGTGACATTATTTTATTATTATTTTTTTATATAAGGGAAATATTCTCACTGGTTTGATGAATTTTGGACTTAAAATAAAATAGTTATGACTTTTCAATTAAACTGCTTCTGAGAAGTATATTACTAAGAGTGACAGAGAATGTTTAGGACTTGTTATGGAATCTGGAAGCTATAAATTTTTAATTATATTTTTATGTGAAAATAGATAACCAAAGTGAAATAATGCCACTGGTTTCATGAATTTAGGTGTTGAATTGAATAACTTATGATGTTTTCAATATGTTGTTGTTAAATTGTGCTATTCTGTGACATGAACTGAGAAATTAAAGCATGAATTGATGTCTGAGAATAGTTTGATTTTGGAAGTATTTTTACATGAAAATAAAGATGTTAATGAGAATAATCTCACTAGTCTCATGTGTTTTGGATGAAAATTGAATTTATTATGAATTTTACAATATGCTGGTTGTTTAGTGAAATGATCTGAGAATAGCAGAGGTAAACTGAGACTTAATTAATTCTTTTGAATCTTTTGTATTTTGACTGTAATTTTATATTACTGTAGACATTTAAAAGAAGAAAACCTTAGTGATTTCATGATGTTTAGACTTGCATCAAATTAATTATGAATTTTACAAGTTAGTTCATGAAATCTATAAAATTTTGATTGTTAGCCATGTCTATGTAATTGTGTTGTAGGCATTAAGACAAGGTTGCTAAAGATTTACAGGTGAGGAGCAAATAGTGTTGGTCTGACCATAGGGAATAAGAGAGTGCCTAAGACTTACTGGGGACCAAGTCTAGCTAACTTGTGTTGTAGGCAGTGGGAACTTTGCTAGCCTATCCTGATGGACACTAGAGCATACCAAGATTGGTTTGAGTGTGGACTGCTGGTAGTGATCATAAAATAAGAATTGTGCACTTATGTTCTATTTCCGATAAAGGAAGAAGATGTACCTATGACATTATCCGAATTGCAGACACGAAACTCCCAATCTCAACCTGAAAATAAAATGTTGGATAATTAATTAATTACTCCATGGAGAATTCACAGACAAAAGACATTGAATGATTGTTGCTTGATGCTTGAATTGAATGATTGTTACTTAATGCTTGAATGTTGTTTTGTTTATTTAAGCATAAGTATGGGGATGCTTGATATCATTGATGCCTGAATGATATTTTGTTCATTTAAGCATATGTATTGCCTTGTATTATTGTTTATGAATGTTTGTACTCACCCCTCTTCTTTATTTTGTGTCTTTTGACAATGTTATGGATACAAAATGACTCTCCTCTAATTGGACCAAAGGAGTAGGGGATGAGCTAACTTGGGAGTAGCTTAAGATTGTTGTAACTAGTTATATATTTAGTGATTTGCTTTTAAAGGTCACTATGTAGACCTTCGTTTCTTTTATGATATAATTAATTGAATGACAAGATGAAACTTAGAAGGTTTGTAACCTATTGAGCACTATAATATTAGGCCATTGTATGATATTAATGCTTTTGTATAAAAGAGTTAATTGATGCTTTAGACATAATTGACTCTTATATATGTTATAAAAAAAAAACTTGGATATTTTCCTAAGAAGTATCAGATAATGGAGATTGAACTATTGGGAATAAGGACGTCTTAACATGAATTTATTGAAGCTGTTGTGCTGAATGCTGTGAACTATATGAGTTGTTCAAGTTATTTTACATATTCATATTCTATAATTATATTTATTAATTATATAAGCTCACCGTTGCATTTTCATTGTGTTGGTATGTGTGCTGCAATAATCGTACAGTAGTACATGAGCAGAAGGGACAGGTAATGCATCTACTTTTCAAGCTGGAAGGTCTGCCTGAGGGACGACAAAGTTGGCATTTTTGAGAAATTGTATCATTAATTAATTTGTCAGTCTAGGTTTTAGTAATAAATCTAGACTATTTAGCTATAACTTTTTAAAGAATGTAAATTTTAATCAAAAACTGGTATCTTGAACTCTACATTGAATAATTGTTGAAAATATGTGCATGTTCATGTAAATTTTTTATATTATATGAAAATGCCCTTGGGGCTTTGTCACTTTATTGGTTTGGATGTTGAAGTTCAAATTTAAATATATATATATATATATATATATATATATATATATATATTCTTTATGTATGTATTATCTCATTAATGAATAAATAAAATAGGAATAGTAATGCAAGATGTCATTAATTCTTTACAAAAAAAGGAGTCATGACAACCTTTTGTTTTCTTCTCTCCAATTTTTAGTCAACGATGATATGCTAAAATATTTTTCTAATATGATTTTTTTATTTAATGACGTGAAATGTTGAGATTTGTGTTATTCAAATTTAGATATTATCTTTCTTTTCTCCAGTTTTTAAGTCAATAATGTTTAATTAAGATGTTTTTCTTCTATGTTTTATGATTCAGTAATATTAAAATGCTAAGATTTGTGTTGTTAAGTTTGTGTATACTTTTTATTTTCTTCTTCTCTCTAATTTTTAGTCAATAATGTTGAATTAAGATTTTTTTTTAGTTAATAACATTGAACTAAGATATTTTTTTATTTAATGATGTTGAATTGAATTTTTTTTTTGTTATGTTTTTTTCACTCAATGACGTTGAAATATTGAGATTTTAGTTGTTTGAATTTAAATATTACCTTTCTTTTTATATTTTATCCAACTTTAGGCAACCACGTTGAATTAAGCTCTTTTTTTGTTCTGATAATTCAAACATGCTCATTTCGCCTGTCCATTCATGTAAAGTTAATTTGACTAATAACTTAAAAAAGAATAAGATGATATATTGTATTTTTACATATATAAAAAGTAGAATTTTTCTTCAACAAATTAATTTCTCATTTGTTTGTATTTATGCTAGGTTAATAAATTTGTAGTAGTTACTGTTGAGTGCGTCTATTCTTTGTGAAATAATAATTCATTCAACATGTCCAATTGCAAGTTGGAACTTAGATATTACAATTATTTATATCTCAAAAATTATCTAGTAGTATGCAAATTTTTATTTTTAAAAAATTGTCTTATAGTATGTTTATACACAACTATTATTATTTAGTCCATGTATAAATTTTAAGATTTTGTCTTTTTTGTTTTTATGCAATAGAAATGTATTTGGGTCAAGGCTCATTTATTTTTTTAATGATTTAATTTTATAATAAAAATTTAAAGTTATTATTTATAATTTCACTTGACAAAAGTTGACTCTAAATGATAAATATATGTAAAATTTAATCAAGCTCAAAATAATTATTTTGTTCCAAATAAGCTCGTAACTGTGTAAGACTCACTCACACATAGTCATTACCTGCAAAACTGAAAATCAAATTACACGAATCAAAAATTAGTTTTAGTTGGTTAATCAAGAAATAAATCATAAAATGTGATTCAAATAAATTAGATTGAATTCGATCATATATATGTAATGTTATATTCAAACCAATCTAAAATTGAATAGAAGTATTATTTTCGTAAATACCACCTAAATGGAAACAACTAAATTTTTCACTTTTATTTTTTCATACATCCCAATTTAATTTACACTTTTTTTTAATTTTATTTTATTTTATTTTTTATCACATCACTTAATGCATATTTTATTTTGATCTCCCCCGTCACATCAATATCATACCAGAGATTTTAAATTACCATGACTAAATTATAATTTCTAAATCATAAACATAATAGAATAAAATATTTGTATATCAAATATATATTGACAGAAAAAATGTTTTTGTCGATAAAACTGTTAATTATAGCACCCAATATCAACGAAGCGCCCATGGCCTAATGGATAAGGCGCCTGACTTCTAATCAGGCGATTGTGGGTTCGAGTCCCACTGGGCGTGTTAATGGATACTTTTCCTTTTCGAAGAATTTCATTGCCTGAAAACTCTCAATGATTTTACAATGTAATAACAACAATTATTTTTTCAAACAACTTTTAGTTGTTTTTTTTTTTTTTTGAGATATATATATATATATATATATTTACATATAGAAATATAAAGATAAAAGGTAAAAATAAAATTATATATAGTACTAATTTTTAGTTGTTAAAATAATTGAAGTGTTCTTGTAACCATTGGATTAGTGTATTCTTTATTCGCCTACTGTTTCATGCATCTTTCCCTTATTTAATGATTTATGACAGCGTTAAACGAAACTATGATTGCAGTGTACAGCAGAGGAAAGCCTTTATCTGCATGCCCCGCCAAAAGGGAAACACGAATTAAGCTTAACTCATTGAATATGTATTCTTTGTTACTTTTAAGTAATTTATTATTATTTTTATTTAAAGCATTTCTTTTCTTTCTCATAGTTCTATTAATATAAAATATTTATTTAATTTTTAATAAAAATAATAATAAACACATAAAAGCAGCTACAAACACTTTCAATTATAAAATATATGAACTTTGCTAAATGGGACGAAGAAATGACACATCTAGTTGTCTAAATTTTGTTGGTCAATTAATAAATTAAAATAATGTAAAAAAACAAGCGTTTAGCAGAAATCTTGAATGATAATTGTATGATAATTTTTGTCAAATTCATCTCCTACTATTTCATTTAAAAAAAATAATTATTTTAACATATATTTAAATACATATAATAAGAAATTTCTATTTTATTCTCCTAAACAAATGTTGGAAAAACCGAATATATTACACCTCATTAATTAATTAGATAACAAAAAAGTATGTACAATTCAACTCAAACAAGAAGAACGGGTAATTGAATAATATGCAGAATCATCATTTTAAGCATGAAGGCGTGTCATCATTTGAAATTTGTACCCTTTTATACTCTTTAAAATGGGCACTTATTGTTGAGAGAAAAATAAGAGACCTTAATCAATGTCCTTGATATACATAAGCCCGTATAAATTAATATATGAAAAATACAAGTATCTAAATTTTTAGATTTCAAAAAATGTTAAAATAAATTATTATTTTAATGATATTTGTTAATTAAAGAAATTTAATACACATGGAGTTCCTCTTAACTTGGGGTTCAAACCACTTCATTTTACTACTAAAAAGTCTGTTTATACAGACGGATTTATAGACGGATTTTTAGAGCATTATAGACGGTTTTTTCTATTACAGACGGATTTACAGACAGACATAAACCGTCTATAATATCCTCGTCGGTAAAGAATTACAGACGGATTTGAAAATCCGTCAGTGAGTTACAGAAGGATTTTTCCATCTGTAATCCGTCGGTGATATATTTTACTATTATTGATATTTTTTTTATTTATATAGATAGTTATTTCCTGCTGTTCTTGATTATCACAATTTATAAACAAAATAGAAACTATAGATTCGACATCTAAACATTCTAAATGATTTATAAAATTTAAATGTTATTACAAAGGAAGACAAAAAAGCATCTAAATAAATACATTTAAATATAAAATACAAGTCTTCATCAGGAATAATCTGTATGGTCATAATCCGAAGGAGCATCATCATCAGTAGAAGAGGAGTCAGTAGAGGAATGATGCATGGAGGTGAAAACTGGTGGTGCTGGAGCTGGTGGAGGAGGAGGAAGAGATGTGGAGCTGCTTGTTCTCATGAGCTCAAAATAAGCATGCATCTGCTGCATTTGCATATGCTGTTGCGTCATATGCTGTTGCGTCATCTGCTGGACCTTCCTGTGCCCTGTGTAGCAGGTGACTGTGTGACCTGTGTAGTAGGGGGTGCAGAGTATGAAACTCGCTGTACTGGAGGCGGAGGAGCAATATACCCAGGATTGGGCACCATGATAAATTGCTCCTGTCCCCTAACCTGGGAGGTCTGCACTATTACTGGTGTGGACGTCGAAGTCGGAGCGGTAGGTGAAGAAGTGTTGTCACGATCAGTTTGCTGAGTAATACCCTTCTTACCTTTACCTTTACATGCCATATCTGAATCAAACCATATATGTGTTTAGAGACAAATACTATAATTTGTTTAAAATATGAATAATATTGGTGATTACTTAAATTAAATAATCATGGCAACATAGTAAATTGACAAACCTACTTACTTTACCTCATTTACTCTGATAGTTCAAAACTACCTTCATCATCATTCGATGAAAGTTCATCCATAATTCCTTCATCCTCGTCTTCTATGATGTCATCCATTTCATTATATCTCATAACTTGGGTAGGAGGGTTAATTATTTTAATTTCATTCAAAGGAGAAGATAAAATTGGAGGGACAACAGTGTCTATTACTACACGTGAAGGAATTGAGTCATCAATTTGATATGCATCTTCATCATCTACTTCATCACTTTCAATTTGACCCCTTGGTTTAGTTTTAATTACAATCCTCCATTTCTAGGATCGGGTGCAAACTCAGGATACACTTGATCAAAATGTTGCCAAGCCTGACCATGAGATGGATGAGTCATTATCCCATCACTCTTTTTATTTTCAGCATGCCACGTCATGTAAGGAGCTGAACTCATAGACGCATACAACCTTTTTAGCCTAGGAATCAAAGGCAAATAATACATTCTACTTTGCGGTACATCTTTATGTTTACCACTTCTACCACCTCTTCTTGGTTTAAACCTAGGCTCTCCACAGAATTTGTAATTGGTCAAAACAACATCATCTTTGTAATACAGCATGCAGCTTTTCAAACAACAATCAATTTTGACTTCTTTTAATCCAAGTTTGGAAACTAATTTTTTGGCATGGTAAAAGTCCTTTGGGATGGAGTCAGGTTCGGGACTAAGCTCACTAATTAATGTAGCCCATTGATCAAATGAACTCTGACTTTGATTGCCTTCTGACTTTATGCTTAACATTCTTATTGCTAAAGATAACTCTGAATGCACACACCCATCCCATAAAGGCTTGTTTGCTGCTTCTAAAACATTATAAAACTTTGCAGCCTCTCCATTAGGTTCTTCTTCAGCTTCAAAATCATGAAAAATTCCAAATTGAGGACCAACAGCATCATAAACCATTTCTTGATAATGACTATTACTTTCTTCCCAACTTACATTACTTACATGACCACCTGATTGTAATATATTTGAATTACCTACTTGATTTTCTAAATTAACTTCTTCCCCGTGCTTAGTCCATATCCAATAATTATGTTTAAATCCAAACTTATACAAATCATATCTAATTGAATCAATATCCAAAAACTTTCTACACTTGCACTTAGAACATGGACACCTAACGACCTGATTGGTGATGAATTGCTGCGAATTACAACAGACGCGTATAAATTCCTCTACACCCTCAAAGAATTCAGGTTTTATTCTCCCCCGACTTGGGTGCAACCTATCATACATCCACTGACGATTTCTGAGAAACATCTTCCTCAACAACTATATAAACCTAATACAAATATACAATATGGTATCAACCTTCTAAAATACATTACAGAAAATTTTAATATAAATTTTGGCAGAATCTCCCCTAATACATGTTAATTTCCTTACATTTGTTTACCATTTTTTTACAACAATGAAAATTTCACCTAAAATCAACTAATAAATTATATAACAATAAATTATTCGATATATCAAACAAAAACACATCACAATCCTAAACCGTTCTAGAGCACATCCCATTGTAACTCCACAACATGCATATTCTACAAACTCCACAAACACAAACAATCCCACAGCACACAATAATCAGGTTCGGAGAAGGACCTCTATGCCCTTCCCCCCAGTCATACAATCTCCAATCCTACAACTCTATCTTAGAAATTTTAAGTCTCTAAAAAACATAAAAAATTAAAAAACTAAACCGATTAAAAGTTAGAGTATCGTACCAGGAACATAATGATGCAAAAAAACTTTCAAATGGTTGCTCCAATCACTCGCAATGGCCAAAACACTGAGCTCTTAGAGAGAGAGAGAGAGAGGGGGGAGCGAGAGAGAGAGAGGGCTCTGATAATGGGGGAGGGGAAGAGGAGACGCGGTTTTTATGGGTTTCAGTCATTACAGACGGGAAAATCCGTCTGTAATGGGTTTAATGAAACGGTGCGTTTCAGGTGACACATTACAGATGAATTTTTCCGTCTGTAAATGCGTCAATCCCATTTACAGACGAAAAAATCCGTCTGTAATTTGTCACCTGAAAGGTCGGCTTAAACCGCCACATTTACAGACGGGAAAATCCGTCTGTAATTTCTCGCTATAATATTTTCTCCTATTTTTAAATTACAGACAAAAAAATCCGTCTGTAATTGCTGTCTATAAATACAGACAGATTTTACAGACGGATTAAAATCCATCTGTATTACAGATGGATGTTTCAGAAAATAAAAAAAATATTATTCCACAAATCCGTCCGTAAATCTGTCTGTAAAATCTGTCTGTATTAAGCACTTTTCTAGTAGTGTTTAGAAAAGAGGGTGATATGTAATAAGAATGTCAAGGAGATGATACGACTTCCATTTGAGACCCAATTTGAGACTGTGGAGACCGCCCTTTAGCCTTAGACTGGGGCTTTGTCAAAAGTTTTAATGTGTCAATGGTACTTTATATGAAAAAAATTAAAGGCATATAAATATAATATATATTTTAACTAGTATATCTTTTAGTTGATGTCGAAAATCAAAATAAGAGAGATAATCACAAGAGTTTGTTTATCAAAGAACTGAAGTTCTCTTGAAAAGCTCAAGATGTAACCCAATAGTCTTCTCAAGATGGAAGACAAATCATATTCTTTCTTAGTTGCTGAAGAGTGAGTTGAAGTCACTAACTAATGCCTACCTATGTTCACTCCAAAAATAAGAAAAGAAGTTTTGAGCTCTAAGAACAAGAAGAAAGGGAATTGAGAGGGGAGATTACAAATTTAGAAAAATAAAATTAAAAATTAAGAATAACACGAGTAGATTAACTATTATCATTATGCAAATATAATAAATAAAAAATTATTATCTTTATTTTCATTTATCCGATAATATTTCATAAATTCTTCTTTCAGAGTAGGCAAATTCTTTATTCCAAGTGCATGAAGTGGCAGGGAGTGATTCTCGTGCATGTCATATATATATATATATGTATCATTATGATGTCTGGCTTTGTAGTGATAAAACTGTGCATCAGGTTCAAGCTCTTCATTGAGCACCGACCCATATTTTACGAAAAGTAAAACCAGGTTATTATATATATAGTTGCATGGTTGCTTTCTGCATGAAAAAAATATTCACACTTTACAAGTGTTCTCATTGGCCTGAATTAATTAATGGCGGCCCACAATTATCATTGTGATACGGATTTTACAATGTTAACATTCATCATCATTCCTCTTCTAAAAAAAATTAAAATTAAAAAATTAAACCATTTCAATCCTTGATGTTAAATAAATTAATTTCATCCTTATTGTTAGCGACTAAAACAATTATTAATCATCACATTTATGAACTAAAGGTTAATTAATTTTGTAACGTTAGAAATTAAAATAACATGTGGCAGAAATTTTAGGAACTAAATTTATTAATAAATACGTGTCATACCTGGCAACTAAGTTTATATTTTTATAATATTTATAGATGATCACTAGTATAAAAAATACTTTTTATAACAAGATTTTATATCAATTTTTTTGTAAAACGAGATAGAAAAAGATGCGGTAACATTTTTAAAATTTTTTCAAACTTTTCTATATCGGTTGTCAAAAAAATCAATGTAAAAAGTACATTTTACATCGGTTGTAAAAATAACCAATGTAAAAAAATGTGTTGACATTTTTAAAATTTATGTGAACTTTTTTACGTCTATTATTTTTATAACTGATGTAAAATGTACATTTCTACATCGGTTGTTTCTGGGAAGGAACCGATATAGAATCAATTCAAATTTCAAATTTTTATATATGGGCCCGCAAAATAGCATAAATTGGAGACTTGAACACATTTTTTTTAAGTTTTTGAAACTTCTGTTCTATTAGCTAGGTGGATAAGGAACATGCAAAAATTTTTTAAGTACATCAATTATTTTAATTTCTTTCATTTTTTTGTTGTTTCTTATTTCTTATTAAACGATTTGATGAACATTGTATCTTCTTTAAGTTTCAGATTTAAACAAAGATGAACAATAATGAAACACAATCTACACGACAAAAATGAAGAACTTAAAAAATACGATAAACGTAAAGAACACGATGAACATGAAGAACATGACGAATACCATAAACATTGACATTTATGAATTTTAATTTAATTTAAAAAAATATATTGATAATATTAACGCGAACGTTAAAACTCTCAAAGAAGAGAAATACTGACGCAATTTACGAAGATAAACATTAAAAATATTTTTTGCATCGGTTATAAACAACTAATATAGAAAGTGACACTTTTTACATTAGTTTTTAAAAACTAATGTAAAAAGTCTTGAACTTTCTACATTGCCTATATCTACATCGTATACGGAATCGATATAAAAGGTTTTTTAAAATCGATGTAAAAAGCATTTTTTCCACTAGTGGATATTTTCTGCCATATTTATGATTTTAGAAACTAATTATATATATATTATTCTCATAAAGTTTTACAAAATATGCTTCTACTTTTTACATATTTTTTCTTTTTATCATATTTTTTCATATAAAACTTTGTGTAAAGTGTCCAAATAAAAAGATAATAAAAATTTGTTTGGATAAATTTGTAGATAAATATTTGTAAGAAAAGAAAAATAATATAAAAAATCAATAAAACTCTTCTCAAAAGTTAAAATTAATTTATACTTCTCTATTTCTTAAAAGTTAATCTTATTTAATTTCTCTGAAATTTAAAAAATAAATTATTTTTAATTTATGAAAGAAGTTTATTTATTTTTATATTATTTTTCTCTTCTTACAAATACTTATCCATAATTTTACTCAAGACCTCTACAAAGTACAAAAATGTATTAACTTTTGTTAAAAGATTTTAAAAGCTCCAAAGAAAGTTAACAAAATTCACTCCTTCAAGATTATTTAGAGAAATTAATATATTATTAAAAAATATTTCAAAATGTTGAAAAAAAAATAAAAAAGTTCAAAATATACAAGTTAAACTAAAAATCATTAGTACAAAATATATTAACTTCTTGTGAGGGTAACTATTGCATAACATGCGCGCTTATTATACAGAGAATGAAAAAAAAAATGTCATGATGTTATATTGGTGATGAATTGATCCATGATGGTAATACTAACGAAGAATCAGCATGGTCCCTTATCTTGAGAATCTCTTTGTTAGATGGCAAGTAGGCTTTCCCCAGTTTTGGGGTTTGGACTAAAAATTGATAAGATGCTCCGATCCCATCACAGAGCTCACAATTTTTGCTTCTCCACTTGCGTTTTCCTTTGTCAATCTTTTCAATATTTTCAACTTTGAGAGATTCATTAAGTTGATTAATGGACCAAATTCACCTACCGACCCACTATCAGAAACTACACTTTTTGGACTCTACAGCAATAGGATAACTAAAGATGTTACTAGGCCATTTGCACTGGTACTCTTGGTGCCGTACATGTAGGTCCACATGTATCCCACATCTCTCTATTCTCAGTTCAATATTTTTGGTATCCCCTACAAATCTATAATAGGTTACTTATATTTCCCTTTCTCCAAGGTATTATATTAAATTCCATTACGGAAAGTTGGATTTGAACAAGATCCAGATATGTAATAGTACAATCTGAAGACTATCCCAATTTTATTTTTTTCTGAGGTTTAGATATACATGGAAGTTTCCAAGGAAAGGGATTTATGATATCCATTCATCAAACATTAATTGATAAGAAATGCAGAGAACAATTGGTATATATTTTCCCATTTAAAAAGCTAAATTTGTTATCAATTTGGTCAATCATACATAACAGATCATAAAGTATAGGATTATTTCTGCCATAATATCTTAAAGCAGGGGGATCAATGTAATCTTTTCAAGACTTGATCTGCATGAAAATACAAGGCCCACGGAGCACTGAGCCACAAAGTTTGACATAAAGGAGATAATCACTTCTTTTAGCTTTTCATAAAGAAATGGTTGGGACACTAGAAGTTCCCCATGAGCAAACAACACAGAGGGAAACATTTTTTGTATCGCCATAAGAGAATATTTCTACACATCTCTTTTACATTTGAGATGTATTTTAAAAATATGTGTATGTGAAATATATATATATATATATATATATATATATATATAATGTCACATTAAGTATCAATTATTAATAATAACATGCATGTAACAGAACTTGTAAATGAAAAATAGCAATTAAGTTAAAAGAAAACAAAGACTTGCCCCTTATCTCCTACCAATCACTAAGCCAAGAAGCAAACTTGGCCCTCCCACTAAACAAGGTGGGTCCACTGCACTCCCACGTGAATCCATATTGTGTCTCCACAAATAGATGGTGGCATCTTCTTCCCTACAAGTAGGCCCCACCACCCCATCAATACCATGGACCCTCATGATTCCCACAACCTGAATAGCAATAGTCCAACATCACACATGGGTGCCACCACACTGGATCATGATACAACCCTTCCTCTAAAACCCATAACCAAGCAAGCTTGTACATTTTAATTTTCTCATGTAATACAAACATTTCCTGTTTCATGCAGTGTTGAAAGACCAAAGGGAGGTTTTTGGTCATGGAGAAAAACAATTCATTCCCTGAATATTCTTGCTCTTACACTGAATTTGGGTTCAGAGAACAATCAAACTCATACAATTTTAATGGGCCATGCCAAAAGGGAAGTGGGTTTTGTGCAGCAAATGATCCAGAGCTTAAGAGGAAGAAGAGAATCAAGGCATATAACGTGTTCACAGTGGAGGGAAAGCTTAAAACAAGTGTAAGAAACAGCTTCAAGTGGATCAAAAGCAAGTTTGGTGATATTCGCAGTGGCGTGTGAACTATGACACCCTTAGAATAAAAGTGGGCAAGTACAACCTCGTCTTGCATGCTCAGTAATCTCAGCTTTTATGAAGGTATGAAATTAAAAGGGAAAAAAGCTTTCCTTTGTAAAAGAAAATGAAAACAATATTTTCTTCTTGTATACAATATTTATCTTCAAAGGTACTTCTTTCAAGTACAATGTTTTACACAGAAAAAAACAATTAAGTGTGTAAGATGTTTTCTTCAATCAAAGTGTTATTAAGGGTTTTCTAGGTTGGTCTTGTATAAAAGGAAACTAAACTAGCATGCTATATGTATCAAACAGGCAAGAGTTTAGTATGTATCTAAGAATTGAGAGCAGTACTAAACTCCTTTTCTGTTTTTTGTTCTTTTGTTTTCTTGATCGTTTATGTTCTTCGTTCAAGCTATTATTTATCCAACAAACGATTTGAGGTGGTTAAAATCCTCTTAAGGTTTTCTACAAATTTTTACAATTGAGTCTTCCTTTCATCTAGATAGTTGAGGCTGTGTACAAGTCTAAATCAGGATTAGCTTTAAGAAATTAAATTTTGACAATAAGTCTAACAAGTTCTTCTAAAAGACGAGTACAAATTCAATTCACATTGAATCTTTTTATTCTTTAATATACTTTTAATGAAAATATATTTGATAATATATAACGGCTTTTGTGACGTGTGTTTAAGAGTATAAAATAAAAATATATGTATAATAAATTTTATTAGTAATCACAATATATTGAAAATTTTAATATAGTGATAATAGTAAATATTATAAAATTTATTAATTTCTTATTAATTTGTCAAACATACGTTAAAAGAAATTAAAAAAATTAAATAAGTACACGCTAACTTACAAGCTAATGGATGGAACTCTTCATGTATATATTTTGGGACGATAAATATTTTGATTTTCAATAAAAATATTTTATTTATAACTTGTGTCCATGTAAATAAAAAAAATCATAAAATTAATAAGGATAAATTTTGATAGTAGAGATAGAGTCAATGATATTAATTAAGGATACATTGTCATATTATAATAGTTGAAAAAACAAAATAATAACGAACTTTAACTAATGTTATTGATTTATGTAATTTAATTAAAAGTACCTTGTATAAAGAATAAGAAGAAGGAATATAAGTCTTCCTTAAGACAAATAAGAAATAATACATTATCACCTATGTAATTGTTAGTGTAATCGCAACAAGCAAGTTTTCAATTCTAGTTAGTTCCACGTTACTTAACTCTAAAAAGCCTAAAGGTTTTTATTATGTCAAACGTCGTATACTATGAAATAACATTTAAATCATTTTATTGAATAAAAAGTTCCAACAATCAATGTGATTGATAGTTGTGTAAAAATATTTTGGATCTTTATTAACATTTTAGGAGCATAATATGCATTAAACACATTATTTATTTTTATCCTTTGCAAAATATTTAACACTTTCAAACCCATTGACAATGTCTAGAAGTACATTAAGCAAGCACAGTATTATTGTCATTAATTTTCTTTGGATTGAATTGCGAAAAAAAATATGTATTACCTCTTCACTTATTTTCTTCTATTTTCATTCCTTTCAAACACAATTTGTGAGACTTCATGTCTTCCAGCCTTGAATGCAATAGCTTGTAAACAATGTTGCATTAATTATGGAAGATAAAATCATGTATCAAATTGACATTTTAGGTTTATCGAAGTTTTGCTTTTAAAATAATGAACTTTTCAAGATATAAAGTTTAATATTGGTAAAGTAGAGAATTTCAAGTCTAAATTATAGCTCGCTCACTTTTTCTTACTTTTGAATTGGATTCACATTTTAAAGTTCGGTATTAGAGTCTAAATTAAAAAAAATAAAAAAATACCTAAAACTACAAAAAAAAGTCAAGTATAAAAAAACTGAAATTTATGGCAAAAAAATAAAAATAAAAAAAAGCACAAATTCAGGTTTCAGGCAATAAAAAGGAAAAAAATTAAAATAGAAACTCAAAACTTAAAGTTACATGTATAAGATAAAAATAAAATATTAAAAAAGTATTGAGATGTCTCATCCTAAGTCGGTGGATTGCAACAAATCAAAGGTTATAAATAAGAAAACTTTAAAATAACCTAAAATATTTTAGACAAGTGAACCATTCAAACTTAAATTAATTTATCTTCATTTCTTAAAACTTACACGTTTCCTTTCATTTTTCCCACCATGGATTATTTTAACAAATTCAAAGCTAACAAGTTGAAATACATTTAGCAAACATGTGTGCGTGTATATGTAATAAAGAAAAAAATATCAACCATATTATACTAAACACTTAAATTTAGATTTATATGTACATAAATGTTAGATATTTTTATTTAATTTTTCTAGGAAATATAAATTATTATAAAAAGAAAGTTAAGGTTAAAAAAAGGTGTCTTTAAATAAGTAGTTTATTATATATGATTGTGAGTTTTTGGGTGGCGAAAAAATATTTAATGTATATTTGAATATATTTATTATTTAAAAATTATATAATGTTTGATTTGTTTAAGAAAGGGTTCATTAGACGTGAAGTATAGTAACTCGACATTTCAAATTTCTTGTCATTTATTGATGCTTATCTTATCTCTTACTATCCTTTTGTGAAGAATAATGATCAGAAAAATTAAGTTACATGTAATGAGACTCTCATATATTGTAGATTTGTAGTTCTATTTTATTTTATTTTATTAATTCAAAAGCATGCTATTTTTGGAAATCACTTATCCGTCCCATATGTATTATATTCGGGTCTAGTTTGGATAAGCTTTTCACAAAGTATTTATAAAAAATTAATATAAAATAATAAAAATTTTCTCATAAGATAGAAATAATTTATAACTTTCAAGTTTAAAAAAGTTAAATAAACAAATTTAAGTAACAGCATGTCAATTTTTATTTATGTTTATTTCACGCCATGGGTAAGCAAATGCTATTGCAAGTTAATTTCTCATTTAATTGAGTTTTCAACTTCTTTGGCCATATTTTGACTTAGGCTTTGCTCCAAAGTTTCGATTGAGAAAGAAAAAAATAGTTTGAAGTGTAAGGAAGGAAAAAGAAAAATTAATATAAAATTCACCAAATTAAAAGAATTTAAAAATATATAATTATGAGAGTTTATAAATACTTATCCTTTCATCTAAAAACTTTCAAATAAAGATAACTATCATATGAAATTTCTTCTTTTAAAAAAAAAAAACTAAACTCTTATAATTTTTTATTTTCAATTACAAAACTTTTCTCTATCTTTCTCTTAAGCATCTTTTTTTTTTTCCCATTATCTCTAGTTTTTTCTGGCCACTGAAAAACTACAATAACAAAAACATATTGCTTTTCTAGTCTCTTTAACAAGTCAAATAAATCCTCTACCATCGTCTTCAAACACGTAGACCAAAGTAAGTGAACATGAAAAAATTATTCATTGAGGTTGGGCAAAAAAATCTAATTATGCAAGTCCAACCTATAACTAATTTTAAATTAATTTTAAAACAACTACATATGTTAAGTTAGTTTTTTGGTTCCCTATATTTTTTTAATTGAGTTAGTGTTTTAATTCACTTTTTCAAAACTAAATTTGGCTTTATTCATCTAAATCTATATTGTACGTGAGGATTTTACTTTAAATAATATTTTTTAAAGTATAATTATTATACTAAAGATATAGAATATAATAAATATTTTAAAATTAAATTTTATTTTTATTTGTTAAAAAATATTATAACATAATATTTTTATTATTTAATATTATTAATATTTATTTTATAAGTTTTAATTTAAACTTTCATCTTTATTAAAAATAAGTTAAACATAATAAAAGATATTTTATAAAAACTTTTATAAAGTTTAATATAATTAATAAAGACTACAAATTTTTTTTAAAACTTATTAATTCAATGCAACAGTAAAGTATAATAGATTGGTTTTATCTTATAAATTAAATTTACAACTATATTAAAAACATTTTTACTTTATATTTAAAATTAATTTAATATAAAATATTATATTTAAAAATAGTTTCAACAAAACATAAATTTAAAACTGATTTTAAATCAAATTTAAATTTTAAACTAGTTTTTTTAAAAATAAAATAGTTTATTATTAAATCTATGAAATTAAAGTTAAAATAAATTTAAATTGAGTATGAATGCAATCTATGCACAACTTTATTCTTCACTTTTTTTTTATTATACCTTAAATATTTTTATTAGAAAGGATTCTATTTAAGTTAAGTAAGATCACTGTAAATAACAAAATTATCTTACAACACACTTAAATACTAAATACTCAAACTTGAGATCCTTACATGGTTTTAGAGCAACATTATGAGGGAAAATCATTTGATTTGCTTAAATAATCGCTTAAATCATTATTTTATTATTATTTTTCCTTCTTCCTCTGCTCTTCCAACTCGATATTCCTCTCTTCCTCCCTTCTCCTATTCCCAAAGCCATTCACTACCACTTTTTTCTTTCACTCTCTTTGTTCGTGTCTTTTTGTTTTTACAATTTTTTTTTCTCTATGACACATGTTGAACACGATTTCCGTTCTCATCAGTGACAAAAATAAAAATAGCACTGAAAAGGGAAAATCACAACCTTGAGGTTTCATCAATGTGAAGACAAAGCTTGTTTGCTAAAGCTCCGAATGAATTACAAAAAACAAATTACTCAACATTGTATACACCAGCGATGAGAGCAAGAAACTAATGACAGCATTTTTATCTTAATGTATTCATTCCAAATCTACTATCCCAAAATTTGAGAGAAGGATCTTTACTTGATCAACCAAGTCTGAGCCTGTTGCATACTCTGTTAGCAATCCTACAGCAAAACCAAACATTGCCCATCTGTAGAATCAAAATATTAAGTCAAATACAGGAGAGCTTGCACTAAAACTGCATATTCAATTTAATGGCAAGTATTTGATGAATAGTTTTTTAAAATGCATGAGGACAAACAATAAAAATTTGAGTTTTGTTAATTAGTGGCTTAGGACATACAATATCTTCAAACATATTAAGAAAATTGTTCAATATATAGAATGACAATTATTAAACTCAAGTAGCTGAGTAGATGCTTCTTTGATTCTGAGCTACATACATTTCAACTCATTGGTATGGATGGAAATAGTGTGTTAGCTACTTCAATTACACCCATAATGCATAAAACTTTGTTTCCAGTAGATTGTGACAACAATCTTTCACAATGTTATTGACATAACTCCATCTTATCAGTTGTGACTCTTCACAAAGCCATTTGATTAAAATGTAAAATTTCACCATCTGAAAATGTAAATGTAATGTCATTGTTTGCTATATTGGGAATTCTGAACCTTGATTAGTTCTTTGTCAAAGCTTCCCAAAAAGGCCCAATTTTTTGCTTTAACTCATGCAATTCAATTAGGCCAATATAAAAGGGGAAAAAATGGTTAGCAATATGACAATCTCCCTTGAAGTTGAGGGAGAAAAGAAGACATAATAATAAAAAAGAACCAATGAATCATGTATCTAGTCACAGTTTACCAGTTGTACCATCATAAAGAAAATACATTTAACATAAACTCCACACATAGAATAATTGCTCCAATTTTATTTTTACCAATAACATCTTTTACCTTCCATTGTTAATCTCATTTTTCCCAACGAATCCAAACAAAGGACCTTGATCTGCTTCTTCAAGCTTCTTCTGTTTGAAGTATTCCTGAAGCTCCTTAGCCTTTTGCCTCTGAAACTCTAATGTAATGACATTCTTATCATCTCCAACAAAAGTGACTGGATTCTGTGGGGGAGACTTCACTGTAGGAGATGGTGGGGACTGAGTAGGAGGTGTTGGCTTCAAGGGCTGAGGGACACTAATTGATGATGGTTCTCTTATTGGGGGAGCCAGTGGTCTTCTCAAAGGCCCTTCAGCTTGAGAATTCCTTATGGTGACACTGTGAGGTTTGAAAGAAGAGAATCTACATGAAGTTGATGAAGAAGTAGAAGAGGAACATGTTGGGATTTTGATGCATGGAATTGAAAATGCCATAGACATTTTTCTTTTGTTTTCTTTTATCCTGATGCTAACTAATTGTTTCAGATTTTATTTTATGTTTTTTCTGTTTTAGCATTTTCCCTCTATATTGGCTTGTACTATGTAGTATCTTATCAAAATCAGAGAATAGTTGTGTGTGGATAAGGTATGACCAAGTTTCCTCAGAAAAAGGCTAGTTATGTGGAGTTGTGAGTGGCTTAACCACACGAAGCTTTAAAAAATGAGTCTTTTATTACTTCACCAGGGTCAGAACCATGGTGTCTTCAGCCACTAGATTTTGGAGTGTTGTGGTTTAAGAAAACACAAGGAGAAATTTTTTTGTAGTTGGTGTCAACTTTTTCTATAAAGATCCACACGTGTTGAGTTGATATTTCATGGTAAAATTTATCAAACACAAAGGATAATAATAGATACCTGTTGCTTTTAGAATATATGCCCAGCGCCCACTATTGTTGGTTTTTTCTTTTGGCTGGTAACTTTGGAAGAGTTATATTTGAAGATTTTAGAGTTAAAATTATATGTTGTGTTTAGATCAATGATTAAATTATAATTTATTCACTAAAATAAATTATTATAGTATTATATTAAAAGATTTTGGCTAAATGGGTGAAAAATGATAGTATATCGAAATTTACTGACTAAGGAATCGGACTCTATATTTAAAACTGGGATGAGGAGAGAGAAAACTTTCATTAGGCTGTAAATATTTCTTCAGAAGAAGATAATACTTATAATATGTTGATTGACTCTTATAGTCAAACTAGATAAAAAAAAAATTATAGAATTAGTGTAATTTTTATTTTTTATGCAAATAAAATAGTCGTATATAATTAATATAGTTTAATTTCTTAATTTAAAAATTTGTCATAAATAATTTATATTACTATTTTGTAAACTAAAAAATAAGTTTATCATATATCACATCTATGATTTACTAAATATCATTTTTATATTATATTAAATAATCGTATAAAAATTAGTGTCTAAAATTTACAAAATATAAGATTATAGAAAAATAAGATATTAGAAAAATTTGAAGAATTTTAAGATATTTTTAAATTATTGTAAGAAATTATATTATGATGTTCAATTGTTAAATAAGTATTTATTTAATTTTTAATAATTCCAAAAGTATGTAATAGTGAAGAGTTATGAAAAGAAAAACTAATTTGTGGATTAAATTTGTTAAATAAAATAAAATTGCAAATTCATCTATCGATGCTTAAGCTCAACAATCCTTAGGCCCAGTGTATTTTCATATTTGTGCTTAAGCTCAAACTATTGTTCTTTACCTGTTTAGGTGGATTATTCCATCATGTAATTAATGAATATTAAATGCGACATTAATTAATTGCATCAATAATTACTTGTTTGTGTATTGATGTTAATGAAAAACATGACACACAACGAGATGAATTTATATTTTCAGCTTTACTTTCTCTTGTTCACATGATCAACGTCTTACTCTTCCTCTTTTTCGTTGAATTCACTATTATCCCTAATAATTGAAGTTACATTTAAATTCAACAACCTACTAAAAATTTTATACAATGTCATTTGTATATATCTTTATATTACTACATTTATTATTAAATATAAATTAAAATTTTCGAAATCCCTTCTTATAACTAAAGTAAACTAATAAATGTTAGAATAATCTTTACTTTAGTCAATTTTTAAATTGCAACTTTTTAGTGCAACCCGCTTAATCTCATAGCTTTTCAAATGTAATATTTTAAAAAATATATATATATATTAGTCTTATAATTTTCACACTAAATATTTAACATTGAGCGTGAGAGGGTAAGAAGGTGTGTTGAAGTCTAATATCAATTAAAGTAAAATTTATAAAGACTAAAATAAAATAATTTTCACCTTAGGAGCTAATTTTTATAGTTGAGTTAGTTTTAAACTCAAAATTTAAGATGATATTAAAATCTTTTGTACATCAGATATTAGACCGCCATCAACTAAAAAACCTAGTCACAATTTTTTCTAGTAAAATTAACCTACTCGTACGAATTTTCTATGGCAAAATCTACCTAACTCCTCGAAATTTCTAGTATAATATTTTAAAAAAATCAATCCTATATTTATATTTTTCCTGTGCAATTAACATGAATTTTTAAATGCAACCTATCTTACTCTTCGAATTTTCAGTGCAATATTAAAAAATTCAGTCTTATAATTTTCTTGCTATAGATATTCAATCTTAAGTATAGAGTGTTGAAATTAATCTCACATCAACTAGAATAAATTTAGTCCATATACTTAATAATTTTTTAAAATTCGATCTCTAAAAGGATTAGTTTTTTTACCTAAGTAAATATTTTTAAATGTTTCTTTTTTTTGGTTTACAAATGTGTTGACGGTGTTAGAGGAAAGGGGATAAAACATTAAGAAAAAACACACTCGTATAAGGTGTGTTTTTATTCTTCTGACATTTTAAACCTTCTATCGATGTCGTTCATCTACACACATAATTTTAGCACTTCACACTTACCCAGACCAAGGATTAATGACTGAGGTTGGAATTTAATGTATTGAAAGACCAAATTACCCATATATATCCAGAGATAAAATGGACTAACTATATACAATCCAGGGGGTCAAAGCATATATTTAATGCATCAATATCCATTATATCTATATCAGGACCACATTATAGTATATCATATTTCAAATTCACACATTAATTTTAAAGATGATTAGGCTAAATGGAAAATTGTTAAATACATCAAAGAAAACATTTAACATAAAAGTAAAAGCCTAAAATTATATCCAGAATATAATCCCAACAGTTATTCCAAAATTCAAATCGCAAGAAAAGTTGTACCCCTCTAAAATTAGCGTGGCCATGAGCTTGGATTGCTCTAAAATAAGACAGAGCAAGAGCAATAAAGGAACTATGTTTATGTTGTATACAGACTGGCTTTATAAAGATTAATAATAAATACTTAATTATATTAAATATAGATTTTTTAAAATTAAATAATTATAAGAAAAATTTAAATTCAAATTAAAAAAAGAAATGCTTAATGTAAGAAAAGCCACTTGGCATGAAGAGAAAGAAAATTAACTCCTAAAAGTGCTTGCACCATATTTAAAATATCTCTTAAAAATACTCTCATTTAAAAGTTAAAGAATCAATTTATAAATAAAGGTACATTACATCTATGTTATCTTATTTTTTATAGATAACACGGCCAGAGCAATAAACTAGAATTTTGTTCGATCCATATAAAAACTAAGAACCTCGAAAAGTACAAAAAGTCATGAATCAAAAGGCAAAGAATACACACGACAAAGACAACACAACAAATTCATTATAAACAGAGGAACAAAATTGAAGGCACCCAGCAAGCATTTATAGACACAAATGATCGCTCAGGTAAAAGATGGTGCATAAATCTCCATTAGACTGGAAACTTTTGCTCCTTTTCCTCAAGCTGAGTGGTGGAAAATAATGGCAATCAGCGACTTCAAAAATGGGTCAGCGTCATCTCATGAAAAGCCAGGTTACATAATTCCACAGGAACAAGTTTTATGATTCCCATTATCAAATTCATCATCTGACCCATCTGTTTCACTGCAGTTGAATGACAATCCCAATCTCAAATAAGTTAACAAAACAAGGAAAAGAAAACATAAATATGGCAAGGGGAAAGGTTAGAAACTTCCATTACATGCATCTCATACATAAAGCATAACAGAAAGTTCTGCACAGAATAAATAAAACTAATGGTTGTCAACCAATATGGTAAAGGATGAGAGATTAAAAAATATATTAACGGAAGATTAGCTTAATTTGAAACATACTTTAATATTTGATATGGAGAAGACACATATTTTGCTATTTGTAATGAATACCATGGTTATATGTTTAATATTTGTTTAGGGGAAGAAACAGGAATCATGAGACAGACGGAGAGATCAAAGCTGCCAAACAGAGGTTGAACCACTTGCCGGCCAGGCAGAGATTGAAGCCTAAATATCAAAAAGAGAGAAAACCGGCAACGATCAACAAAACCTTGCATGAGACCCAAAAACATATTGATATAGATGTCAATTGCATATGGGTACAAGCCATTCTTTAGGAAGAATTTTATAATTGTTACATCAAAAAGCAAAAGCTAATGCCTCTTCACTATGTGAAATCTACTACACTGGTTGAACAACACCATTATGTTACATAAAAACAATACGACCATTTACATTTGAATCTCATTTATTATTTTCATCTAGAGTTTTTATTTCTCTTCTTCTACCTCTACTTATTCGGTTATTGATAGAAACTGAAAATCTTGGAATATTATTTATCCAATAAAATGGGAGCTCAGCTCCCCTTACAATAGAGGGAAGTAGTTTATTGCAGTGTTGCTTTTCACTACCTTCATAGCATGAAGTATGAAAATTCCAAAGCAAGTTACAATGTTGGTTTGTAAGAAATCTGACAAACCAAGAAACAAACTATTTACATTTCACACCAAACTGATGGTATAAGGATGCCTATTAAGATGTTCCTCCTTACTATATCATAACCTCTAAAACTAGCCTGAAGACTGAAGAGAACTCACCAAATTGCAACAAGAATATTCAAGTCATATTCAAAATGCACCAACAAGTCTACAACAAGATATAAGGTAGACAACTAATGCAAGAAAAGTTGGTTTATTTCAAATTTAACAAAACATGTAAGACACACACGAAAAGCTGAGTTTCCAAACCTACAAAACTTCTTTTGTATGTGTTTGGAAGTGGGATATTTTTTTTTCTTATGGCATTTCCTATGAAGCTACATATTGGTAATCAAATTTATCATATAACAACAAAAACAAAGCCTTATTCACTAGATGAGGTTAACTACATGGATTACACGATGCCAAAGAACTTGATAAAAAATCAAGTTTTTTGAAGATATTATTATCATGAGATCCCTTTTCATGATTTCCTCCAAAGTTATCTTTTTGTCCCCGTCTACTCTTTTTTCATAGGACTAAAGACCCTAAAATTAACCCTGCTTACTGGTGCTTCTAGTAACTTTCTTTACATATATCTAAATCACCTTAACTTGTTTTCTATCATCTTTTCCTCACTAGGTATTACCATAATCTTTTTCCATGTACAATCATTTCTTATCCTTTCGTTTATATAGCTATACATTCATCTTAACATTCTCAATTTTGCTACTACCACTTATTTCTTGTGTAGTCCCTTCAAAATCCAACTTTCATTATCATATATGATACTTGGTTGTATAACAATTCGATTAAACTTCTCTTTAAGTTTGATATATATTTTATGATCACAAATAACTATTTATGTCTTTTTTCATCTTAACCATCTTGCTTGTATTATGTGTGTAACATTATCATTCATTTCCCATTGTTCCATAAAATAGATCTCAAGTACTTAAACTTAAAAACTTAACGTATGATATCATCTCCAATTTTAGCCTTCAAATTATTTTCATTTGGTTTCATGTTAAAATTGCAATGCAATGCATATATTATGTTTTATTCTTACTCAAGTAAACCCTATAATTCCAACATCTATCTCCACAACCCAATTTTAGAGTTAAACCCTTTCATTGACTCCATTTAAAACTATATTACCCATAAAACATACGCATTTAAAAATAATCTTTTTTATGTCTCTAGTAAGTACATTCAAGGCTAAGTTAATCACATAGGGACTCAAGGATAAGTCTTGATGTAAACTTATCTTTATCCAAAAGTCCTTAGTCGCACCTGTCAAATATACATATTTTATATAGCTTGAATATAAGTCACGTGAACAACTTTCCTTCCAAAGCCTTCCACAATACTTTTCTTTGCACATGATGGTATTTTTTTTTATATAATAAAAATCATACATACATCTTTTTCTTTGCTGTGATATCTTTCCATCAACTCCATGTTACCCACAAAAAACACACGTTTAAAGATATTCTTTTGTATATCCTTAGTAAGTACATTCAAGACTAAGTTAATTATATAAGGACTGAAGGATGAGTCTTGATGTAGGCCTATTGTATAGCCTGAGTATAAGTCACACAAACATATTTGCTTTCCAAAGCCTTCCAAAACACTTTTCTACACACGATGATATTAAGTTTTCCATATTAATACAAATTATATATATATCTTTTTCTTTGCTTTGATATCTTTCCATCAACTTCCTTAGATGATAGATATTTTCTATTGTAAACCTTCCTAACATAAAATTAAAAATTGATTCTCTACAATCTTGGTCTCTTCACTTAATCTATGCTCAATTATCTTTTCTTGTAATTGCAGGGTCACTAATCAGTTTTATCCTTTTGTAGCTAACACAATTATGAATATCTCAATTGTTCTTATATAAAATTGATTCTCTACAATCTTGGTCTCTTCACTTAATCTATGCTCAATTATCTTTTCTTGTAATTGCAGGGTCACTAATCAGTTTTATCCTTTTGTAGCTAACACAATTATGAATATCTCAATTGTTCTTATATATAAGAACCAAAATACTTTTCTTTCACTCTTTCGGCATTTTCTTAAATGGCAGAATCTCCTTCAACAGCTTGCTGAGCCAAATGACACCTTATTCACCTATTCATTTACAAACTTCATTAGAAATACTATCAATGCCAACAACTTTACCAATATTCATCCTTTTAAAGGCTTTTTTTACCTCTTCAACTTCAATTTTGCAATGATATGCCATATTTTAATCCTTCACTTAGGTTTCTAAAGCTTCTATACTACTGATTGATCCTAGTCCATCATTGAAAAATTTATAATTTTTTTCTCTCTCTTTAATATCTTGATCAGTAACAAAAACTTTTCTTTCTTCATCTTTGATATATTTTACTTTATCTAAATCTCTTGATTTCAATTTCTTATTCTTGATAACCTTATATATCTTCCGTTCTCAATTTTTTTGGTCAACATCTCTGTAACACTCTTCAAAAGCCTTAGATTGTGTCTCACTAACAATTTTTCTTGTCTCATTTCTAACATACTAATACATTGTCTGATTTTTTGCATTATTGCCCAATTTGGAGTAATAGGATGTTTAGTTCAGCTTAAATATGGGGAAACTACTTCCACAATTTGCACAAAATGAACATCAGTTTGTTGCAAATCGTGGAGAGAAAACAATAGCTCTAGGAGGTTTCACACAGAAGAGGATTGAAGGAAATTAATGACACTGTTATGATAATCTTGTGGGAGGGGTCAGTGCAATATTTGGGAAATGGTAGTGTAGTTGGTGAAGCTGGAGCTGCAAACATCAAGGTAATAGGAATGAAGCTGCTTGTGGCAGCCAGCCACATCAATGAAATGATGGCAGTGAGATTTGAGAATGATCACGAAGGAAAACCATGAGCAACTATGTCATGAAAATGACATTGTCTTATTAGTCTTTGCTTGGTGAAACATCAAAGAAATCTAATTACATTTCAGTTCTTATACTTACAGCATGTTTAACAATGGTAGTTAAGGTAGCTCCCATTGTAATAAAAATGGTAGAATCCCATCAAAGATGGTGATTTGGGCATGCAAGGAGAAACCCATTAAAGCAGTACCAATAATGAATGTTGAACTTGAACAAATGGAAGACAGTCCAAATATTTAGAGGTAAAGGGAGACTGAAAAAAACTATAAGTCAAACCATGAAGAGAGAGATATAGAGAAAATTGTATCATATGATCCATGTATCCATCTCGACACGATGAGGAAAGGCTTAGTTGTTATTGTATAACATGTTAACTAAATAATTACTTTTAATTTCTCAAAAGCTCTCTTAGAAAGAGTAACTTTAGAAACATTTTTTTTTTCTGAAAGCTCTCCTAGCAAGCTTCAAAATAAAATGATTATTTTTTCCAAAAATAAACTATTAGAATATATGAATAGCTTATTATATCTTAGATTATCTTCTAGGATTACTTTCCCTATTTTCTCCCTATTTCTTAGGATTGGTTACCCGAGTTAACTTGGATTACTAAATAAGGATTAGTGTTCTACGTTTCATGCACATATCAAAGACATCAATACATTGCAATATATCTCAATCAATATTAATTTAGTGTTTCATCATCTTTTATCTCTCTTCCTCTCTCAATAGTACCTAAAACCCCAGCAGTTCAACATAAACTAATCCAAACACTCATTTAGTACTAATGAAACATATTATCACATAATTAAACCAAGAATTAACTACCTAGGAATGCAGTGGCACTAAGGAAATAGGACTAACAAAATTAAACACCATAAGAAATTTTTAGTGAAAGACTTCCTTGGCCCTACACTGCCATTGAACTTCTATTACATCTAAGGGAAGTCCATACACTAATAATCAATGGAAAAATGCTTCAAAATGTTGCAGTCAATCAGTGGTGAGAACAAGGTGAGGGAAGGGGTCTCCAATTTATCATAAGATCAGAAATACCTATTTGAAGAATAAGTAATCTGTGTCTTGAGTACAGTTATATTATTCATTCAAATGGCCTGGGAAATATGCAGCTGTATTTAATCATTTGGACCACCAGATAGGTTTGGTCAAACTTCAAACTAGTTTCTGGAACAGTATCAGATGGACCTAATAGCAATTGGAAAGAACAAAATATAAAATTTCTTAAGATTCAGAATATCTAAAATTGTTTAGATGTAGAAGTCTCTGAAAAGTGAAGCCATGTATGTGCCTCATGTATTCAGAAATCAGCTCAAACTTTGCGTCACAAAAATGTAAACCATTTTCACTCAAGCCCTGAGCCAAATTGTGAAACATTTCTTAGACCTTTTCTAACAATAAATATCAGACAGTTAAATCAGTAAGAATAAAAGAAAGGAGAAAGAAGACAATAAAAGCATATGTGATTCACTGTCAATCACGCAAATAAAAGTACCAAGAGTTCCTAGTGATAAAATTTGACACACAAGAGACAAGACCTTTAAGTTTTACATTTGATCATGGAAAAGGAAGCCTGATAAAGAACACAAAAGCAGAAAAAATATATTGACGGAGTATTTTCATAAGAAAATAAAATTGATATACCTGGGCTCAAATTCTCGTATTGCAACAAGCTCACTACCACAAGCATCTGTCCACTGCACTTTCCTTCTCTCTCTTAGACCAGGAGCATCACTCCCCAGTTCCCCTGATGACTCATGCTCAGTAGCAGCCTCAACAGGAGCTGGTTTCTTATTTTCTTGCCTTTTCAGGCTACTTTTAAGTCCAACTTTTCTCCTATCGTCATTTAAATTAGCAGAAGGATGCTTGCCCCTGTTGGAAACCAGTGGCCCTGAAGAGACATCATGATGTTTGGCAGGGCCCACTTTAAGATGAGATGGAGTGTCAATCCTTGCAGAAGCACAACCAACACAAATGAAGGAAGCGCACCTGCTGAATAGGCTGTTTTTTTTGGGTGCCAGCGGGAGCTCCTGTTCGGATTCTTGGTCTACCAATTCGTACTGGTTCCAAGGCAAAACTCTCATGGGTTTATCATTACTCCTCTGACCCAAGAGGAGAAAGGTCAGGCCCTTACTATACCCCAAAGCTGAAGAAGAGAAGAATCCTCCCCCTTCTACTGCCAATAACATCAGTTCTGCTCATCGGTGCTCCAGAAAACAATATCTATATATGGCCTTTCACCAAAAGTTAATTATTTATCAACATGAGCACGGCTTCCACAGAGTCAAAATTTTATCTAGTTATCTCTACAGCAATTTTTTAAAATATTTTCCATTCCGCTTATTCTAGTTCAATTATTAAACAACAGAATATGCTCAGTTGAACAAGTTCAATGTTTGTATGATAACAAAGACAGATAACAGTGAAGATGCATACTTGGAATACACTAGGACAAACACAGTATCAAAACAACTTTAAGACCTCCTATTGTTTTTTATGCTCCAATAATGTGTTGAAACTGTTGTAGAAAAGCTCAAACAGTTAAAACAGGCCACAAGGAATCAAGCTTTTGTATTTTGCCAAAATTATCAGCACTGTTCGAAATCATTATTGAAAAAAAGTTATATATAAAACTTAACTCACTTAATCACTACATCCAACCACTTTAAACTGTCGTACACTTCCTTAAAAAATCTTAAGACAATTCCGATTGATTCGTCAGAAAAGGATAGTAAAATAACAAATAAAATATTAAAATCCATATGGAGAAATGGCAAAAGAAGGGGATCTCAGCTTCAAGGCAACCACACCCAAAACACATTTTAGCGTGCAATTCTCTCTCTGTCTCTCTCTTTCTCTCACACACACATAAAAGCCCAATTTCACATAAATAATAATAATAATTACACCCAGAAACATGTTTTGGTCACTCTACTGTATTCCACACTTAGATAACAAGCGAGATTCAATAGTGTCGGTTTCCTTCACTTTCTCCGGAAACAAACGGAAAAATGAAATTAAAGGAAGAGGCGAATTGGCAATACCAAAAAGTTGTCGGAGAATCAGCGACGGAGATCACCGGCGTCGGAGCGTTGAATCGGCGGGTGCAGCATTTCGATCGGCACGTCGGAACAATAAGAACTCGGCGAGGAATTCAATTAGTGTAGGCCTGTAGGAAGGAAAAGAGATGAATAAAAAGAAAGAAAAAGAGAAAAAGGTTTGTTTTAATATTTTTATTTTATTCAGTTCCGAATTGTTTTAAAGGAAGATGGTAAGAATGTGACACGGGCGCATAATACTAGGCGTGGGGCCCTATTTCAAGGTGGACACGAGGGCATGCCATGCATCCTTTGTTTTAGTTTCAGCATCCTTAAATTTTGGATATTTATTTAAGTTTTGAATATGATATTGATTTCCACAAAAGTTTTGATGCTTAAAAATTAATTAATTTTAAAAATAATTTATTATGATTTATCTATGAACAAATTAAGAGAATGAAAGAATATATTTTTTATAAGTATTAAGTTAATTAATCAGTTTTAATTTAGTATTACCATATGTAATGACATATGGCAAACCTTAATATTAATTAATACATATGTTAAAATAATTTTTAAAATGAAATATTTAATAATTTTTATTTTTATAAAATTGTTATTTTAAAATTAGTTATTAAAAAATAGATTTTAAGATTCAAGTTCAATTTGCATAAACATTTAATGATTTTTATAAAAAAAAATCAGTATAAAAATTAATAAAAATTCTCTCATAATTTAGAAATAAATTATATAAAGTCATGTATGTGATTCATTCTAAGTATTTCTCATTTTTTTTTATATTCCTTCTATCGATTAGAATGTCATAATAAGTGAGTTATGATTTATATAAATTTGTGGATCACAATATATATATATATATATATATATATATATATATATATATATATATATATATATTATAATACACCCTTCAATGTACTATATGATATATATCTTAATTTCTCTTTTCAAGTTGTTTTGACTCAATCATAATAATCATGCATTCTTTCTCAGTTATATTCTACTTTAATATATCACATACTTTTGAAATAAATCACTACGTTAATTATTCATTTGAATTTACTGGTCGAGGGATTCGAAGAAATTTTTGAGAAATAACTTCTCAAACCCTAAACCCCCTTTAAATCATTTTTTAGTCGCGACACTCTCGCTGTAGCAAAAATATTAGGCAAAACTGCATCCTGGTTTCTGCAGAATCTTGTTACAGTGAGACCCTCTCGCTGCAGCAAGACTGCACCCAGAAATACAGCCCAAACTATCGCTCTGTTGCTACAGCGAGACGTATCTCGTTATAGCAAGAAGGCGACAGTTCTGGTCCTTCTTCCCAAAGCCCTCTCACTACAGCGAGAATCCTCTCGCTATAGCAAGAACAACCCAGTATCACGCCCTGCACTTAGGCACTTAGCCCATCTCAGCTCTATCTAGTCATGTATACACATAAATACACACATCCATGTACTTAATACACATATGAGTATATATATATATATATATATATATATATAATAATAATAATAATAATAATAATAAATATTATCAAAATTTGGGGTGTTACAACTCTCCCCACCTTTAAGGAATTTTGTTCCCGAAATTCAATCCAACACGTACTAGTTACAAGAATAAACCTGGATACAATTCTCTCATTCCACTTTCCGTTTCTTATGTGACATCTCCCTCATTACTTGAGCTCCATATTACCTTCACCAATGAGATGTCCTTGCCCCTCAGTTGTTTAACACGGTGATTCGCAATCCTCACCGGGTACACATCATACGACAAGTCTTCTCTTACTTGAACCGGGTCAAGATTAATAACATGGGAAGGATCCGACACATATCGCCTAAGCTGCGACACATGGAACACCGGATGTAGATTCGAGAGGTTCAGAGGCAACGCAATCCGGTATGCAGCAGGACCAATTCTAGTTAGCACTTCGAACGGTCCAATGAACTTAGAAGATAGTTTTCGAGACTTCAGAGCTCTCCCTACTCCAGTTACAGGTGAGACCTTCAGAAATACATGGTCAACCACCTGAAACTCCAACGGCTTCCGCCTTCTATCATAATAGCTCTTTTTCCTGTCTTGCGCAGCCTTCATTTTATCTCTGATCATTTTGATATGCTCATTCTGCCTTTGGATCATGTCCGGTGCACACAGAGTCGCCTCTCCGGTTTCATACCAACACAATGGAGTTTTGCACCTTCGCCCATACAAGGCCTCAAACAGCACCATTCCAATACTAGCATGGTAACTGTTATTATACATGAATTCCACTAGCAACAAGCACTCTTCTCAAGTTCCCTGCTGCTCGAGCACACAAGCTCTCAGCAAGTTCTCCAGGGATTGGATGGTCCGCTGTGGGTGATAAGTCGAGCTAGTCTCAACTTAGTCCCTAATGCCCGTTGCAGGCTCTCCCAAAACTTCGAGATAAACCTTAGATCTCTATCTGACATCACACTAGTCGGCATTCCATGCAGCCTGACTATCTTCCGCACATATAACTCCGCAAGTTTTTCCAACTTATACTTCATGTTGATTGGAAGAAAGTATGCAGCCTTAGTTAACTGATCCAATATCATCCAGATGGCGTCATGGTTGTTCCTAGTCTAAGGCAGCCCAGAAACAAAGTCCATGGAAATACTATCCCATTTTCATTTAAGGATCTCCAGCGACTGTAACAACCCAAGTGGATGCTGGTGCTCTACCTTCGCCTTCTGGCAAGTTAGACATCTAGTCACATATTCAGCCACGTCCCTCTTCATTCCATTCCACCAAAAACTCTTCCAAAGATTCTGATACATTTTAGTTGCATCGGGGGTGAAAACTCATCCTATGCGTTTCCTCAAGCACCATCTGTCTTAGCTCATCCACTTGAGGAATGCATACTCGGTTCTGGAACTTAATCACCTTGTTCTCATCACAGTGGAACTCCAATTCCTTTCCTTTAGCCTTTTGCCTCATCATGTCTTGCAGGAAAACATCTCTCTGTTGAGTATCTCAAACGTACACTAGGAAGTCGTTGTGAATCGTTGTCACTCTGAGATATAAGCTCCCCGACCTCACCTCCATGGCCAAATTCATGTCCCAAAATTCCTCAATCAACTTCATCTCTTTCACCATCATTGCTGCCACATGCAATGATTTTCAGCTCAAAGTATCGGCTACCACATTTGCCTTGCCAGGGTGGTAAGACAATATGAAGTCGTAGTCCTTGAGGAATTTCATCCATCTCCTCTGCCGCATATTCAGCTCCTTTTGATCAAATAGATATTTCAAGCTCTTATGATCACTGAACACCTTGAACCTCGCCCCATATAGGTAATGCCTCCATACCTTAAGAGCGAATACCACTGCTACCAATTCCAGATCGTGTGTCGGGTAGTTGACTTCATGTGGGCGTAACTGTCTTGAGATATAGGCGACCACTCGCCCGTCTTGCATCAAAACACAACCAAGTCCTTGCCCGGATATATCACAATACACATCAAATTTTTGCTCTGGGTTACGTAGCACTAACACCAGTGCCGAAGTCAGCCTTATCTTTAGCTTCAAGAAACTAGCTTCACACCGCTTGGTCCACTTGAACTCCTTTTCCTTGCGAGTCAGCTTCGTTAAGGGGCAACGCTATCTTGGAGAACCCCTCAATGAACTTCCTATAATAACCCGTCAATCCGAGAAAACTGCGCACCTCTGTCACATTCGTTGGCCTCGGCCACTGCTTCCACTTTCGCAGGGTCTACCATGATCCCTTTCTTCAATACTACATGTCCCAAAAATTAGATCTTTGACAACCAGAACTCACATTTGGAGAATTTCGCATACAACTGGCTCTCCTTCAGAATTTGTAGAACAATCCTCAAGTGCTCGGTATGCTCCTCCTGAGTCTTTGAATAGATAAGGATGTCTTCAATGAACACTACCACAAACTTATCCAAAAACTTGTGGAAGATTCTGTTCATGTAGTCCATGAGCACCATAGGCGCATTGGTCACCCCAAACGGCATCACCAAATACTCATAGTGACCATACCACGTCTTGAACGCCATCTTAGGCACATTTGCATCCTTCACTCGGATTTGATGGTATCCCGATCTCAAATCAATCTTCAAAAACATTGTTGCTCCCCTCAGCTGATCTATCAAATCGTCGATCCTTGGAAGCAGATACTTGTTCTTGACCGTGATGGAACGAATTTCTGCTACTCGTTATGCAAAAGATTGTCGTTAATCCTCATCAAATATGCAAAGAAATGAATGCAGTACTAGGGTGTTATCCTATGTCGTTTCCAAGAAATTTTTGGTTGGGAACATACATCGAACAAGTGTAACCATGGATTTTAAAGCAAGTAAATTGGGGGGAGGTTTGTCAATTTCCAGATTTAAATCAAGAACGAAATGTGAATTAATGAAATTTAATCAATTAAAATGAGTAATCCCTAGTCAAGCAATGAGTTCCGTCATTATTCTTTCAAATGATTCAATAATCCCCTTTCTTTCCCTTGAATTAAATTAATCTAACAAGCGAAAACCAACTTTAACATCTCAATTAAAATTAAGCATCTTAATGGGCTCCAATCTCTATCCCTGAGATTAAGCAACCTCAAGGATTAATCAAAATTAAGCAATTTTGAATTAGAATTTCGTTAGGTAAATTAGGGTTCATTAAGCAATGTTCCCTTCATGCAAATTCCATTTCATTCAGAGATTGGAGTTAATAAATTCAAGAAAAGAAAGATTTGTATTGCAATTAATCCCAAGAATTCAAGATTCATGTGCATTGACTAGGAATTACAAGAAAGTTTAGCCCTCAATGTGGATGGGCTTCACAAATGAAAGAAAGAAATGCAAGAATGTAAGCAGCATTAATGTAAATTCAGCAAAAATCAAAAGAAAAATTGAAAATTAAAACCTATAGAGGAACCTTGGCTGTCACCCAAGACTCCAATGTTCTGGGAAATTGTCTCAATTTGGCAAAGGAAAAATGTGTAAAGTGTAAAAGTCCCGTACTCTAATTCCTAAAATCTATTTATAGTGGATAACATGTCAGCAAAGTGTCCACTTTGGGCCTTGAAAGTGTCCACGCGCAATTCTCGTAAGTTTGTCAATTCTCGGGAGTTGCCACTATTATACTTGAAAGTGGGAATTTTGGATGCGCATAGCCACTTTGAAAGGCAATAGTGGCCACGCGCAACATGCTTCAGAGAGTGGCATCTTGGGCTTCCTGGAGTTGCTACTATTGGACTTGAAAGTGGGAACTTTGGATGCGCGTAGCAACTATGAAAGGCAATAGTGGCCACGCGCAAAATGCTTTTAAATTGGCATCCCTGGAGCTCTCTGGAGTTGTCACTTTTGGACTTGAAAGTGGCTACTTTGGAACCTTTAATGCCCAGACTTGCTGTAGTTGCCACTTTTGCTCCTAAAAGTGGCTACTTTGGAGGCAACTTTCATCCAAGGGTCAAGATATCTCAGAATTAACTTGGGGACTTTGCAAAATTATCAAGATAATTAAAATTGCAATCTATATCTATGTAATTAAATGTAAATTAACCAAAAATTAATAAACCTATGATATTTACTCAAAATGTGATTTCTATATTATTTGCACTATCTAAGTCCATTTTTTCTATCAAGGAGCACCAAAAAGGCAAGTAAACATATAATAAAAAGTGGATTCATCAGATCGTCACCTTATTCAACTGCCAGTAATCCACACACATCCTAATACTTCCATCCTTCTTCTTAACCAAGAGTACTGGTGCTCCCTATGATGACACACTCGGTCTTACAAACCATTTCTGCAATAGATCCTCTACTTACTTCTTGACCTCTACTAATTCCACCGATGACATCCTATAAGGCGCCACAGAAATTAGGCTTGCTCCTGGAATGAGTTCGATAGCAAACTCTATCTCTCTCTCAGGTGGCAGCTCAGAAACATCTTCAGGAAACACCTCCAAGAAATCCTTTACCACTGGAATATACTTCGGCTCCACCACGCTTTTGGTTTCCATTGGGAACATAACCATGAAAGCCTTGGTGTTTACCGTGTCCTCCCACGCTCCCCGACTTAGCCTTGGAACCTCTGCCATTGTCGCACCGAAGATCAAGGTCTTCTCCCTACAGTCTAGCAGCACATGATTGGCAGCAAGTCAATCCATTCCCAGAATTACATCCAATTGCAAAAGAGGTAAACAAATCAAGTCCACCTTAAACTTCCTACCATGTACCATTATTGTACACCCCAGACACACCCATGACGTCATAACCGGCTTACCCGTAGGGGTAGTCACCACAACATTACACAACAATTCTGTCACATACAAATTCAGACTCTTCACACAGTCCATAGATATAAAGGAGTTCGTAACACCCTAATCAAAAAGCACATTAAACAATCGACCCTTAATAATGCATTTACCTCGGATCAGCTCCTCTAACTGTGAAGCCTCTGCCCCACTCATAGCAAAGATTCTCCCGAGATGCTCGCTTTCTGCCTTGTACTTCTTCTTAATTCTGGCCTCTGAGCTGCACTTGCACTACTGCCCCTCTTGGCGGCCTAACACTCATTCGCAACATACCTTGACTTTCCATAGTCGCTACAAGTTATCCTCGGCTATGGGCAGTCCTTCACCATGTGTGGTCCCCCACACCGGAAGCACTTAAGCGGCTTTCTGAAAAAACTCGATCCTGTACCACTTCCACTACTCCTCTCTTGAGATGAACTCCCTCGGGACTGAGAGTTGTTTGAACCCGAGTACGGTCCCCTTGAGAACCTAGGGGGTCTTCTATCTTGCCTCACTGGGCTGGCTCCCCTAGTGTCCACTGTCTTCCCTCTTGAGTTAACTTCAAAGATTCTGCTCCTACTCACCAGAGTGGGCAAGTCCATCAGTTGAAACACACTAACTGCAGCCCAAATGTCTGACCTCAATCCATGCTCAAACTGAGCACACAGATCCTCTTCTCCATCACCATGCTGATAATGAGGCCAGTATTTCATTAACTCTTGGAACTTAGCTGCATACTCTCCCACGGTCATGTTTCCTTGCTCTTCTCAAGGAACTCCCTAGCTTTCTACTTCCTCAGATCTCGGGGAAAGCAGTTCCCTATGAAGATGGTCTTAAATGTTTCTCACTGGACATAGCCATCTTCTTGTGGCAAGGTCTGATAGGCAAACCTCCACCAGTCCTCAGCCTCCCCACACAGCAACTAGGTGGCATAGGAAACCTTATTTTCCTCTTGGCACCCCACTGCATTGAAGATCTTCTCCACATCGGCCACCCACCTTTGAGCTCCTTTGGGGTTGAATCCACCCTCAAACTTAGGAGGATCATGCCTAGTGAAGGCAGATAACCCTCTATACTCAGCTGGCTATTATTTGCAATCTAAACACTAGCAAGTGCACTAGGATTGCAACAAGTAATGAGTAATTTTTAAGAATAGAATATCGTCTCCACAGGGAATTTAGATTTCAAGTATCAATTCACAAAATTATAACCATTTGAGCCATATGAATTTGGAAGGAGAGTTGTAACATACAAAAGCGATAAACCAAAGCAATTAAGAGTAAATAAAACTTGCAGAAAAATAGATCAATGAATGCAATGTGAGATTAGAAATGGATTGAAAGGTAGTTAGGAATTTACTTCATAAGAATGTCAATATTAATTCAATTATGCTTTTGAAAAATCAAGAACTTGGTTAATTAACAATCAGTTTCACATTTTAATAGCCAAAGGTTAATTTCTTCACTCATTAACCCTAACAAGTAACTAAACCACCCTAATCTCTTAGGTGAAGTTCAATTTCATGTTGCATTAAGACTTGGAACATTAGGATTGTAGAATTAAGTGTACTTATCCCTAAGAAACCCCTAATTCTGGTTGTTCATTCAGATCAGAGAATCAAATCCAATTCCCATTGGCAAATGTTCCTCTAAGGTTAACCAAAGAAATTTCCATTCAAAGATTATGTAAAAGTGCAGAATTAACAACTCAATTAATCCAAATACTCAAATTTTAGAAGCAAGAATCAAATCAATACATCAATTCGAGTTCCATAAACCCCTAACTACAAGAAAACTACTCAGACATGAGAGAAGAGAAAAAGAAAGAAGAAGAAGAAGAAGAAAAACTCCAAGAAGCCATTGCCGAAAACTCCAATCCGATTCCTCTTTGTGGAAGCTTCAAGACTTGACCCCAATCTTCTCTCTTAATCTCTCTCAACGACAATCTAACAGAAAAATGGAAAAATAAAATCGAATCCCCGAAAATCTGATTGCTTCTGGTATTTATAGAGATTCCCAGATTTGTGCGTCATCACTTTCCTCAAAAATAGTAGCTACGCAGAAGGTTAGTTGGTTGCGCATTAACACTTTTATGAGAAAAAGTGCCCATGCGCAACTTTTGCTGAATTGAGAGCTCTCTGAAACTATCACTCTTGCTAATAAAAGTGTCACCGCAGAGCTCAAGTAGTTGCGTGTGATCACTCTTATGAATAAAAGTGACTATACGCAACTCGCCAAGTTGAAGGCTCTCTGGAACGATCACTTTCGATGACAATAGTGGTTATGTAGAGCTTTCCTGATATTTTGCCTCTCTGGAGCGCTCACTTTTAATGATAAAAGTGATAACCCTGAGCATGCTGAGTTTGAGGCTTCTCTGGAACTCTCATTTTTCCTGGTAAAAGTGATAACGCCCAGGCTTCACTTCTTCTTTGAGCTCTGGAGTGATCACTTTCACTGACAATAGTGATCACGCCCAGCCTATATTTCCTTGTTCTTGTATTTTGGAGTTTAGACTTGGTACTTTCCTCTTCCTTTTCATCAAGCCTCCATTTACATGAACCTTGCTCAAATTATTTCTTCAAAAACAAGATTAAAAACTTAGTCCCTAAGCAAAAATTCCACAATTGCTAAGATAACTACAAATTAAAAGAAAACTTCAATTCATTCTTTTTTTTTTTCTGAGTTTTTCTGCTTTCTTTATATATTTTCCTTATTAAATGAGTTAAAATTATGCTAAAACATCAGTAAAAATATGGATTCATCACCACCCCAAACTTGAATTTTTGCTTTTCCTCAAGCAAATCAAACTAAACCAAGGGTAAGTTCCTCTATTTTCAAATTCAATTAACAAACTGCTTTTGTCAGATTTTCCAATTTCCAATTCTGTGTTTTCATCAAAATTTTCAATCAAGTTGTTCATCCAAATACTCATCATGATATTCCTACTTCATAATCATCATTGAGTAAGAATTGCTATCTAAGTTCATATATTTCATCAAAATTCATGTGAGTACAATTAATAAACATGATCACAGCTTACTTAAAAGTGTTTCTCTTATCACTTAACAGTGTTTAGGTGTTGTTTTCTCTCTAAATCATCAATTTAACTACACTCTACCATATGTTTGCCTAATTTCTCCATCTCTTCTGCTTAGTACAGTTAATCACACATCCAAAGGACTTTTTGCAGGTTATAACAAGGCTTAGGTTAGGGTAGGTATTGAAAAAAATTGGAAACAATACATGCAATTTCAAAAGATCAGAGGCATTTTGAGTGATTTGTTTTAAAACTAACCTGGATCTGCATTATTTCTCCTTAATTTTCTCACTTATGCAGCAAACAAAATTTTTTGTGCAGCAGAATTTTCATCTCTTTTCTTCTTTTCTTGCTTTCATGGAATTTCTTTTTCTTTTTTTGCAGCATTTTGCTGTAATTCTTTTCTCTTGAACTCATATTTTTCTCTTTTCAAAATTTTTTGCAGCCAGTTTTGCTGCATAATTTCTTTATTTTTCTGCAGCACTTTTATTCTTACTTTCTGACTTTTTGAACTCAAACTTAGATAGCTTGCTATTCCCCACCCCAAACTTAGAACATTGCTTATGGATGTCACCCCAAACTTAGTTTTAAAACTCATTCTTGATTAAACTCACTATGCCTTTGATTAATTGAATGGTAAAATTAGTTTTTCAGCAGAGCTTGTAATGAGGTTAATTCAAGAAAAGGATATTAAGCTCAAAGGGGTGAACTAAGGCATTCAAGCATAAGGGAAGGTATTTAGGCTGACTAGGTATATCAAACATGGCCTTCATCATATATGTGAAAACTGTAAATTGCATATTCAACCAAGAAACAAGGCAAGTTCTAGAGAATGCAACAAAATATGATTAATCACACATGAAAAAGAAGAATGCAGCTCAAGTCTCACTCAGGTTGTGTAAGTGACATGTTAATCAATGAACTCACATTTCTCTTTTCAGATTTATATGCATTTAGTGGCAAGACTGTCTCATTTTTGAAAATATAAATGTAATCTCATGTTGAGAATGGGAAAAACAACTTAAAAAAAATTCAAATAGAATTCACAGAACTATCAAGCATTTTGCAGTCAATTTGCAGAAAAATAGCTCATATTCTATACTATTATCAGTAAATTTTTAGTGTATTGTGTAGCTAACACATGAATCAAGAGGTAAGGAATAACCCCCCTTTCATGGTAGCTTGTGCAAGTGTCATCAGCCATTGTGTGTGAGTGATGTGTGTGTGACATTCTCTGCATAAAACACCAGAATTCCATCAATGATCAGTAATATAAAGGGATTAAAACTGCAGAATTATAAAATATAACAGAAATTGATTGTCATTACAACTAAAAACCTTAAAATTATTCTGAACAGCTACTGAATTTACAAACTTTTAAACTACATACTGAATTAAAAGAAAAATAACAGAAAATAAAACTCCCATTCTATTCTTCTGCGCCATCTTCATCTCCTGAAGTTCCTTCTTCAGAACCCTTCTCCTCTTCTTCTTCTTTTTCTTCTTCTTCTTCCTCCACTACTTCTTCAAATGTTGGATGAGGAAAATGGGTTCTGTAGATTGGCATATTCTTGAACACAGAGGAGCGAGGACATTGAGCATTTTTTGCCACATCAGGTGTATAGTACATCTCCTCTTTTGTCATTCCCATTTTCTGCCCAATGTTGAGCATTATGCACTCCATCAACATAACTCCTGTAACGCCCCAAATTTTTTAATATTAATTTTGATAATTATATATATATATATATATATATATATATATATATATCTAAATGTATATTCGTGTGTGTATGTATATATGGATGTATGATTGTTTGGATTAGACTGGTTGGGCTGAGTGCAGGGCGAGAAGTTGAGCTGTTCTCGCTGTAGCGAGATGATTCTCGTTGTAGCAAGAAGGCCCTAGGAGGAAGGACCAGAACTGTCGCCTTCTCACTGTAGCAAGAGAGCGACAGTCTGAGATGCATTTCTAGGTGCAGTCTCACTGTAGCGAGGGAGTCTCGTTGTAGCAAGATTCTGCAGAAACCAGAGTGTAATTTTCTCTGATTTTTTCGCTGTAGCGAGGGGGCATGTCGCTACTGTAGCGAGAGTGTCGTGATCAGAGGAGTTTTAAAAGTGGGTTTAGGGATTTGAGATTCATTTCTCAAATTTCCTCCCAAATCTCTTCAACCCTCTCAACCCAGAACCCTTGTCCACCGATTAATTGCCTCCAAAGCCGTTCGAGAGCGAGATTGGAGCTCAAATTTGTGTGGAGAACACTTGGAGGTGAGTTTTAAATGGTTAGGGTTTTCGTTTTCCTTCCCTTTCTCTGTTTTTGATGATTTTCAGGGTTCTCATGGAATTCTTCTGTGTGTTTAGGCCAAAAACCGTATGGGGAGCATTTTCGTGGTTGAGTTCGGACGTGGGTCTTCAATCCAAGGTAAAGGGGGACTCTACCCTACTCTTTTATGTGTAATTTGCTGTTAGCCTGTGGAATGTTGTGATATGGCTGAGTTAGAAGATAGGAAAATTGTTGAGATATGTGATGTAAATTATGTACTGGATGTTATGAATGGATATGGGCACTCGTGCTGTATGATTGAATGAATATTATGTGGAAATGTGGGCCCGAGGGCCGTGTAATATGAATGAAAATAGGCTAGGAGCTGTGTGTCTTGAATGAATTGTAGACTATGTGCTGTGTATGCTGTGAAAATGAAATGTGGGCCTAGTGCCGTAACTGTTAAATGTGGGCTATGTGTCATATACTGAAATGTGTGTGACTGGGGCGTGCAATGCCATTGTAATGTGCTGTGAATAGTTCAGGGATACACTGGGGGTATGGGAGATGAGGACGGTAGAAATACCTTGGGAGAGAGGGAGTGGTGGTGACACCGACTGTAGAACGGGTGCACCACAGGCCACACACTCTCTTCTTGACTAGACCTCTGACCATTACCTTTGCTAAGCGACCAGTGACTGCCCACGTGGTATCCGTGAGCGGGGGTAACAGACGACTATTCATGGTGAATATGTGATCACAGTGTCAATGTGAGTGTGGCTGGCGTGTGTATGCATGGGTTCATAATTTGTGCTTGTAGATGTGATAATGTTGCCTGTGCCTGTATTTGTTTAATGTATTGGAAATGTGCTGGAGGTGAGACTTTATGCTTAATTGTATGTTTTGGTAGTGTAGTGTAGAGTACTCACTCTTACATTCATTTTTCAGGTAATCAAGATGATCAGCATTGGGCTCAGTGAAGGGGTGGATGGAACTGCTATAGGGCTTAGAATATTATTTTAAAAATTGTTGTATTTGGAATAAGTCCTGTAGCAATTGTTCGATATAATTTGTAAACCCTTTCTTTATTTGAAATACTTAATGAACTTGGATTGAAAATGAAAATTTTATTATCCTAAAAATTTGCAAAATTCTTAATTTATTGAAATTAAATTAAGGTGTTATAACTCCAGCCTTTATGCTGTTGTGAAGCTCATTCTTCCTTTCAGCCAATTGATTTTGTCCCTCAACTAGTAGCTTCAAGGTATCTTTCATCATCATAGGCTTCTCTTTTTTGTACTGGGAGGGAATGGGAGCTGCAGAAGTGCAGAAGACAGTAGCATAAATTTCTTTTATCATGGCTGCAGTGATGGAAGGTGCAACCCCGATCTTTTCTTGGTAATCTCCAAATTCCACTCCTGCATCCTCACATAGTAGGGTGATGACTGAGAGAAAAGCCAGGGAATCCCTCTTTATCTTCAGAATGCCTAAGATGCGGTCACTTATAATTTCTTCCACATCTATGTAAATGTTAGAGACTATAGCAAACAACAATGCAGCCCTCTTGACAGCCAATGTGAAACTGTGTTTGACAGGCATGAATGAGTTCAAAATAAGCATGCTCTACACTTTTAAGGAGGGCAGTAAATTCTTGGTAATTATATGTTTAGGCTTCTTCGATTGGTTCAGCTCCCATGTGGTGGCTGGTCTACCAATATTTTCCAAAATCTGTACAAAGTCAATGTATGGACTCTCCTTAAATGATTTGAAGTCCAGCTGTGCAGAATGTTGTGCAGTGTTAATTTCCAGCATCCTATTGATATTTGCAGGTGAGAAATCAATCCTCATTCCTTTGACCATCAAGCTAAACTTAGGGATTTGCTTTCCCTTGAACCTCATGGCATTGGCATAGAATTCTTGTGTGATTTCTCGCCATCCTTGACCAGCTGCTGCACAGAAAAATTCCCAGCCTTTTTTTTGGATTTCTTCTGTGAATTCTAGATGATTGTTCCCAGCTATTTGAAAAGCTCAGTCCAGAACAATTTTTATTCTCAAGATGTTGGCTCTAAAAAAGTTTTCATGAGCTACACTTCTGAACCTGAGGTCATGTGTTGCGGGTGGTAAGGAGGTTGAAGGTGCAGCTGTTCTTGGCTGAGGTGAGTCAGAAATTTCAATGGGTGAGGAGGGTGAGACACCATCAATTTTGGCCCTCTTTGCTGCTGGATTATTCCTAGCTAATCCAGCTTGAAGATTTTTGCTAGATCTTCTTCTTGGAGTGGTGGAAGATTTAGTTTGCTTCTTCTTAGAAAGGCCCATAGGTGTATTTAATGATGTTCTGACCATTTTGCAGTTTCTGCAAGAAGAAAAGTTTAAAATGTTAATACATAATAGTACTTCTATACTGCAGCAATTCAATTTTAATCAGAGAAGTTCAATTCAGCAGTTTGCAGAAATCTAATTTTTCTAACACTTTATCATTCAGTCTGTTACTAATCTAATTCAACACACCAATACTAATACACAACTGCACAAACTTAATCATTCACAGTCAAAGCATATAAAGTCCTATTCTAAGAGTTCAGAGTGCACATTCTCAGAAAGTATCATGTTAACGCAGAAGAAGCATTTCAAGTTATCAATCAATCTTTAACAAACTTTGTAATTTCAGCAGAAAACTATTTTAGCAATTAATGGTATATCAGTTCTACAGATAGAAAAGTACAAGTGCACAGATTTGAACAACCATATTCAAAGAATTTTAAACTGATCTCCCTAATTTTGTAAATTTTGAGTACACACTTTCTAAAAAAAAAATATATAGTAATGCAGAGAGCTAGGTTCAGGTTTAAACTAATTTTCAATACAATTATGTACTCATTCATTATCAACAAGGAGTTATTGGATCACATTCCGCTAGAACTGGTTTCATAATTACAATTGATTTTAGAAAATCATATTCAAATCTTTTCAATCCAATACTTTCACAAAAGTCTATTTAGACATATTGGATTCTGCAGAAATTTGATTCAAATATTATGCAATGTAGGTTTGATTTTCCTTAAAAGAAATAAATGAAAGTGAATACCTATTCAATATTTTGTCTATTCTAATTTTGAATCAAAAATCATCAGAACAATGGCTCATTTCCCTCTTTTATGTTTTTCCCCAAAACATTAACAAAGAAAAACCCTAATGCATTTATTTTAGAGAGAATAGGGTTGCATACCTGGTGAGAATGGTGCAGAAACGAGTGAAAGAAATCTTGTTGTTGCTTGTCGACACAAAGAGAGATTGAGAATGCAAGGGACTTTCAGTGAGAAATTAGATTTTAAGAGTGAATGAGTGTGTGCGTGCTCAGGTTAGATAAAATATATATAGTTATGCTAGGCACGTGACTACTCTTAAAATAAAAAATGAACGTTGCAATATTAATTGGTCCCAGTGTCATCACTATTTTTGAGCAGAGTGAGTGTTCCAGAGTGTTGATTTTCAGAGTGTGTGGCGCGTTATCACTATTGCTAGGCAAATTGATAACGCGCAGCCTCGTGTCAACTTTTTGGAATAAAAGGAGTAACACACAAAGATTGAAAGTCTATTTACTTGTGCGTAGCCACTTTTGCCAGAAAAAGGAAGTGTTCTAGAGAGTTAGTTTTCCCATCTGTCTCTGCGTAATCACTCTCATCAGTGAGAGTGAGTGTTCCAGAGGAGCGTGTTTACCTTGATGCCTCTGCGTTATCACTTTTGTCAGTAAAAGTGATTGTTCTAGTATAGATCCTTAAAATGTATTCTCTGCCTAGCTCATTTCATTAATCAAATACCTCTAAAACCTCAATTAACTCACTTCTCTACTTATTTATCAGATTCAATTCAGAAAATCAGATGCAGCAGAACTTGTAGGGAATTATAAAAATTGAATATGCAGAATTACAAATTGCAGAAATTGCAGAATAAAAAATGTAAACTCCTAAAACAATACAAAAAGCTTAAAATGAGTTAGAAATATGAGTTGCCTTTCACATAGTGCTTCTTTAATGTCACTAGCTTGACATTAGTTGTTCCTCACTCAAGAGGAACCAATTTCAAGCATGAGATGTTCCTTGTAGACTCCTCTCCATGATATATCTTCAATCTTTGGCCATTGACCTTGAATTCTCTCCTTGTTTTCTAATCATCTATAAGGATTGCTCCAAAGGGAGAAGTCTCTTTAATAAAAAATGGTCCAGACCACCTAGATTTCAGTTTCCCTGGAAATAATTATAATCTTGAATTGAATAATAGCACTTGCTGCCTAGGTCTGAAATCTTTCTGTAGAATGAACTTGTCATGGATTCTCTTTGTTCTCTCTTTATATAACTTTGCATTCTCATAAGCCTGTTGTCTGAATTCTTCTAACTCATGCAGCTGCAAAACTCTCTTCTTTCCAGCACTTGACAAATCAAAGTTAAGCCACTTAGTAGTCCAGTATGCTCTGTGCTCCAGCTCTAGAGGTAAGTGACAGGCTTTTCCAAATACTAACTGGTATGGAGACATACCAATTGGAGTTTTAAAAGCAGTCCTATATGCCCACAGTGAATCATCTAGCCTTTTTGACCAATCTTTCCTTGAGCTGTTCACTACTTTATCTAGAATTTGCTTGATTTCTCTATTTGAAACCTCCACTTTTCCACTTGTTTGTGGATGGTATGCAGTAGCAACCTTGTGCTTCACACCATATTTCATTAATACAGCTTCAAGATGCTTGTTGCAAAAGTGAGTACTTCCATCACTTATCAGCACTCTAGGCACACCAAATCTTGAAAAAATATTCTTTCTTATAAAGGAAATCACTACCCTTGCATCATTTGATCTGGTTGGAATAGCTTCTACCCATTTGAATACATAATCTACTGCAACTAAAATGTATTCATGTAAGAATGATAGGAGGAAATGGTCCCATGAAATCAATCCTCCATACATCAAATAGCTCCACTTCTAGGATGTTGGTTAATGGCAGCTCATTTCTTCTTGAAATATTTCCAGTTCTTTGACATTTATCACAATTTTTGACATACTTCTTGGCATCCTTGAAAAGTGTAGGCCAAAAGAAACCTGCTTGTAGAACTTTTGCATCAGTCCTTGAGCCTGCATAATGACCTCCATACTCTAAATTGTGGCAGTGCCATAATATGTCAGATTGCTCACTTTGTGGAATGCACCTCCTAATCAATCCATCCACTCTAATTTTGTACAAGTATGGATCTTCCCACACATAGAATCTGCTGTCATCTATGAACTTCTTCTTCTACTGCCAAGTGAACCTCCTTGGAATGAATTGAGTTGCCTTAAAGTTTGCAATGTCAGCAAACCAAGGCATGTTTTCCACTGCAAATAGCTTTTTATTTGGAAATTCTTCATTTATTTCCAAGGATTCAGTGGTTAAACACTCCAATGGCAGTCTGGATAGGTGGTCAGCAACCCATTTTCCTTTCCTTTCTTGTCTTTGATCTCTAGCTCAAATTCTTGGAGAAGCAGAATCCATCTTAATAACCTATGCTTTGCATCCTATTTTGACAAAAAGTACTTAAGAGCAGCATGGTTAGTGTATACAATCACTTTCTAACCCATTAAATATGATCTGAACTTATCAAAGGCATATACAATAGTTAGAAGCTCTTTTTCTGTTGTTGTGTAATTCACTTGTGCAGGATTTAACACTTTGCTCGAATAGTAAATAACATGCAATTTCCTATCTTTTCCCTGTCCTAAAACAGCACCCACTGCATTATCACTTGCATCACACATGAGTTCAAAAGGTAATTTCCAATCTGGTTTTGCAAGGATAGGTGCAGAAATCAATTTTTCTTTTAAAATAGAAAATACATGCAAGCAATTATCATCAAATATGAAATCAGCATCCTTTACAAGTAAATTACTCAGGGGTTTAGCAATTTTAGAAAAATATTTTACGAACCTTCTATAAAAGCCAGCATGTCCTAAAAAACTTCTAAATCCCTTAACATTGATAGGTGGAGGCAGTTTACTAATGACTTCTATCTTAGCTTGGTCCACCTCCATTCTTTTTTCTGAAATTTTGTGACCAAGAACAATGCCTTCTTGTACCATGAAATGGCACTTTTCCCAGTTCAAGACTAGATTAGTATCTTGACATCTCTGCAAAACAATAGATAGAATAGCTAATCAATCATCAAAGAATCACAAAAAACAGAGAAGTCATCTGTGAACACCTCTATAATGTTTTCTACCAAGTTAGAAAATATTGAAAGCATGCACCTTTGGAAAGTGGCAGGGGCATTACATAAACCAAAGGGCATTCTCCTATATGTAAAGATTCCAAATGGACATGTAAATGCAGTCTTCTCTTGATCCAAAGGATCCACTGCTATTTGGTTATATCCTGAATAACTATCAAGGAAACAATAAAATGAATGTTCAGCAAGTCTCTCCAATATTTGGTTTGCAAATGATAGTGGGAAATGGTCCTTTCTAGTTGCGTCATTTAATTTCCTATAGTCAATACACATGCGCCAGCCAGTAATAGTCCTAGTAGGGATGAATTCATTCTTTTCATTAGCTACAACAGTTATGCCCCCTTTCTTTGGGACAACTTGGATTGGACTCACCCAATTACTGTCAGAAATTGAGTAGATTATTTCTGCATCTAGCAGCTTCATGACCTTTTTCTTAACTACCTCTTTCATAGCTAGATTCAACCTCCTTTGTGGCTACACAACATGCTTAAAATTCTCTTTAAATAAAATTTTGTGCTTACAAAATGAAGGATTTATACCTTTCAGATCTGCAATACTCCACCCGATTGCAGATTTATGTTCTCTCAAGATTCGCAGTAGTTTTTCCTCTTGTTCTTCCTTGAGCTCATTGTTGATGATGACTGGATTCTCATGGTTCTCATCCAAGAACGCATACCTCAGGTGGGAGGGAAGCTATTTCAGCTCTATCTTCTGTTTTTCCTCTTCTTTAACATCCTTTTTCAGTTCCTCCTTCACTGAATTTTTTGCAAGTTTTTGAATTGACAGGGCTTCTAATTGCTGCTCCATTTCCATGATGTATTCCTCATTCAAAATTTCAAAATTAACATATCCTGCAGATATTATTTCTTCTAACACAGCATTTTCATCAAGCTCATTAATAGAATAAGGTGGAATAATAGAATCTAAAATGTCTATCTTCATGCATGTACTATCTTCCACAGGATATTTTAAAGCTTCAAATACAATAAATACCACCTTCTCATCCTGGACTCGGAGCATAAGTTCACCTTTCTATACATTTATCAAAGCTCTCCTTGTTGCAAGGAATGGTCTTCTTAATATCAAGGGAATATTAGCATCTACCTTCATGTCCAGGATTACGAAATCTGCAGGAAAAATAAACTTGTCAATTTTAACTAACGAATCTTCAACTACACCATAAGGATAAGTGTATGATCTATTAGCCAACTGCAGTGTTATATTAGTGGGCTTCACTTCCTCTATGCCAAGTTTCTTCAGAACAGCCAATGGCATCAAGTTGATGCTTGCCCTTAAATCACATAGTGCTCTTCCAACTGTGTAGTTTCCCATTTCACAAGGGATGTTGAATGATCCAAGATCTTTTAGCTTTTGAGGAAGCTTCCTCTTGAGTCCTATAGCAATTCATCCGCCCTTCACTGAGTCCGGTGCTGATCGTATTGATTACTTGAAAAATAAATTTAATGGTGAGTACTCTACACTACCCAAACATACATAGTCAGCATAGAGTCTCACCTTTAGCACATTTCTAATACATTAAACAAATACAATCACAAGCAGCATTTCACATTCAAAAAATACAATCAACAATAGTCCCATGCACATGCACGCCAACCACATCCACTGTGGCACTGTGATCACAGATTTTCACCAGCCGGTTACCCTTGCCTCACGGATACCACGTGAGCAGTCATGGGGTCGCTCAGTAAAGATAGTAGTCAGAGATCTAGTCAGGAAGAGAGTGTGTGGTCCGTGGTGCACCCATTCCGCAGTCGGTGTCATCACCACTCCCTCTTTTCCAAGGTGTTTCTAATGTCCTCATCTCCCACATCCCCAGTGTATCGCTGAATCATTCACAACACATTACAACGGCGCTAACACGCCCATTCACACATATTTCATTCATGTATGCAATAGTCATGCTTACACACGGCACACAGCCCACATGGCACTCAACTATACGGCACTAGGCCCACATTTATTCACAACATCATTAATTCACCAATCAATGGCATTCCATCACACACAATCACCCTCATGGGGTTCAATTATTCTATCACACATCACATTGCATATCAATTTTCATCAAACACATAATTTCTATCTTTTATCTCAGCCACATTGCATTAATCATCAAAACACATAAGAATTACAATACATTGAGATAGGATAGAGTCTCCCTTACATCGGATTGAAGACTCACACTCGGATTTGACCATGGACGTGCTCCTTACACAGATTTTGGCCTAAAACACATGGAAAAACTCCATGAAAACTCCAAGAAACAGAGAAAAGGGGATGAGAAACAGAACCCTAACCATTAAAACTCACCTCCAAGTGTTCTCCACGCGGATTCAACCTTCAATCAAGCTCTTGAATGGCTTTGGAGGCAATTTAATCGGTGAAAAAAGGTTCTAGGTCGAGGGATTCGAAGGGATTTTTGAGAAATAACTTCTCAAACCCTAAACCCCTTTAAATCCTTTTCTAGTCACGACACTCTCGCTACAGCGACACGCCTTCACGTTGCAGCAAAAATATCAGATGAAACTGCACCCTGGTTTCTGCAGAATCTCGCTACAACGAGACTACACCCAGAAATGCACCCCAAATTATCGCTCTGTCGCTACAGTGAGACGTCTTTTGTTACAGCGAGAAGGCGACAGTTCTGGTCCTTCGTCCTAGGGCCCTCTCGCTATACAGTGAGAATCCTCTTGCTATAGCGAGAACAGCCCAATATCATGCCATGCACTTAGGCACTTAGCCCATCTCAGCTCTATCCAGTCATGCATACACATAAATACACATATCCATGTACTTAATACACATATGAATATATATATATATAATAATAATAATAATAATAATAATAATAATAATAATAATAAATAATATTACCAAAATTCGGGGCATTACAGGACATATATTGGCTATCAAATTATATCTATACTTATTGCATCATGTCAATCTAACATAGGAAATTATCACAATATCACACCATATAATTAGTACAATATGCTGAAGGTCGGACACCTTCAGACTCAATCCAATTAGTACAATCTCAATATGGTCTTCTAAGCTAAACTTCAGTATTTTGTGTCTTTTATGACTTAACTCATATACGTCCTAAGTAACTTAGTTCTAAAACTTCTTAATGTTGTTTTAACCCATAACTTTTTCTAAGAATCTGATTTCATTAATTTCAAATAAACTCAAAACCTTTCTTTATACTAAAAATACACTTTCACCATATGATTTCATAAAAATTTATAGATTTTTAATAAAAATAGGTTACTCAGATTCTCATGGGATCACTATATATATATATATATATATATATATATATATATATAAAAAACTAAGGCTCGAGAATACTCCTCTTACCTAGAAATGGTTCCTAAAAATGAGTTCTTTGAGAGATCTAATAGAGAGTTCCACTATATCAACTAGAATATCATCCACAGATGAATTTTTCAAAGTATTTCGAGATAGATATCTTAATATGAGAAGAAAATCGAAGGAAAGGAATAAAATAGAGATCTAAGCTCTGAGAAACTTACTTGAATCCGAATGAAATTGATGTTTCAGCTCTGATCTAAAAGAGATTTAGAGTTCGGGAGAGTTCTCCCTAGAGAGAGGAAGGAGAGAGAACAGAGAAAACAAAGAGAAAAAGTCGTTTGGTGAGAAATGAATGTTTTTAAAGCTAGGAGTCCTTAAATATCCTTCCAAACTTGCGTGACCTCTTTGGAACGATAAGATTCTCGCTTGAGCGAGCTCTACCCTCACCTGGACAAGCCTTTCTCGCCTGAGCGAAACAACCAGACAGTGAAACTACTCATCTTTCTGATATTCTCGCTTGAGCGAGATACAATCTCGCTAGAGCGAGCTCTACCTCGCTTGAGTGAGATTGAGTCCAGAAAACACCCTATCTTTCCTATTACTCCTCGTCTGAGTGATCTCTATCTCGGTTGGGCGAGATGCTCTGAGCCTGAGCAAGACCCCTTTCTTGCATGGGCGAGAGGACAGTTAGGGTAACTTTATCTCATCTCACTTGAGCGAGAGAGTTTCAGAACACTCTCTTTTAGGAAATCCTACCTCGCTTGAACGAGATCTATCTCGCTTGAGCGAGATATCTTTTATCCAAATTCCTATTTTTCCTACACAAAAGCAACAAAATTGAGGGTGTTACAGATAGTCGCCAATTAGCCAAACCACACACGGATATAACGTGTGCATTCATGACCCTCACAACAAAGGTATAGTTAGAAGTTCATACAGGAAATGAATGTGAGGCCTGTAAATGAATCTCACTATTAATCATATACACATTAGTATCTCGCTTGATCTTTGTAATGTTTAATGGAAATAGAATCTGAATCTACAAGGATAAATTCATAAAAATGTATGATTTTATTTAAAGCGTACGGTCTAAAATGAAAATTAGGAGGAAATACTTTAGAAATGGCTTTGTAAGAACTTTTATCCCAAAATTCAGGTTTCATCTGTATTACTGAGGAAAACTTTACTTTATCAAGATAGTGTGATGGATTTTGGGGTTTTTTTAGAAGTTTGAATTTGTTTGTCTTTCTGGAGGAGAGCAGTTTTACTATTCTTACCAGGGGGGTTAACTGTTTGGGTTAATGATTGGACAATGGTGTTTAGGCTAGTTAAGTCTAATTTCATTTTATCTTCAGAGGCAATATTTGCCCATGATTAAACTACTCAAGCTCCCTTATTGGATAGCTAAGAGTGTACTAATGGGTAAAGTATAGTCTGCCTTTGTTTGTTTGGATAATTTGGTTTGGGAAGAATCGGCTTTGTTCGTTGATTCATTTTTAGGAATTCCATATTGTTAGGTAGATGACTCAACAATTTGGATAGCTTTCTGGGTTGATGACCTAGACAGAGTAGATGACTCCGAAGAATCTGATTGGGAGTCTGTTGAAACAGACTTTGCTTTTGCTTTATTAAGAGTCAGAGCTAACCTGACTCTTCCTTTTGAAGTTCCTCCACCCCGTGAAGGGGCTGTGGCCTTTTTAGGCATATCATTTGTCATGTAAGAATTTACGGGTAAGGTAATCAGGAAGGAAATTTGAAGTGCCTTTGAGATATTCAATTTCAAAATAAAAAAACACTTAAAATTGCTTACTATCTTGCAAAAATTTGTTTAAAGGAAAGGTTTTTAACATCTTTTTGTAATATTTCTTTAGCAGACTTACAGTCTACTCTAATAAGAAATTTATGATTTAATAAATCTGATTGAAACTTTGAGACGCATAAAATAATTACTAAAACTTCTTTTCTAACAGTTGAATAATTCTGTTGTGCAGAATTTTAATGTCTTAAAGTATATGTAATGATATGCTCTTAGGTGTCGACTCTTTATTTGAGAATGTCATCATAACCTATGTCAGAGGCATCAGTTTCGATAATTTTGAAAGCTTAAGGAATTGGAAGATAAAGACACTTTATCTCTTTTAATTTGGTTTCAATTTCCTTAACGACATTAGTATGAACATCAGTCCAGGAGGGAGGATTCTTTTTAAGCCGATCATGTAAAGGCTTAATAATATTGTTAAGGTGAGGAATAAAATCACCTACATAATTGAGACATCCTAAAAACTTTTGTAACTGAGTTTTGTCAAGGATTCTATCAGAAAATTTATTAGCAAATTTAATAGATCTGTTAATAAGGATGATAGTCCCCCAGTGAATATTATGACCAAGGAATCTAATGTTGGTTTAAAAAAGATTGATTTTTGATTTGGAAACAGCTAGACCATTCTGTTTGACAACATTTATAAAGACATTTATTATAACAAATTTGTAATAAGGATTGAAGATATCATTCATGATCTTCTGGAATTCAAAAGGAGCATTTTAAGATCAAAGGGCATTACATTCAATTTGTATTGCCCAAAGGGAACAGTGAAGGTAGTCTTGTACTTATCTTCTTCACACATTTGAATTTGCCAAAATTCAGATTTCATATCAAATTTAGAGAAAATCTTAGCAAAATTGAGTCTGTTAAGAAGATCTTTTTTGTCAGGAATAGGATATCTAATCCATTGAAGAGCTTGGTTGAGAGGCTTGTAGTTGATAACTAAACTAGGAGTACCTCTTTCTAATTTTGCTTGTTTATTAACATAGAACGTAGAATAGGACCATGGACTTTTACTTTTCCTGATAAGTTTTTTGTCTAAGAGATCTTTGATCTCTTTTTGACAATATTAGAGGAGTTGCTCATTCATTTGAATAGGCCTCGCCTTGGTAGGAATCTGACTTTCTTTAAAGTCTGTCTTATAGGGAAGACTAACAATATACTTTTTTCTATTCTAGAAAGCATTAGGAAGGTCAGAACAAATGGAAGATTAAGTAGATTCTAAAAGAGATTGGATCATTTTCTGAAGTGATGAGTTCTTTAACTGGTTATCAATATTAGCAACAGAAACTTTTTCTTTCAGAAAATTAATTTAATTAATTTTGTTTTGAATGAAATTAATATTTCTAGTAAAATGTTTGCTAGAGAATTTAAATGTTATTTGCTTACCTAAATGATAATTTGATTAACTACAAGCCTCTCAACCAAGCACTTCAATGGATTAGATATCATATTCCTAACAAGAAAAAAGATGTTCTTAACAGACTCAATTCTGCTAAGATTTTCTCTAAATTTGATATGAAATCTGGACTTTGGCAAATCCAAATCTGTGAAGAAGATAGGTACAAGACTACCTTCACTGTTCCCTTTGGGCAATACGAATGGAACGTAATGCCCTTCCAGAAGATTATGAATGATATCTTTAATCCTTATTTCAAATTTGTCATTGTCTACATTGATGATGTATTATTAGGAGAATATATATATATATATATATATATATATATATATATATATATATATATTTATATATATATTCTTAAACTCATTCTTATTCGTGACTTTTACGATAAACTTTGTCTTAAATGATTTTAAACAAATCAAAAACCCTTTTTACATCAAAAATGCATTTTCACCATATAGTTCCAAGAAAACTCTATGGATTTGCTATTTAGAATAAGGTAATTTGGTTCTTTTAAGATCAATATACATATTTAGATAGAATCTAGGGTTCAGGAATAACTCCCATTACTTAGAAATAAGTCTCTAAAACTAAGTTCTTCGTGAGCTCTAAAGAGAAACTCCACATTTTGACCAGAGACACTACCCAAACACCAGAGTTCTTCCTAATATCACATAGTAGAGTACTATTATAAAAAGAGAGAACAGGGAAATTGGAGCAAGATTTAAGAGTTAAGAACTATAAACTTAGATTTAAGTGAAATGGATGTTCGAGCTTAGATCCAAGAGAGATTTAGGATTAAAGGAGACTTTCTCTAAAAAGGAAGAATGAGAGAACAAATAGGACAGAGAGGGAAAGATGGTTTTGGTGAAAAATAAAATTTCTTAATACGAACTCTCTTAAATATCCTTCAAACTTGTGAGTTCTCGCTTGAGTGAGCGGACTCTTGCTTGAGCGAGAAAACTAGATCATGGTTTTCCAACTTTTTCTGATATTCTCGCCTGGGCAAGAGGTATTCTTGTAACGCCCCTAATTTTGTAATATTAATTATTGTTATTTATATAAATCTAAATGTACATTCATGTGTGTATTTTCAGATATATGTTGTGAATATGTGTATATATGTGTGTGTGTGTGTGTGTGTGTGTGTGTATGCATAACTGGTTGGGCTGAAATGGGCTAAGTGCAAGGCGTAATACTGGGCTGTTTTCGCTATAGCGAGAGGGCCCTAAGAGAAAGACTGAAACTGTCACCTTCTCGTTGTAGCGAGAGATGTCTCGCTGTAGCGAGAAAGTGATAGTTTAGGGTGCATTTCTAGGTGCAGTCTCGCTGTTGCGAGATTCTACAAAAACCAGAGTGCAGTTTTCTCTGGTTTTTTCACTGTAGCGAGAGGGCGTGTCGCTGCAGCGAGAATATCTCGCTGTAACGAGAGTGTCATGACTAGAAAAGGATTTAAAGGGGGCTAGGGTTCAGGGAGAGTAATTTCTCCCTCTACCTTCGAAATTCCTTGGATTCTCTCATTCACAAACCCTTTCCACCAATTAAATTGCCTCCAAAGCCGTTTGAGAGATAGATTGAAGGTTAAATCTATGTGGGGAACACTTGGAGATGAGTTTTAATAGTTAGGGTTTTAGTTTTTCACCCATTTTCTCTGTTTTCGTGGTTTCCCTAGGTTCTCATGGAATTTCTCCATGTGTTTAGGACAAAATTTGTGAGGGGGAGCACTTCTTTCTGAGGTAAGGGGGGACTCTACCCTATCTCAATGTATTGTAATTTTTGTGTATTTCAATGAATAATTCAATGTGGCTAAAATAGAGAGTAGGAATCATGTGTTTGATGGAAATTGGTGTGCAATGTGATGTATACTGGAATAGTTAGGCCCCGTGTGGGTGATTGTGTGTGATGGAATGCCTTTGATTGGTGAATTAATGATATTATGAATGGATGAAGGCTATGCGCCGTATATTATGGATAAAATGTGGGCTATATGCAGTGTAATGTGAATTAAATATAGGTTGTGTGCCGTGTGCAAGCATGAATATTGCGTGTGTAAATGAAATGTATGTGAATGGGGCGTGTAGCGCAAATGTAATGTGCTGTGAATGATTCAGCGATACACTGGGGTGTGGGAGATGAGGACGGTAGAAATACCTTGGAAAAGAGGGAGTGGTGGTGACACCGACTGTGGAACGGGTGCACCACGGGCCACACACTCTCTTCCTGACTAGACATCTGACCATTACCTTTGCTGAGCGACAAGTGACTGCCCAGCGTGGTATCCATGAGGCAGGAGTAACTGGCGACTATTCATGGTGTAAATCTGTGATCACAGTGCTGCAGTGAATGTGGCTAGCATGCATATGCATGAGTTTATGAATTATACTTATGGATGTGAAATGCTGCTTGTGATTGTGTTTGTTTAATGCATTGGAAATGTTCTGGAGGTGAGACTCTACGTTTATTGTATGTTTGTGGATAGTGTAGAGTACTCACCCTTACATTCATTTTTCAAGTAACCAAGATGATCAGCACCGGGCTCAGTGAAGGGGCGGATGAACTGCTATAGGACTTAGATTTTTTTTTTGAAAACGTTGTAATTAAACTAGTCTTGTAGCGATTATTTGATATTAACTTGTAATCCTTTACTTATTTCGAAATTTTTTTTAATGAAAATTTGGTTATTCGATTTACAAAATTATTATTTAATTTAAATTAAAATTAAGGTATTACAATTCTCGCCTAAGCAAAAATAGGTCCAAAGAGCTTTCAACTTTTCCTGTGAGGCTGCCTGGGCAAGACCCCTTCTCACTTGTGCAAGCCATTGCATGCCTACATGATAGGAAAGTTGGAGGTGATATTATCCTCTCTTTTTTAAGCGAGACTCACCTCGCTTGAGCAAGAATATTCTAGAACATTTGGTTTAGCATGACTCTGTCTCGCTTAAGCGAGAAACCTTGCACCAAAATTTTTATTTTTCCAAAAATAAGGGAAATAAAAATGAAGGTGTTACAAACTAGGCCTTAATATACATTTGGAAATATGGTACTTGTTCCATGATGTTTTATTTTGACAAATTCCAACAATCTCGACCTTAATTAAAATTGACACATCTTTTGCATTCATTATGTACATTGACAATCATAGTTAGAAAGAACCATAACACTATGTTGTGAAGAGTATACTACACACATTACCTTAATGTAAAATGTTTGTGTATTATCACCACACATCTTATATAAAAGCCAGCTAATGTTTGTATGTTATCATCACAGATTGTATTATTACCAATCAATGCTCATATTTTATTATCACACATTTTGTATCATTGGCATGTGCTATTGTGCATCCACTAGCAATAACTATATTTTTCTAATGATACATTTTTCATATCTTACAGAAGATAGGGCTCGACAAAAAATTCAGTTTTACAAGTCTAATCCATAACCAATGTTAAATTGATTTTAAAAATATAAATCCATATTAAACTAATTTTTTATGATCTATATATATGTGTAACTGTTTTAGTGTTCTAAATCCACTTTTTAAAACTAGATTTTTTTTTATTTATCCAAATTTATATGTATGGAAGTACTACCTTGTGCCTTATTAAATTTCTGTACTATATTAGTTCATAATATTTTTTATTAATCTTAATTTTATTAAAGATTTAAAATAATATTTTTAAAATATTATTATATTAAAGATATTATAATATAACAAATATTTTTAAATTAATTACTACTATTATTTTTATATTTATATTTATTTTTTATTTTTTAAAATATTATAACATAATAATTTTATTATTATTTATATTATTGATTTTTATTTTTATAGGTTTTAATTTAAACTTTCATCATAAACTCCATTTATTAAAAATAAGTTAAAAATGATAATAAATATTTTATAATCTACAAAATATAACATAATTAATAAATATTACTAAAATTTTCTTAAAATGCATTAATTTAATGCACGGTGCGTACAATAAATTAGATTTATCTTAAAAATTAAATTCACAAATATATTAAAATTAATTTTATCTTAAAAATTTAATTTTAAATTAGATTTAAAACTAATTTAGCGTAAAACTAAATTTAAAATTAGTTTTAACACAAAAATTTAAAACTGATTAAAAAATAAAATAAAATAATTTAGAATTTAATTTGTATAATTAATTTATATAGCGGATATATGATAAAAAGTAGAATATATGCAAATATTTATTAGTTTAATATAATATAAAAATAAAAAATTATATTATTAATAGATTAAAATATATATAAATATAATTTTATATTAGTTATTATAAAATTTAAATATTTTTAATAAAATAATTTACTAATAACATAAAAAATATTTATAACATATTTTTACTAAATTTAAAATTGTTTTTAAATAAATCTAAATTTTAAAACTAAATTTAAAATAGTTTTAAAAAAAATAAAATGAATTGGTTTAAAATTCAATCTATATAATTAATATTTTTAAATCCAATTCATGCACATCTTTAACAGAAGATAACCTCCTAAAAGAAGAGAGATATTAATTTATTTACTTAAATTATTCAACAAACAAAATGTGTAATCTTAACCATATCAGTAGATCTCTATGAAGGAAAGGTAAGTTACAATAGAAATATTTAAATATTGATTCTCTCTTAGCTAAAACATTTCCTAAATAACACTCACACAACGTCACAATTTTTTCTTTCCTTCTAAAATGCAATATCAAACAATCCTACAATCACAAAACACACATAAAAGGCAACATCCCAAAGAAATAGACTTTTAATACTATTATTGAAAGAGGAAAAAAAAAAGACAAATTTCATTTTCATATCTTATAAATATCATAAAAGCATAATTTTGATATGAATAACTCCTTGTAATCATATTATATAAAACGATATACGAAAAATAATTCGACATATAAAAAAATAATTCCTTAGAAAAGGTTTTATTTGTGTACATCTCCCATCTTTTTATCGATATAATAAAACATATATTTGCACAACATCTCTAAACTTATTGTTTCTTGGTCACCTATTATCTCATGCATACAACTTTTAAGTTTTTTTTCTTTTTAATAAATAACAAAGCTTGCTAATATAACACCCCACCATTAAGTTGCTGGTCAGTACCTACACCAGCCCAACACTAGCTACCGCTACTATTAGAGTAAAAGTTGAAATTATTATATGACTTAATTTGTAGGTATTATATTTATTTAAAAATGTTTTATAAAAATCATATTACTTAAGAAGCAAACATGACATTGATTTAACTTGAGATACTACAAAATTTGTAAACAAAAGACACTCTGAGCTAAAAAAATGTTGTGATGTCCTCCATTGGAAGACTATTAAAGGTGTTTTTTAAAAATACTACAATTTTATATTACATTAGTTTTCTGTTTTGAAATATCAATATTTTTTTTTTGTAAAAAAGAAAAGAAAAAAGGAAAGGTAAAAAATCCCTTGTTACAATTTTTATTTTTTTACATAAGAAAAAAAAGAAGAAAAATGTTAGTTTAATTAGGTATTACAATAAAGAGAAAAGTAAAAATTTCAAGGCCTTTCCCATGTTAGAAATTTTGCAATAATAAATGTTATAGAAACTGTTGAAGATCAATTATCTTATTTACAAACTCATGGAGAAATAATTGTTTTACAAACAAAAGAAAAGTATAATGAAAAGTTAATGAACATAAATTCATTAATAAAATCCTTATACCATATAGGATTTGTTTGATAAAATTAACTGAAAACTTATAGCAAAAGTTTATAACTTGTAGTTAATAAGTAACTAGTTGATTGAACTAAAGCAGTTTGAAAAATTAGTTGTATAGCTAGTTAAAATGTCTTAAATGATTAAAAAGGACATATAATTTATATTGATATTATATTATAATTAAATATTACTCATTTTATTTATTGTCAACCATGTGATTGCATAAATAAGTTTATTTTTTATTTATTGATTATCAATTAATTAATTAATTTTTATTTTCTATTTAGTATTAACCAATTATTTATATGAGAAATGAGAGTGAACAAAGATCATGGCTCTGTATGAAGAGATATAGTGGGTTAGAGTTATTTTCTGTAAACGTAATTTTGAACTGTTTTATTTTACAAGATATTCATCGTTTTATTCAAAACTTTTTCTCGTGTACTTGTATATTTTGTTATTCACTGTGTTAACTCAATAGATTGCAAAACCAACTCAATTGACACTTTTATCAAACAGTCCCTTTCACCCTCTAAATAACCCTCGGTTGTAAACTTTTAATTCTAAACGGTTTACATATTTTATAGCATGTCATTTATTTTTTTAAACTAATTATAAGAGACTAGAGACTCATTTCTCACAAGGCTAAAATCAAAATTTAAAATATTTAGACACAATTGTAATCTTAAATAAACATTTTCTTTACCACATTATCGTGCAAAGTATGAAATTAACTATATAAACAAATATAAAACACACCCTAGCTTTTCTGTCTTCATTGTTTTTTCTTTGTATACTATAAACTTTTTTCTCTAAGTAACCCCGCAAAGATCTTTGAAAATAGAGAGTAAAGGGAAGAAAAGTAGGCATCAACAAAGACGAAGCTATAAATTGCCATATAGAGAAAATCTGCAGAGCAGATTTACATATAGAACTTCAGATAGAATCCCCTACCTTGAAAAGGCAATCATTTTAACGATGGGGGTAAAACAATTTAAGGTACAAAATTAAAATGCTTTAAAGCTAATCAATAAAAAGACTTTACAAAAACACTTGTTGAGACCCCAAACCAATCACTCGGTTGACAAAGCATATTAAAATCTTAACAGAATTGGCTCCACCCCTCCTCTCTTTTCTTGCAGCATCCAACAAGCAAACCTGAGACACGAAATTCCGAAGGTTGTTGGCTCCTTTTGTAGCTTCTTCAGAAGGCTGGTGAGTTAAGAAATCCCAATTAATAAACCAATACAAAGGACTAGTCTGCATGCATATCCATGGCAGAATCGTTTGAGCTCACTGCAGTTGAATCTCTGCCTTGCTGGTGAAGTAAGCCAGGTTCGGTGTTCCGGTTTCCATTGACCATTGACAGACCATTGGTGTAGTACCCTCCATCACCAATTTGATAATGTTGAAGGTTACGACGCACTGGACTTGACAAAGCATTTGAAAACACAGAATTCTTTGGTTGATTTTCACAGTTCTCAGAGCGGAGTCCTTGCCCAGCAATTGTTTGGCCAGAAGATCCTGTAGTAACGGGAAAGCCTGAACTACTGAGATGCATTGCTGGTAGGGGTTGCTGGTGTTGCGGTGGTGCTCTAGGTGACATGGATGGCTCCTCTCCACAGTAATCCAGCTCGTTCTGCAAGACATGAATGAACTTCAATACATATATCTTGTTACCAAAAACAACAGAGACCATTATTTTGAAGAACTAAGCTTCCCAAATGGCACATTTAGCCCTCAGCTTGCAGGATGTGTACAACTACCCTCTTTAGACCCAACTAGGTGGAAGATACCTAAATTGGGTTGCCCTTTTTAAAACTTCAAATTATCTAAATTGCAGCATGAACCAAAAGTTACAAAATCTAACTTTTATTTTATGGGATATTGTCAATCACAATCCTGCACACCAAATGTTGAACAAGGCTTAAAAAAAAAAGAAGAAACTTTACTATCTTTTCTACCCTGTATTCTTTGTCAATGACCAGTCCTGAGGCAATTTGTACCTTCTAAAGCCCACAGGTGGATTAAAGAATCCATGCAATCGTGTAATCCAAAATTTAGAATGTTACATTTAAGCTAATCCATTTCACCTACTATATAATATGGAAAATGAAACGGGGGGAATGGAATGGCTTTTATCCATCAGAGGAATCTTAGAATTTTACACTTAGATTTTTACAAAATCAACCGACCAAAACTTTGAGTTGAAAGTTTTTTTACTGAAAGAATCAGATAGCGAATCATAATATGCAAGATTTTAAATTCAAATAAGGTATCAACCTGACTATCTCATATTAGATAAAATTTAATGATTGAATCAATAACAATATATTATAAAGAATAACATTACCAGGTAAAATTTTCCATTGGACATGTCAAAAAGACCAGGGAGAGCAAAATAAGTACAACACCAAAACGAATAAAAAGATATGAGAAAAATAAAAGGCTTGTTAAACCAAAGCCAGTGGCGGAAGAAAGTTTACTCACACTGATCCTGGCAGTGGAAAATAAACATGCCTGATTAATTAAGTGCACCCACCAGTTTCTTCCCCAGTTCAGTAAAATAACTCACTCCTAATCATAGGTGAACTATAAACATAATTTATAAAGCCTTTTGTAAGGCAGCACAAAAATTGACAACCTCAAGGGCAAACAAATACAGCCCAAGATCAGGACCATCAGATTAATAGTCCACCACATGGTTAATGGTTTAAAATTGCAGTCCACAACCACAATCGCAGTTGCCTCATCCATTTTGACCTGCAATTGTCCAAATTCTTTCTGCATTTGCAAAGCAACCACAATTCTAAGAAAATTGTGATATTAAGAAATATAATTGAAACCCTCACAAACCTGCTTCCCTTTCATAATTCATATATAATACATTTCCAATAATTCGCTTCCTTGTCACTAATTTACATCCATTGCTACAGCCTATAGTCTAAGGTGGTTCAGTCATATGCAACAGCCTATAGTCTAAGGTGGTTCAGTCATATGCAAAGAAGACCTATAGAGGCACCAACAAAGACAGTAGACTGGATGACTCTTAGTCCGGTAAAGAGGAATCAAGGGAGACCATTTAAGATAGCGACAAATAGCAGCTGACCCCTAAAACACTATAGTAGAATAACGTACAGTGGCATGACCGTTATTTAAAAATTTCTAATATGCATATATATATATATATATATATATATAGGAGTGTTTAGTGAACAGGAAAACAGAGCTCGAAGCGAAAGTGATGAGTGAACAGAAAAATAGAGCAGATGTTGGAAAAGCTGATTTTCCCGTGAACAGAAACACAGAAAAGCTGATTTATCTAGTGAAATAGAATGGGTGAGCCGGTGAAGAGGGGAGAAACCGCCATGTTGAGTCCCTGACTTTTCGTGCAAAGAGGTGTGGAGAAAATGAAATCAATATATATATGTTTTATAAAAGGTAAATGACCTTTCTACCCTTAAAAATAATTAAAACGCTCCGTTTTAGAAAAATCAGAATAGGGTTTCTTGCTTTCCCAAATTTGCACAATCACACCCGCAAATTTCTCCCTGTTCTGGCCACAAACCCCGCAATCGCTGAGACACGACAAATGCCCCACGATGTGACAGCAGTGGCAGCTGACAGCCACACTGTGCCAATGCGATAGCGCACTAGTAACAACTATGAGAGAGACCCATAAGAACCTTAGACAAGGTTATAAATAGAGACCATTTGATTAACTAGATTTTTAAAATTGTGGTTTTCTACCGAACTCAATGGCGTTGTGTGATCTATGTAGCCAACCTCACCTAATGAGATAAGGCTTGGTTGTTGTTGTTGGTGGTGGTGGTGCTATAGCCTATAGTCCATCTCTCTCTCTCTTTCAAAGTAATTGTGTGTTGTGTGTTTGTTTGCAACATATCCGAATCAGCAGAAGCAAGCATCCGTGATACTACAATATATGCAAAAGAGAGAAATGTCAAACCAACCTGAATGTAGCTAAGTACATCAACTGTTGCAACTCTTGATCCTCCTTCTTGTTGTCTCCAAATCCATTGATAAAGTTTTTCCTGACACAAGAACAACATCCCACAACAAAATATCAACACATGATCGAAAAAACCCAAACAAAAGAGCAAAGCCCATATTAGATGCAAATGCCAAAGGTTTTATTCACAACAAGAAAAAGGGGAAAGGAAAAAAATATATCAAAACCACTTGCAGCTACATAAAAGATAAGACAGAACAGTGAAAATCCATGAACTGAAAATGAGGTCAATAAGAGAGTGAAAACTAACCCAACAATTATAAAAAATTAGCAGTTTAACACAAAATCCAAAGAAAACAAAACAAAATCAGCTCCAAACAACTAGAAACGAGTAACAAATGCTAGAATAACAGCAAAATTCCACAAATGCCAGCATCCCGGAATCAGCTACTACTTGTTCAAGTAATCAGCACACAACGTTGATTCAAGCATCACAGAACAGAAACTCCCACATTTTCAAATCCCTCACAATTACGAAAAAGATCCCACACACACACCAAAAAAAAAAAAAAAAAAGCCCATATTTTCCATCCAAATCTATCTTAACAGAAAATTGAGCATCGATGCACTTCCACAAGTAAGAAAACATTCTTTAATGAAAAAAAGTTAATTTTTTAATAAAATTAAAAAAGAAAACAGAATAAAATACCTACGTTTGTCCGATAAACAGGATATTTAAACAACACATCATAACGAGCGACACCCATCTAAAGCCACAACAAACAAATAAAAAAACAAATCTAAAATTCCAATTCTAACTTTCTATTAAAAAAAAAAAAAACCCTTTTCTGAAGAAAAATCGAAAACCCAAAAGGAGAATCTGGAAAAGGAGGAAGCTTTATTACGAGGGAGTGGCGTTCCCCAGCATGGAAGGAGAGCTTCTGGTGGTTCATGGCGTGGGTGTAGAGCTGGGAGAGAGAATTAGCAGCGGTGCAAAACGATGCGTATAGGGTTCGATCGACCTCGTCGAGGCTTGTGGCGATGGACTTTCTCTTCTTTGCCATGATGATTGGTGAATCGATGAAGGCCTTTGGATGTTTCGGTTGGTGTGGTTAGCTGTGTAAGAAGGAGAGGGTGTTGTTTGGTTGTGCTTTTATGGAACAACCAAAGGGTGGGAGAGATGAGAAGAGAACGAAGGTAAGGGACTCATGGTAACTATGGTAAGCATGAGAGCCATGTTATAATTGCTTAATGGCTACTTAGTGACTACTCAATCAGGATATTTAGAGATTAGATGTGATTATTTTTTAAGATTATTGTAATTTGATTGATGAATTCAAGATTTAAATATTACTATCTGTGTGAATAATAGATTGGTTTTTAAGTTAAATTTGTTTTTATTTTATCTCTAATAATTAATTAATTAAATTTTTTTAATGTATATCTAAAGATAAATAATAACTTTTTATTAAAATAATATAGTATTTAATATTATTAATATATTAAACTGTTATATTATTTTTAATTAAAATTTAATATAAATAAAATGTTTTTTATATTATTTAATACATATTAAAAAGTGGTTAATTAATTGATTTAAATATATAATCAACTATAACAAATAATTCTATAATTTTTTATAAATTTATTATACAAGTTAGTTATTTTAAATAATTCAAACTGAATAGGTTATTTTAAAACTACATTTTATAGATCATATCTAGATATTCAATTTATTTTGCATAATCATTTATAATATAATAATAAATTAATCATCAAAAGAATATTAAAAATATAAATTAAAACACATTTTAATTTGATCTATAAATCTACTTTTGTTCAACTTATTTAAATAAATAAAAATAATATCTTATTTAAAGTTTTAATTTCAAATTTAAATAGATTATTTTTAAAATCATCTCATTAAACCCTAAAAAATCTATATTAATTTATAATTTAAAATTTAGTTTATAATTTGGTATAAGTTTATTTCTAATTTATCAATTAATTTATATAAACTTTTTTTTTTACTAATCTGAGTATAAGAGATTCGGTATAATTTTTAATTCTAAGTTTTAAAAAATTTTAAATTAAAATTAATTTTCAATTTTATGAATTTGATTTTAATTTATTTATAGTTTATAAATTTTATGCTTTAAATTTAAAATAAACAAAATACTCATTTAAATTTATTTGTGAAGATAAAAATTATTAGACAAATAACAATAATGACAATGATAAATAGTTAGAATGAACAAGGATAACAATAAAAGTAATGACTATAATGATACTATTAATAATAATAATAATCACAATTAAATATGGTGATAAAAGTGATAGTAATATCAAAGTTAAGTTATTAGTGATAGTAATAGGATAACAATAATGATGGTGGATGGTAGTAAAATAATAGTGATGATGATGGATGATCAAAGTGATAGTAATGATAATAGTGGTATTGACATTAACAACAAATAATAATAACAACTACAATGTTAACAATAGATAATAAAAGTGACCAAAGAAAAATAATAAAGATGATAACTATTAATAATAATTATGGTAATAATAACAATTACGAAAATAATAATTAATGGTGATAATGTTATAGCAATGACAATATAAGGGTGATATAGACATGTTAATAATATTATTTTATTGATGGTGAATAGTAATAGTGATAATGACAACAATGATTATAGTGATTAGTAGAGAGGACACCAATGAAGATGGTAGTTGGCAGTGACGATAACTAATAATGATAATGGATTAGTTGTCAAAATAATCAACAAAAACAATGAAAGTGTAAATATTATGATTATTAATAACAAATATTATATTACATTAAATGAGAATTGTTGGATCGACATACTCTTAGTGTGATGAGATTGATGCTGGCTAAGAATGTTGCATTTAACATTTTATGAACAAGAAGACTATTGTAGATTTTATGAAGGCATTATCAAATATGTATGAGAAGTCATCTACACCCAAAGTATATTTAATGCGTTGACTATTCAACCTCAAGATGGTAGAAGATAATTCTGTAACTTATCACATTAATGAATTTAACACAATTCTTGCCTAGTTGGTGTTAGTGCATATAGTGTTTAATGATAGTGTTTAATTCTACTATCATCCCTTCCAAATAGTTGGATTGTAATTGTTATCATAGTCAATAGTTTTGCAAGGATAAAAGTTAAAACTTTATGACATTCATGAATTGATATTAAGTGAAGATGTTTGTAGGAGAGATTTAGGGGAGCTTTTTAGTCTTTCTTCTAATTCAAAATTAAATACTAAAAGCAAAGGAAGAAATAGCCAAAAATGTCAAAATTAAGGTGACACAGATTAAAGTCTAGAAAAAAGGAAGATAAAGATTAGAATGATATTATCTATTAGATTTGTGACAAAAAAAAAAGTCACTTCATCGATCAATGCAAAGTTTGAAATAAAAGGAAGAATGATAAAAATAAAAAGCATGATAATGATGAATTTGCATATTCAACAACCGATGAACTTGCAAATGCACTAATTTCCAGTTTAGATAGTCATATTAACTTATGGGTTATGGACTCAGGTGCATCATTCTACACTACTCCTTCTATAGAATTATTATCTATGTTTCTTTGAAAGTTTGGAAAGGTTTACCTTACAAATGACAAATCTCTTGAATTATTGAAAGGTGGCATTGACATTAGAACCTCTATGCGGGACCTCATGGATATTACACCATTTCAGCCATATCCTTGCCTTAAAGAGAAATTTAATATCTATAGAGAAATTGGATAATGAGGGTCATTACACGCTTTTGGAGATGGTGCATGAAAAGTAACAGAAGGTAATCTAGTTGTAGCTCGTGGGAAAAAGCAAGAGTCACTCTATATGGTTACATGAGAAGATATGGTAGTAGTTATTGAACCTGCCAATAGTTCCTCTTTGAAGCATCAAAGATTTAGACACGAGTAATAAAGGAATAAACTTCATGGTGTCAAAGCGTAAACTATCAAATCTGAAACATGTTGATATTGGTGTTTATGAACATTGTATCTTTGGAAAGTAAAAGAAGGTCAACTTCGCAAAGTCAAGAAAAACATCTAAAAATGAAAAGTAGGAATTGGTGCATATAGATGCTTAGGAGTCAACTCCAATAAAATCCCTTAGAGACTTATGCTATTGTGTTACCTTCATTGATGATGTTACAAGAAAGGTATGAATTCATTTTCTTAAAAAGAAATATGATGTATTTTCTGTGTTTAAAAGGTGGAAAGAAGAAGTTGAAATCAAATAAGTTTAAAGGTTAAAAGTCTAAAATATGATAATGATGGAGAATATAATAATCAAGAGTTTAAGGATTTCTATTCAAAAATTGAGATCAAAATGATCAAAATAATATCAGAAACACTTGATGACAAACACAATTCGTGTTGCCAAATTAAATGATCTTTAATTGATTTGCATACAACAAAAGAATAGAATTATTAGGGTAAGAACAAAAATTGAATTTACAAGAAAATAATAAAGCAAATATAGAATAGAGATGAAAGATGGTGTCACAACTACAAGATTAATAAGTCAAAAGAACGATCGCCATAAGAATTTTGGCCTATTAATAAGATCAAGAAAAATTGGCTCACTTAAGAATTTAGAGTTAGACGCTCTCATAAGAGTGTTTAATCTCAAATTACATTCAAAACTAATTAAAAATGTGTCTACAAGAGCATATATATGTCTAACGCTTATAAACCAACAGAAATACAACAATAATGCGCTTTCTGTGCCAACAGGCCCAAATCCAAATAAACTAAATAAAATAATAGATTTTATCTTAAATAAAAGCTCGAAGCAAGTCATGACTAATACTAAAATAAATAAATTAAACATAATAATAAAATTCTAATAGGACCCATTAGAGTTTAAATTCTCTAAGTATATATAATTGATCATCTTAGGCTTATTTAACTTTATTGGGTTTACTTTCAAATAGGACAACAACCTTCTTCTCTAGATTTTCCTTTATCTTCTTTATCTTTATCCTTGTCATTGATCCTTAAAGCCTTTCTAATGCCTTCAAGTCTTTTTCTTCAACGAACCTTCATTGATTTTCATCAACACCTAAGCAAAATGATGTTGCAAACATAATGAACAAAACCTTGAACAAGAGAGCAAGATGTATGTAGATCCAATTATTAAGTCTGTATTTTGACATGCTTTTATAGCCTAAATATTTATGTGACCATTATTTTAATTGAGTTTTACACTGATTTATATATTAATTATGAATTTTAGCATAAAAAAGCCATAGTTGAGTTTTTAGGTGTTATTAGGCCTAAATTGGTTGAAAAATAGAACTTTACAGTAGTCAGCACACCTATACCCTAACAGCAAGTATGAGAGTGCTTCAAGCACATGTATGGTCAGTGATTGGAGACACTGTTTTGATCATGTTTTACATGTTGTTTTGACTTTGTTTCTACCTAATACTTTCTATGCCTCTAAGTCCTCTTTCATCATTTTCTTGATGGAACTTGGAGCTTTGAGCAATCATACTTGAAGACTGAGAACTAATCTCATCCCCAACTTTTGGAGACATTCTAGTTTGCTATTTCTTTTTGAGTATGTTTTATTTATGATTGTTTTAGTTCTTTTCTTTAGCACGAGTAATTAAGTCCATAGCTGGGGCTACGAGAATTCTTATTCATAAATTTATGAGATTTTGATGTTTGAATCTAAGTTTGATTTTCGTCTGTGATTAGTATTTATCTTATTGCACATAATTATATATTGTGAATTGATCACTCGTAACATAACTATAATTAATTGTATCATTAGTCGGTTGTGCCTCAATTAGTTAATGGATTTCTAGGATAAAATGAGACAAATGATTAGGTAGACTAAACCAATTTTTCTCTTCCAATCGTTATTAAATTAACAAGTTCATAGGTGCTTTATGTTTTCTTAAATTGATATCTTGGATAACCATTGTGGATGTTGTAATGCCTTGGGTTGTATGTTGAGAATGATAAGACTTGAGTGTAATGCTTGCCATGAATGAATGTGTTTATCTTATCTTATTGCGTTGATTGTTGAATTATAATTGAATGTACTGTGTGTTGAGTTGATGTGAATATATATGTTTATATATATATTGTGTAGTGGCTGAATTCAAATGAGAGGGATAGCCTAAGTTCTGGTGCAGGGCCTTCTCGCTATAGTGAGGGGATTCTCGCTGTAGCGAGAGGTCTCAAGGAGAAAGGCATGCGTCTGTCGTCTTCTCGCTGTAGCGAGAGAGCGACAGTCTAGTCTGCATTTCTGGGTGCAGTCTCGCTGTAGCGAGATTCTGCAAAAATCAAAATGCAATTTCTTCTGAGTTTTTCGCTGTGGCGAGAGAGCGTGTCGCTGTTGGGAGAAAACCTCGCTGCAGCGAGGACATGTCGCTGTAGCGAGAGCGTTGCGTTTCATATTGTATTTAAGAGTTCTTAGAGAGTTGCGCGAGGGTATTTCCAAAACCCTCGACCCCTCTCTTCTTCCCTTCGCATTTTTGGTCGATTCACACCCCAAATCACTAGAAAACCCCAACCTCTTGCGTGATTCTAGGGCGAGAGGAGTGTTTGAAGCTATTTTGGGTAAGTTCTATGGTTTCCTTTTGGGATTGCTTGAATTTCTCCAATCCCTATTCAATTTTCTGAGCTTGGCTACGTTTGTAGGGAAGTTCTTGCGGATTTTAGGCTTAAATAACCGAGAGCACCTTGAAAAACACCGGATTGAGGTAAGGGAAGCTTGCCCTAGGTCGTTTTGATGATTTCAGAGTGATGAGAGGAGTTGAGAGAGGACTAGAACTGCGTTTTTGGAATGAAATTGTTATATTAATGTGATTGATTGTTGTTGAACCCTAGGAGGAGTAGTTGATAACCGAATGATAGAGTATTGTGGTTGTATGCTATGAAAAATCCTAGGGAGGATGACCCAATGTGCTGAATATGACGTGTAGTAAATTACTGGGCTGGTTGCTGAGTTAATAATGCTGTATTTGCTGAAAATTTGCTAAATTAGCTGAGTTGTTACATAATTACTATTGCTGAAATTATTAATATGCTGATTGTTGCATCATGCTAGAACTGAATAGGGCTATCATGATAGGCACTGTGTCATATGCTAGGTGGGTAGTCATATGGCTTTAGAAAGCTGAGCTGTACTATCTGGATCCAGATACCAGAATAGGGTCGCTCCCAGACCGGCACAGTTCCTCTGGACCTGCTAAATGTGTTGTTAAAGGCTAGATGGACATTGTTTCTCATTGCTGCATGAGCATGAGCTGGGCTGGGCTGCGTGGTCTATAATTGCTGTTTCTTGCTGATTTGCTATGATTATTTTACTTGATATACTGTTTCTTTTGGTAAGCTCACCCTTGCAATTGTTGTTATGATGTTGTGCTGCGATGATCGTATCTTGGTACGTGAGCAGATCAGCCAGGCGAGGCTTCGGCTTCCCAGGCTGAGCGGAGTAGCTGATGGAGAAGCAGAGGATTAGGCATTAGGATACGTTAAGACTTTCCCATGTATTAGTCTTTTGCTGTAATTAATTTTGTAATGACAACTAAAACATATTTTGTAATACTTATATTATTTAAGAATTATTCTCTCAACCAATACATGTTGATTCCCTTGATAATTATCCATGAATGCCTAATTAAGAGTGATTATTGTGTATTGCTGAGATTTAGTGAATTATGTTTATGATCTTGCCCTAGGGGTCGTGACAGATGTTAATTTAGAGAAAATATTATTAATATTACATGGTTATTGAGTATTGATAGTATTTGTACGAATAATTGGTAATCACAAAGAAATCAAATTTAAAGTTAAAAAAAAAAGAATAACATAAAAGATTAAATGAGTAAACTCGTATGTCCAAAGTTTCTCTTATATAAGTTTAACCAAGAATTGTGTTACGTTACTTGTTTTCAATTCCATTGAAAATTGATTTAATTATAATACTTGTTTTTATTTTTGTAACCTTTAATTTCAAACAATTGAATTAAGAAACTCTTAGCAATTGGTGATAAGTTTATAATTAGGCCCTCCTTAATAGCTTATATGTTGATATTTGACCTTTATTTTTGTATCACCTTATAAATTGTAATTTCTAAATAAAATGAATTTCGTAAAAATATTAACAAAATAGAGGTTTTCATTCAACAGTAGTTCAAAAACTCAATTTCATAAAGCGGTTCTTAAAAGGGAATGATTACAAGTTTGTTTCATAGCTTGCTACAGAACTCAAATATACATTAAAACTTCCAAAATAAACCCCTAAGTCCTATAGCAGTGTCATCCATCATTCCTTCAGAGGGCCCAGTGCTGATCGTCTTAGTTACCTGAAAAATAAGCATAAGGGTAAGTCTTCTACTCTAGCATAAGCACACAAATAAGCATAAGACTCACCTGAACTACCTCACTCAAGGCACACACAACAATCACAGGCAGGTGCGCTCACTGTACCGACAACCAATTACAAACACATGCATTTACACAAACACACGTGCGCTCACTGTACGTAGCCACGCTTACTGTGGCACTGTGATCACAGATTTTTGATGCCCTCAACCTCAGGGACTTACTCAGTTATGCTATGGATGGTTGCCCGAATAGCTCCCGCTCCACAGAGGCTGAGTCAGGAGGAGAGTGTGTGGCCTGTGGTGCACCCACGCTCACTGTTGGTGTCACCACCACCCTCTCTTCCCCAAGGTATTACTACCGCCCCCATCTTCCACACCCCCAGTGTATCTCTGAACCATTCATAGTTTCAACACTTAAACAGATCATCATTCATTCAACATGCCATCCACACTCATTTTCAACCATTCATATTATTCAAATTGCAATCAAGGGCATGTCGACACAATTTCATTCATAGTACAACCAACCATTTCATCACAATCGTCATACATCATGCTCAACTTATTCACAATCATATTTCTATCATACACACATCATTCCCTTGCATCCAATGGCAACCAACACAAGCACATCACTCAATTTCACACAATATGCTAGAGGTTGAACACCTCAAGACTCAACCCAATTCGTACAATTCATCAATACACATACCTTCATCTCCTATTTCTATCACATTACTATATTCATTCAAATAAACTCATTCCTAACAAAGCTAACTAGAGTAAAGTACTCCCTTTACCTAAAAAACGAAGACCCAACATGAAATGTTGATGGAATCGCCTCCCCACACGGATTTTCATCCCTAAAGCACACAGAAATCCCAAGGAAACTTAGGAAAAACTCAGAAAATGAAGAAGAGGGACGAAAACTGAAACCCTAACCATAGAACTTACCTCCAAGAGCTCCAAACACTTTCCAATCGGATTTGGAGGGGCCCCAAATGGTCAGAATAGGCTGGGTGGAGAGAATCGTGGAAGAAAGAAAGGAAAAATCATGAAAATGCCCCACTCTTCAAGCCCTATCCCCTTCAAATACCCCTCTGGTCGTGACACGTTCGCTACAGCGAGGTATTCTTACCGCAACGAGGAGACCTCGCTGCAGCGACACGCCTTCTCACTACAGCGAAAAAACAGAGAAAATTGCACTCTGGTTTCTATATAATCTAGCGAGACATCTCTCACTACAGCGAGAAGGCGATAGTCTCATGCTTTTCTCTTAGAGACATTTCGGTACAGCGAAAATGCCCTGCATCAGAACTTAACCTATTTCTTTCAGTCCAAATTCTAATCACACACACATTCCCATCAAACTAAGGCACATCCATATCACCATCAAATCAATCAACACACCACAAAATAAAAATATAAGTATATATATAAATACACGATTAATTAATAATACAAAACTCGGGGCGTTACAACTCTCCCCTCCTTTAAGGAATTTCGTCCCTGAAATTCAACCAAACTACATAAACAAGTGTGGATATAACTCTCTCATCTGGCTCTCCGTCTTCCATGTGGCATCTCCTTTGTCGCTTGAGTTCCATATCACCTTTACCAATGAGATCTCTTTGCATCTCAGTTGCTTAATACGATAATCTACAATCCTCACCGAGTACACCTCATATGACAAATCCTTTCTCACTTGAATCGGGTCGGGATTAATCATGTGAGAAGGATCTGGCACATACTGCCTGAGTTGTGACATATGGAATACCAGATGTAGATTCGAGAGGTTTGGAGGCAATGCTATCTGGTACGCTGCAGGACTAATCCTACTCAGCACTTCGAATGGCCCGATGAATTTAGGAGATAACTTCTGAGATTTCAGAGCTCTCCCAACTCCCGTCACAGGTGAAACCTTTAAAAATACATGGTCACCCACCTGAAACTCCAAGGGTTTTCTCCTCTTATCGTAGTAGCTCTTTTGCCTATCTTGTGCAACCTTCATTTTCTCTTTAATCATTTTGATCTGTTTGTTCTGTTTCTGGATCATATCTGGTGCACATAGAGTAGCCTCTCCGTCCTCATACCAACATAATGGAGTTCTGCACCTTCGCCCATACAAAGCCTCGAATGGTGCCATCCCAATACTGACATGATAACTGTTATTATATGTGAACTCCACTAACGGTAAACATTCCTCCCAAGTCCCTTGTTGTTCGAGCACACAAGCTCTCAGCAAATCTTCTAGAGACTGGATAGTCCGCTTGGTTTGGTCGTCAGTTTACGAATGATATGCCGAATTGAGCTTCAACTTAGTGCCCAACGCCCTCTGTAGGCTCTCCTAAAATCTTGAGGTAAACCTCGGGTCTCTATCTGACACTACACTAGTCGGCACTCCATGCAGCCTGACTATCTCCTTCACGTATAATTCTGCAAGTTGTTCCAATTTGTACTTCATATTGATTGGAAGGAAGTGCGCGGCCTTAGTCAACTGGTCCACTACCACCCAAATGGCATCATGATTGTTCCTGGTCCTCGGTAATCCAGAAATAAAGTCCATAGAAATGCTATATCATTTCCACTCAGGGATCTCTAACGGTTGCATCAATCTAGGTGGACGCTGGTGTTCTACCTTTACTTTCTGGCAAGTTAAACATTTAGCTACGTATTCAGCCACGTCTCTTTTCATTCCATTCCACCAAAAACTCTTCCGAAGGTTCTGATACATCTTTGTCGCACCAGGGTGAAAGCTCATCCTGCTCTTATGCGCCTCCTCAAGTATCATTTGCTTCAGCTCATCCACTTGGGGAATACATACTCAGTTCTGGAATTTGATTACTCCATTCTCATCACGGTAGAATCCCAAATCCTTTCCTTCACCCTTTTGCCTCATCATGTTTTGCAGGAAAACATCTCCCTACTGAGCTTCCTGGACGTATACTAGAAGGTCATTATGAATTGTCATCGTCCCAAGATACAAGCTCCTTGGTCTCACTTCCATAGCCAAATTCATATCCCGAAATTTCTCAATCAACTCTATCTCTTTCACCATCATCGCTGCCACGTGCAATGATTTGCGACTTAACACATCGGCTACCACATTTGCCTTGCCAGGATGGTAGGACAATTTGAAATCATAGTCTTTGAGGAATTCCATCCATCTCCTCTGTCGCGTGTTCAATTCCCTCTGATCAAATAGGTACTTCAGACTCTTGTGGTTACTGAACACCTCGAACCTCGCTTTATAAAGGTAGTGTCTTCACACCTTAAAGGCAAACACCACTGCAGCTAACTCCAAGTCATGAGTCGGGTAGTGGACTTTGTGTAGACGTAACTGTTTTGAGACATAGGCAACAACTCACCTGTCCTGCATCAAGACACACCTAAGTCCATGCCCGGATGCATCACAATACACATCAAACTTCTGCTCTGGGTCGGGTAGAGCTAACACCGGTGCTGAAGTCAACCTTATTTTTAACTCCAAGAAGCTAGCCTCACACCCCTTGGTCCATTTAAACTCCTTCCCCTTGCGGGTCAGCTTCGTTAGGGGTAGAGCTATTTTAGAAAATCTCTCAATGAACTTCCTATAATAGCTTGCTAACCCTAGAAAACTACGGACCTCAATTACATTCGTCAATCTCGGCCAATCGACTACTGCTTCCACTTTTGCGAGATCCACTTTTATTCCTTCCTTTGACACTATGTGTCCCAGAAACTGAATATCTGTTAACCAAAACTCGCATTTGGAAAACTTTGCATTCAACTGTCTCTCCTTCAAAATTTGCAAAACAATCCTTAGGTGTTCAGCATGCTCTTCCTGAGTCTTAGAATAAATTAGGATTTCGTCGATGAATACTACCACAAATTTATCCAAAAACTCATGGAATATTCTGTTCATGTAGTCCATGAACACCGCAGGCGCATTAGTCACTCCAAACGGCATCACTAAGTACTTATAGTGACCATACCACATCCTGAACACCATCTTAGAAACATTATCCTCCTTCACTCTGATTTGATGGTACCCCGACCTCAAGTCAATCTTCGAGAACACTGCAGCCCCCTTTAACTGGTCCATCAAATCTTCGATTCTCGGCAGTGGATACTTATTCTTAATTGTGACCTTGTTCAGTTGCCGGTAGTCCACACACATTCTCATACTTCCATCCTTCTTCTTTACCAATAACACTGGCGCTCCCCATGGTGACACACTTGGTCGCACAAACCTCTTATGTAATAAGTCCTCCACTTGCTTCTTGACCTTTGTCAACTCCACTGGTGACATCCTATAAGGTGCCACAGAAATCGGACTTACTCCCAGAATGAGATCAATAGCAAACTCTATCTCTCTTTCGGGCGATAACTCAGAAACATCTTCTGGAAACACTTCCAGGAGTTCTTTCACTACCGGTATACACTCTGGTTCCATTGCATTCTTAGCCTCCATTGAAAACATGACCATGAAGGCCTTAGCTTCTACTGTATTTTCCCATGTCCCTTGGCTCGGAAGTCTGGAAATTTCCCACATCGACGTACCAAAGATGGTTGTCTTTTCTCTACAGTCCAGCAACACATGGTTGGCAGCTAGCCAATCCATCCCCAAAATCACATCTAATTGAGATAGAGCAAGCAAATCAAATCCGCTTCAAACCCTCGACCATGCACCATGATCGCACACCCCAAACACACCCATGACGTCACAACCGGCCTACCCGTAGGGGTAGTCACCACAACGTTACACGGCATTTTCGTCAAACACAAATTTAGATTCTTTACACATTCCACAAAAATAAAGGAGTGCATAGCACCCGAGTCAAACAATACATCGAGTATTCTGCCCTTAATAACATATTTACCTCGAATCAGCTCCTCTGACTGTTATGCCTTTGCCCCGCTCATAGCAAAGACTCTTCCTGGTATGCTCGGCTTCGGCCCAATGCTCGGTCTAGTACTCCCTCTGGATTCAGGTCTCTGAGCTGAGCTTGTACTGCCACTCTTCTTTGGAGACCAGCACACATTGGTGATATGTCCCAGCTTTCCACAATTCCTGCAGTTTGTCCTTGGATGCAGACAATCGCTCAGCATGTGTGGCCCTCCACACCGAAAACACTTCATCGGCCCTCTAAATGAGCTAGTGCTAGAACCATTCCCACTGCTACTCTTCTATTGGGATGAACTTCCTTTAGAGTGAGACTTGCTTGAGCCTGAGTATTGTCCCTTCGAAAATCTAGGGAGCCTGAGTATACTCCCCCTAGTGTCCACAATCTTGCCTTTTGAGTTGGCCTTGAAAATTCTACTCTTACTCACCAAGGTGGGTAAGTCTGTCAGTTGGAATATACTGACAGCAGCTCTGATATCCGGCCTCAGCCCGTGCTTAAACAGAGAACACAAGTCTTCTTCTCCATCCCCGTGCTAATAGTGGGGCCAATACTTAACTCTTGAAACTTTGTCGTATACTCTCCCACGGTCATGCTCCCCTGTCTTAGCTCAAGGAACTCTTTGGCTTTCTGTTTCTTCAAGTCTCGGAGAAAGTAGTTTCTCGGGAAGATGGTCTTGAAGGCCTCCCACTGTATGTAGCCATCTTCTTGTGGCAAGGTTTGGCTAGAAAATCTCCACCAATCTTCAGCCTCCCCACACAGCAAGTAGGTGGCATAGGGGACCTTGTGCTCCTCACGGCACCCCATAGCATTTAATACTTTCTCCACGTCAGCCACCCACCTCTGGGCTCCTTTAGGATTTAACCCTCCTTCAAACTTTGGAGGGTCATGCCTAGTGAAGGCAGACAACTCTCTGTACTCCGCTGGTTCTCCACCTTGGTTGTGCACCAAGGCCTCCAGCATTTGAGTTATGCGTTCCATAGGATCCTCGGTGTCCCGAGCTCCTCTACCTCTACCTCTACTAGCCATGCTCTCTCTAGCTATTCACAATCAGCAAACACATTCCAACATATAATTACAACATTTGTTAATCAGGCAATCAAAACAATCAACACTTATCTTAGACGCTTCAGCCCATTATCCTAGTCCAGTTGGATGAACTGCTCTGATACCAAATTGTAACACCTTATAAATTGTAATTTCTAAATAAAATGAATTTCGTAAAAATGTTAACAAAATAGAGGTTTTCATTCAACAGTAGTTCAAAAATTCATAAAGTGGTTCTTAAAAGGGAATAATTACAAGTTTGTTTCATAGCTTGCTACAGGACTCAAATATACATTAAAACTTCCAAAATAAACTTCTAAGTTTGTTTCATAGCGTAAGGGTGAGTCTTCTACTCTTGCATAAGCACACAAATAAGCATAAGACTCACCTGAACTATCTCACTCAAGGCACACACAACAATCACAGGTAGGTGCGCTCACTATACCGACAACCAATTATAAATACATGTATTTACATAAACACACGTGCGCTCACTGCACGTAGCCACGCTCACTATAGCACTGTGATCACAGAGTGTGTGGCTTGTGGTGCACCCACGCTCACTATTGGTGTCACCACCACCCTCTCTTCCCCAAGGTATTACTACCGCTCCTATCTTCCACACCCCAGTGTATATCTGAACCATTCATAGTTTCAACACCCAAACACATCATCATTCATTCAACATGCCATCCACACTCATTTTCAACCATTCACATTATTCAAATTGCAATCAAGGGCATGTCAACACAATTTCATTCATAGTACAACTAACCATTTCATCACAATCGTCATACATCATGCTCAACTTATTCACAATCACATTTCTATAATACACACATCATTCCCCTGCATCCAATGGCAACCAAAACAAGAACATCACTCAATTTCACACAATATGCCGGAGGTCGGACACCTCCAGACTCAACCCAATTCGTACAATTCATCAATACATATAACTTCATCTCCTATTTCTATCACATTACTATATTCATTCAAATAAACTCATTCCTAACAAAGATAACTAGAGTAAAGTACTCCCCTTACCTAAAAAATGAAGACCCAACACGAAATGTTGATGGAATCGCCTCCCCACACGGATTTTCATTCCTAAATCACACAGAAATCCCAAGGAAACTTAGGGAAAAACTCAGAAAATGAAGGAGAGGGATGAAAACTGAAACCCTAACCATAGAACTTACCTCTAAGAGTTCCAAACACTTCTCCAATCCTCAATCTAGCTTCCAATCGGTCTTAGAGGGGTCCCAAACGGTCGAAATAGGCTGGGGTGGAGAGAATCGTGGAAGAAGGAAGGGAAAAATCATGAAAATGCCCCACTCTTCGAGCCCTATCCCCTTCAAATACCCTTCTGGTCGCGACACGCTCGTTACAGCGAGGTATTCTTGCTGCAGTGAGGTCTCCTCGCTGCAGCGACATGTCCTCTAAATTGGTGGATGAGTTAAAATCCCTTTTTGAAGTGTGGGAATGATTTGGAGAATTTTTTAGGAGGTGCCTTCATCATGGTTTTCTTGTATGAAGACAAATGCAAATTTTTTATAGTGGATTATCAATCTTTAACAGAGTCATAATTAATGCATCGACTGGACGAACCCTCATGAGAAAAGACCAAGATGAGGCATATAAATTGGTGGATGAGATGACATTTACCAGTTTTCAATGGCACACAACATACCGTTATATGAGTGGGAAGAGGAAGACTGCTATAGTATTCTTAGTAGAGGGTAACAATTCTCTAACAACTCAGTTAGAAGCTCTAACCAAACAAGTGAAATCCTTATTGAAAGTACAGGAAAAATCAACAAAACCACCTGCAGCTTCTTTGTGTGAGCACTGCAGCTCCTGAGGCCATGATAATAGCAACTATTTAGTTGCAAAAATTAAAGAAGAAGCTAAATTTATGGTAGTAATTACAACTTAAGATGGCAAAATAGCTTGGGAAGCCAAAATATGAATGTTTATTTCCTTCTCTACATGCAAAATCAAGGAGCAAGACTAAAAGGAAAGGAGACTATTAGATCTCAATCAAACTTTCAATAGCAAATGATACAATATGTCCACTATTCTAATAATAGGATAACAGAGCTTGAATTTAAGTTGGGTCAACATATTGAAAGGAATGATAAAAAGTTCGCAAAGATCAAATTAGAGATGAAATTACATTCTTTGAAGGTTGAATCTCAATTGGAATAAATCACAAACCTTTTGAGTCAAAGAATGTAGTTATGAATGGTTTGTGATTGTGAATTGATTTTATAAGAAAAGTGGTTAAAAACACTAGGTACAAGTTTGTGGCAAAAAATGTTTGATTAACGTAACTACCAATGGAGTTAGTAAGGTATCTGAGCACTAGCAAGAAATCACGATAGCTACTCTGTGTCAAAGTAAGGGGCAAATGCTTGACTATCTTGACTAATGCTTGAGCATCCGATGATTGGTGTGAGTGTGAACCGCTAGAAGTGATCATAATAAAAATAGTGCATTAAAAGTTCTTAGGAAGGATGTTTGTACCTATGACACTATCTGGATTGCATTCACAAAATTCTCAATCTTTAACCAAAAGTGGATAATTAATTATTTTATGAAGAAAAATAATTAAAAAGATATTGAATTGACTGATTGATTGATTCTTGCTTTATTCATTACTCATTTAGTGTTTGCCTTATGATATGATTATGAATATTTATATTCACCCTTTACTTGTTTTGTGTCTTTGAACCATGTTATGAGTGTACAATGAGCTACGAGAGAATACCTGTTGTTCCTTACTATAATATGACTTTTAGTATGGGGCCTGGTCATTGGGACTGTAATACAGTCAACCAAACCATTATCTTTATCGATCATGTTATTTTAACTATCACCATTATTAATAATTCTTATATTGTTATAATAATAATGCAAAATATTGTGAGGATAAAAATTTCCTTTTTCCTGGACTGTGCAACCACTTATCTAGGTCTTAATGATGATCCTCCTTTACAGGAACAAGGAGAGCTATGTGTGAATTATCTCTTGGTATTAATAATTCTCATATTACTCTAGTAATTATGCAGAATATTGTATAATATTACACATTTTTAAACATAGCTATCTATAAATATATGTATATAATAAAATAATATAATTAAGTGTAATAATTAAGATAAAACTATTAATAGTAATAGGGACATCACAAAAGATGCTTCACAAAGACTTATGCAGTGCATTTAACCTAGTTATAGAGTTGGCTACTAAAAAAATTGTGTATTAATGATAGTGATAATAATAGTATTATATTTAAATATGTTTTTAAAAGTTTTTTTTTTAGAGAGAAAGTTATTTAGTCATTTTTAATCATTAATACCTAATAGTTTTGATAGTCAGCTTTAATTACAAAGTGTATGAAAAATTAATAAAATATTATGAAATACCTTAAAATTTTATTTTTATATTAAAAATAAATTAAAAATTATTTTAGTATTTTATATATTTATTAATTTATTTTCTATACATTTATCATGCAATATTAAACCGTTAGAAATAAGTAAAACTCACTGCACCTTTTTAATAAGCCGTACGATTAGAAAAATTGAATTTGAAACTAGTTTAAGCGTAGGATTAAGAATTTTAGATTAAAGACTTTAAGGAGGGAACAATACTCATAAAAAGTAAGGGGTGATGTGGTCAAACCTTCACCACTTATTTGAAACTGAAGCCCTAACGTTCTTAGAGTCGAAGCTCATTATTTCCTCCTCACTTTCACTTCGGTTCGGATTTTGCAAGCCCAATGCCAATGGTGACTATTTCAATTTTTTTCTCATTTCCATTCCATTGTCTCCCTTTATTCTTCATCACAAATAAGTGATTAATGATAGTTCCATAGGACGTCTATTTTGCATAGATAACTTAGCCTAGTTTGTAAATTGTAACTAAGTTAGGAGTTACCCTTACTTTTGTTTGTACGTTGATGTATAGATGGTGAGGTGGTCAATTAACGTATTCTTTTGTTAGATAGACTAGTATCTATAAGAATTAGTTGTTATATATTTTTATACATCTATTCTCCAACTTGTTATTTTGAGTTATTTCTAGACTGTATTTATAATAATGTCCTCTCTAAAGAGACATGTTCATGGTTACTATGATAATTAACTTTATTATGACTGTGAATATATGTGTATGGTGTTTATATGAAAATGGTGTCAATTAATTTTAATTTCTTTTGCATTTATGATTTGCGTTAATGAGTTTTAAAGAAAATTTTTTTGAGCTTGTATTTCGTAACAATTTTAACAAAAATGTGATCAACATTGGAAAGAGTGATTTATACTAAGCTCTTTTTTTCACTATGTTTATTTAAAGATTTATTCTTTTCTTTATTAAATAGACAAGCCTAGTTATTAGATTAGAGATATGGGTGTCACATTTTATGCTAAAAAATTAATTAGAATCAAGCAATACATCACCAAAGGTTTCTCCTTATGAAGCAATAGTGCTTTTATTAAAGAAAAGAAAATGATTGCATATATTATTGATAAATGAATAATGAGATAGTAAAGAAGTGTCCTGTTGAGGATATTAACAAATTAAAGTTCAAAATAAAAATATAACCTTCACCACCGAATAAAGGCACAATGATTATGAAATATTTTTGGTTCGACAAATGCTAAAAGTAACCAATAGATTAAAGGTTTATTGTGATGATATTTATCGTTGTAAACATTTTAAAGTTGTTGAAAAAAAGTATTTATCATAGTAAAAAAAATATTATTGCATGTCGTGGTCATGGTGATAAATGGTTGCAAAAGTTTTGCAATGTTGCAATTATATATATTAACACAATTATACTTACCGTTGTCATTTCTAATGGTTAGACATCGAAAATTATTTTACTATTGTAAAAGTTTTTTCAATAATAATTAATATTATCATAATTAGTTTTTACGAATGATTCATGTTGTTGACATGTTTAATATATCATAATAATCAAAGTTGTTGTTGTAAATTATTTTTCTAAACAACAATAAAAGTTGTAGTAAAACCCCCTTTTAAAACCCCTCTCATCGCGATACTCTCGCTACAGCGAGACATTGTCGCTGTAGCGACATGCCCCCACGCTACAGCGAAAAAACCAGAGAAAACTGCACTCTGGTTTCTGCAGAATCTCGCTACAGCGAGACTCTCTTGCTACAGCGAGACTACACCCAGAAATACACCCC